>JAGDYQ010000055.1:268947-295603 GCA_021962125.1 Bulinus truncatus
TAGCCACCTTGTAAATTAAGAGGCGCCAGAAGGGGAAATAATTGTTTTACGAGAGCCCCCTTCCATTAAAAAAAAATAACAGGAAGTCACATAGTTGTTAATGACGCTACTGATTGGTTACATAAATTGACAGAACTTGTTTAACACTTGGCGGCATGCTACAAAAAAAAATAGAACATCTCTTAACAACACAAACTTTAACTGGGTCATTTTAACTAACAAACAACAGAGATAATTGAAATATTATACGATTTTAGAATGACCAAATGTTACCTTGAAATAATATATTTTACTGCTGGTGTATATTTTATTATATGCTTCTGATGAGAGATTTGAAAAGAGAGTGATCCCGCTTTAAATATCGATTAGTGTAATTACATATCTTATATAGTCAGTTGTTTGTATTGAATTACTTCCCATGATTCACCTCTATACACCACCACCTGTTGTATTTAGCACAGCAATAACGGAGACTTGTAGCGCATCAAACACCATATGATGAATGTTGGTTACCCCTTTGTAAGACCATTGCCATGTACTTAAGTAGTGTTAATAATAAGAAAAATTATTCACACTTCGTGAAGTGTTCTCAATTCAAATTTAATTGTGCTTTTTGTACATGTATTATATTCAGTATATCCGAGGTGTGTCAAACTGAATGTCTCCCTCTGTCCACACAGGGTCACATTTTTTTTTGCTTTTTTTTTGGGGGAATCCTTTGATCGGCCCGCACAGCTGGTGGTGATGGGCGACATGTGACCCGCGGACAGTGCCGCCGAGGGGGGGGCAGAGGGATGCAAATGCCCAGGGGCCCGAGGGGGGACAGAGGTATGCAAATGCCCAGGGGCCCGAGGGGGGCAGAGGGATGCAAATGCCCAGGGGCCCGGTGAGTTTTAGGGCGAGTTAATCAACTTTTGAAAATATTACTATCAGCCCGGGGGGGGCCCGTGACAGCCCTGCCCAGGGGCCCGCAGTTTCTGTCGGTGGGCCTGCCCGCGGACCGCCAGTTATAGGAGTCTTTATTAATAGTTTATATTTGTATACTTTATGACTCTTATCATTCTTCATTTTTTTCAATTGACACTGGAAAAAAAAATAATGAGCACTCGTGTGAGTGTTGACCTTCAAATCAATAAGTGTGTGTGTGTGTGTGAGAGAGAGAGAGAGAGAGAGAGAGAGAGAGAGAGGCTTCAATGGCCTGGGCCAACCTGGTATGAACTATTTCACAACCTTAACCCTAACCCTATACGCCCAGGCCAACATGATCTGGGCGACCTCACAAACTTCGACTCCCCCTATACGACCAGGCCAACTTCATCTGGGCGACGTCACAAACTTCGACTCCCCCTATACGACCAGGCCAACTTCATCTGGGCGACGTCACAAACTTCGACTCCCCCTATACGACCAGGCCAACTTGGGGACATAACAATTACTTACTTGATAAATTACTTCGCTGTAATGAATATACACACCGCCACTGTCCGATTGCTCACTTCGCTGTAATGAATATACACACCGCCACTGTCCGATTGCTCACTTCGCTGTAATGAATATACACACCGCCACTGTCCGGTTGCTCACTTCGCTGTAATGAATATACACACCGCCACTGTCCGATTGCTCACTTCGCTGTAATGAATATACACACCGCCACTGTCTGGTTGCTCACTTCGCTGTAATGAATATACACACCGCCACTGTCCGGTTGCTCACTTCGCTGCAATGAATATACACACCGCCACTGTCTGGTTGCTCACTTCGCTGTAATGAATATACACACCGCCACTGTCTGGTTGCTCACTTCGCTGTAATGAATATACACACCGCCACTGTCCGGTTGCTCACTTCGCTGTAATGAATATACACACCGCCACTGTCCGATTGCTCACTTCGCTGTAATGAATATACACACCGCCACTGTCCGATTGCTCACTTCGCTGTAATGAATATACACACCGCCACTGTCCGATTGCTCACTTCGCTGTAATGAAAACACTTTCACTATCTGACAGTTCAATTCGCTGTAATGAAAACATAAACAATGACGAATATCAAAATGACAATATTCGTACTGTATGCCGGGAGTCTGTCAATAGCGATAA
Organism: Bulinus truncatus; assembly: GCA_021962125.1. NCBI lineage: Eukaryota > Metazoa > Mollusca > Gastropoda > Planorbidae > Bulinus > Bulinus truncatus. The sequence goes on from JAGDYQ010000055.1 coordinate 271,053, forward strand.
CTAAATGGTAATTCCGTTTAATCATTTGAGATAGAAATTGTACGCTAAATTACTTGATCACGTGTCCCAACCAGCCAATGGCAGTATGACCCCAATAGCAGCAGCACGGTTGACTGACCTACACATGTAGTACACAGCCGATCATGACAAATGAACAAGCTTGACATTTGATTATCAGAGGCTCTCATTGTTTTACTGTGAGTAGCTCATCGTGAGGTAATTGGTTGATTTAATATGATGCTTCACTACCCCTCCCTACCCCACACACACCGGGGCTAAAACTAATATCTATTTAATTTTGAAAGTGTCAGAATGATGTCCGATAGGCAGATACACCTAACGTTTGTTTCCCTCTAACATCGATCCTTTGCTACTTAATACTAGAACACTCGTATTACCTGTAAAACTGTAACAGGTGTTGGGCATATGTAGCTAACATTGACCTGCTAATTATTCCATGCCTTATTTCAACTGTCTCTAGAACACACATGCTTTAATACATGCTATTATTAATATAACAAAAACAAACAAACAACTAAATTATATGTAAACAGTGAGACGGTACATTTTGTAAAAGGGTTTGAACTTAATTATACATTGTGACCCACCTCGGTGGTGAGATCAATTGAAGCGTGACACTCTTCCGCGTGCCACCATTTCGACTGTCAAACATTTCATTTCTGCGACTCAATTTTTCCAATATCGGTTATACAATCAAATAAAAATAGAATTTAAATACAAAAAAAAATTGCAAGGACATCAGATAATAGTTACAAATAGTCTTCCACCCTCCCCTCCACGTGTCAATCAAAATGGGCTAACATGATATCAAAGTAATGGACGCCTTTAATTCGTTTAGCTTCAAATGTCTTTGTGAATTCGCTTTTTAAGTATAGTAAGATATACACTACTTCCCCCACCCCCTTCCCCATCGCCTCCAAGTAAAGATCCTGGTTACAAGTACTATAATGAAATGAATCACTCATGGAAATTTCGGTTTACATTTTTCAGAGATTTTTTATTACCAAAATAATAATTGACAGATAATACATTTTTTTTTCGGTGCATCAGCATAGTCTCCCCGAAGGATGGGGGGGGGTTACAGCCTTAAGCACATGTCAGGGGCCCCATTGCTTTAGGGCCCCGTCAGGTACAGTAATCTCCTATAAAATGATTTATCTTTTGTTGGTTGTGCGAGATAAGAGGAGCCACTGATTGCGAGGATGGTCAGGGGGCCCAAAGATTAGCTAGCGGGGCCTTGGGGGCCGCGAAACACGACAACGCATTTATTTGGGTGGATCTGTTCGTCTGCCACCAAAACGAATTAAAATTAAATTCGTGTTAATTCTCAATTGGACGATGGTGAAGACAATTAGCAACAGCATGTACACAACAACAACTGTTACTGTTACAGAAAACGGTGGAGTTGGCAGCATATTTCACAATTAGCAACAAACATGTAAACAACAACTTTTACTGTTGCAGATAACGGTGGAGTTGGCAGCATATTTCTACAAACTGTTTGGCAGCATACATGACGCACTGAAGCCTTCTTTAGACGCCATTGGATGGGATGAACAGCCTGGTGATCACTTCGCTATCAAGACTGAGAGGAAGGCTCTGCTGTTTGCCTTCTACGCGGCCAGGACAATCAAAAGTAAAACTGATTATATAAAGCTCATCTTTCCTCTTTGTGTTAAACTGAATCAGATTTTTTTGAATGAGTATATGTATAAGTAATTGTGGCTGTTATCAATGTGTAAGTGAAACATTTCGTCGTCAAAATTAGGTCTCATGTATTCCTTTCACCCTAAGCCCAGAAAATGATACTATTCCTAGGTGCCTAAGTACTTGTAAGGCCGCCTCTGATGGTTCTAAATATTGTTTCTGCCGCCCCCTCCCTCCAGAGTCCCCATCATGCTTTAACTTTGTTCTGCTCGTTTCATTTCAGTATCTCTCATGTTAGCCATTGTGTTGGCCTGCACTCTGAGTTTCTTCACGATACTACACATGATGTCATCTTTCCGGTAAGTGGCGCCGCCCCCCCCCCCCCCTTGAAAATTTAAGGAGAGGCAAGACAAAATATGACCGAAAGACAAATTTTACCCCCTTAATTCAATAATAGAATATAGTAATTCTGTAGCAAGTATTTAATCGATATTATTAAAAAATGATATATTAAAAAAAAAGTAAAAATGAGCATTGAGCACTTCTGCCGTCAACTGATTCGTAATGTCAGTTTGTTTACAAATCTAATAGTGAAATTAGATCAGAAAATTACTGATAATTATCCTGAATGATGATGAATATGCAACCGGAAACGGGAAACTCAATAAACAAAAAGTAATTTATGAAAAGATAATAAATAATTGTATTTTCTTTAAAAACTACATTTGCCGTCATTCGGTAGATGGCAATACTTCTCTATACTTATAAGACGCATTTGCTGTCTGTCAGTCTGTTCCCTTAAAACTCAAGATCCAGACAACCAAATAAAGTGAAATGTGGTACACGCAGTGGCGCAACCAGGAGGGGGGGGCAATACATCAATACATAATTTACGTTATAAAGTTACAAAAAAGACTGTCAAACTGTCAAACTGTCTTTTTTCAATATGTGAGCCCCCCCCCCCCCCAGCATTTTTTGCTGGTTGCGCCACTAGGTACACGTACACAAAATTACATGGGGAATGTTCTTAAACAGGTTTCGTTCCATCTCAATGGGTACTTTAATTGCAATTAACTATTTTAAATATCAAAGACATGAAAATTGGCAAACTTTTACCCCGATTTCAGGTTTTACGAGCTTCTCTCCCACATAGCTAACTTACTATAAATATGATCGGTACGGGGAACCAAATATCACATTACTTACTACATTATTACATTCAATTCCTTCATCCATAGGAATTGTCATCTTTTGCTACAGTCATGCCTAAGAGAGAGAGGGGGGGAGGGAAAGAGGGAGGGAGGGAAAGAGGGAGGGAGGGAGGGGGAGAGAGAGGGGGAGGGAGGGAGGGAGGGAAAGAGGGAGGGGAGAGAGAGGGGAGAGAGAGGGAGGGGAGAGAGCGGGAGGGAAAGAGTGAGGGAGGGGAGGAAGAGAGAGAGGAACTGCCAAAAATGTTGTGTATCACATTGCTTTAAGATAAATGTACCCTTTTATTGCATGCAAATAAACCTTTTTTTACGCGTCTTATTTTAAATCTTAATTAAACGTCAAATTACGCTTCTTAATTAAACAGAAAACATTACTTTAAACCCGGGCAAAGCCGGGTACTTGCAACTAGTTTTAAAATATGCCACAACAACTCTCAATAATGTGATTACTGTAAAGTGTCAATTAATTATAATTTCTTTCAAATATTAAATTTAAGAAATAAATCAAATGAATTATGAAAATGATACATATAAACTAAAATGAATTACAAAGTTTAAAAAGTTAAAATTTTAGGGGGGGGGGGGCAGACTGGAAATTCAAGGGGGGGCGCCGCCACCCCTTCAAAGTTTTGGGGGGGGCGCTGCCCCCCCTGCCCCCCTGCTCCGCCGCCAGTCTATCTATCTATCTATCTATCTATCTATCTATCTATCTATCTATCTATCTATCTATCTATCTATCTATCTATCTATCTATCTATCTATCTATCTATCTATCTATCTATCTATCTATCTATCTATCTATCTATCTATCTATCTATCTATCTATCTATCCATTTTACTCACCCACCCACGTTTCGAAGTTTTTTGTATTTACTATAATCAGGTTTGTCGATGTCCGATTATTACATTTTTTATTGTTATTGTAGCAACAACCTGTACGCTTTGTACCGAGGAGATTTCAGTACAATACCGCCACCAGAGGACCAGGGGGCTGTGGCACTTTGTGTAAGTACTTTGTATGAAAGCTGTATATCTCTGTGTAAGTACCAAGTCTGTATTCTTCTTCTTCTATCCCTTAACCCGTGGATGGGTCGTTGGGGCAACGTTGTTGACTGAAAACTAGTAGGTTTTCAGTCATGGTGTATCTGGGGCAGGAAATGCTTGGCGGCGCCCATCCATCTCCAAGCTTGACCATAGCCGGTTTCCTCCTTATCGGTGGCCCTCCTTGATCACGGTCACGTAGCCGTTGGGTTCACATTTGATCTCGTCCGCCCTGGCCGGTGACTTCAATTTGGAAGTTCATACGCCCAGTGGTGCCGTGTCAGCACCCCCCCCCCTCACGTGGTTTATCCAGTCAGCTGAGACCGTTGCCCAGGGTGTGGCGCGTGGAGCCACACGTGAGAGATTCAAGAGATGAGCGAGGACCAGTGAGCTTGACCACCCGAGGGTGCAGCTGTCAGAGCATCAAAGGTACTACCTCTGCCCAGAGCCCTCTATACACCCTGTATATCTGCGTGTGAGTACCTAGCCTGTATAGTCGCTGTATATCTGTGTGTAAGTACCAAGCCTGTATAGACGCTGTAAATCTGTGTGTAAGTACCAAGCCTGTATAGACGCTGTATATCTGTGTGTAAGTACCAAGCCTGTATAGACGCTGTAAATCTGTGTGTAAGTACCAAGCCTGTATAGACGCTGTATATCTGTGTGTAAGTACCAAGCCTGTATAGACGCTGTATATCTGTGTGTAGGTGCCAAGCCTGTATAGACGCTGTATATCTGTGTGTAAGTACCAAGCCTGTATAGACGCGGTATATCTGTGTGTAAGTACCAAGCCTGTATAGAAGCTGTATGTCTGTGTGTAAGTCTGTATGGAAGCTGTTGCACTTTGTGTATAGTCTTCGACTGTAGACGCTAGTTTTTTTTTTTTTTAATATTGAAATATATATCACTACTTACACTTTCTAGACTGGCAGTATCAAGTTTGCTGGATACCAAGTGGCCTATTTTGTCTGGGGTAAGTAAGTGTGTGTGTGTGTGTGTGTGTGTGTGTGTGTGTTTTCCCCTACGTATCTCTGTGAAGACAGAAAACTTAAATTCTCTGCAGTGCATCTAATTATGATATCGTATACAATAAAGTGATTTAAGAAGAGAATCATTGGTCGAGCTAAACATGCCCGGATGTACAAATGACAATGCTAGCACTGGAAATAGTCAACGCTTGAATGGTGGCCGAGATATGTAGTTCACTTAACTGTAGAACCAAAAGCCATGGTTTTAATCCTAGGTGAAAAAGCCAAGGGAATTTTTCCAGTCTCTGGTGGAATTCAGTTATAAGTATCCCCTGTCCCCCCCCCCCAAGCCCACCCAACCTTAAATGGAGACCAGACTTAGCTTGGGGAACGACACAATCCCTTTACATGCCGTGGTTACAGATTCAGGTGAATTCTACACTTCATCCGCCCCGATGTAATCATCTATTAGCAACCATCGTATGTTAGCAACCATCGTATGTTAGCAACCATCGTATGTTAGCAATCATCGTATATTAGCAATCATCGCTATTAAGCAATCTTCAAGAGTTTTAAAAAAAATGAAAGATAAACAGTTAATTTTTGTGTTTATATTTGTTCCATGAGAAAACCTCCCATCATGGTTTTAGTTTTGCTTATTTTAAAGTTTGTTTTTTCAGCCTTGTTTTTTTTAATCTTAATAACTATTTACTTTATTAGCTTACACCGGACATGAGCAAATTACGGCCTTAGGATCAAGAGCTGCCCTTCCTGTGGTTTGATCCGGTTTGCGCTCTGCTCTTCTCTCAATCACGTCGATGACATTTACAGTAAATTTTATATCAGTTCACATAAACACTGTATCCATTTGCTCTTGGTCCGGCCCTTCTGCTCAATGCAACAACCCATTGTGCCCCGCTGTTTACCCACCCCTCCCCTACACATGTACCCCACCCCTGCCCTACACAAGTAACCCCCCTCCCCTACACATGTACCCCACCCTGCCATACACATGTACCCCAACCCTGCCCTACATACGTATTTGTATTTCCACAGCCTACATTGTGACCTTTGTCATCATCGCCCTGGTGTGTCTGGCCGTGGCAGCTCTGGTTAATTTATTTATGTTTGAATTGACGGACTTCATTGTCAACAAAGTGTTACAAGCTTGGTGAGTTCTGATTGGTGAAGTGAGCAGAGCCGGATGTACAGATAGGCCGACTAGGCCGTGGCCTTGGGCCCCCGCGAAATAAGCCCCCCCCTTTCAAATGTTGAATAGTATATAAACATTTAAAAAAAAAACAACTTAGCAATATTTTTGTATTTTTTTTTTCGAAATTAGGCCTGGTTGGCAAAGTGGTTGGCAAAGTGAGGCTCCGGAGTCGCATGTGGCCGTTTGGCTCCTTAAGTGCGGCTCTGGCATTTAGTTGTATTCAGTGTACTATTTATTTAGTGTAATAAAATTTAACGTAATAAAAGTTTACCAAACAAGCAGACTTGTCTCCCATTATTTTATTTTTTTTAGTTGTTGTAATGTTCTATTTGGCTCTTTGGCTGATAAGTTTTCCGACCATTGGCCTAGGGGCCTCTAAAATTGTAAATTCGGCTCTGCAAGTGAGATAGATGTAGTGAGAGGTATAAAGCGAGGTGATTTCTTATTGTTGAAGTGAGGTAGGTGCAATAAGAGGTGTTTCAGTTGTTACCTAGCAAAAATGTCTCCAAATATGGATGGAATGTGGAGCATTGAGAATTTTTTTTTTCTAAATTAAAACGAAGAATTATATCCATGTTTAAACAAATTTGTTTAGAACGTAAGTCTAGTTAGTATCGCACTAACTGAACATATTTTATAGTGATGGAGGATTCATCTTTACCGGAATCGAATACATTTTATTTAGTTTTCGATTCCTCAATCGATTCATTATAAATGAATCTTCCTCCCCTTCTCTACCTTTCCACAAAGTTCATTATCTCTTAGTATCGAGATTGTATTCTAAACAAAACTTACGAGAAATATAGCGAAGCTATCAGCATCGGTAAAAATACTGCTATCGACTAATCACTTTATATGTATACATGTATATATAGTTGGAACTAATTATATTACTTGTTTTGTTTATGTAACAACAGGCCGAGTCTTGTGATAGCCATTGTGTTAATGATCGTCCAGTGGCTTATGGCCAGGTTTATATTTCTACAAGACAAAGGAGAACACTTGAGATTAGATAACAGGTGAGCTAATACACTTAAAGAGATACCGGTAATTAATAAATACCTTTTGATCTCATCATGTTAAATAAACTTTAATGCAAGGGAAGTAAACCATGTATTAGCGTCGTTCGTCATAGTTAAACACGGTTATACCCCTTGATCAGGATAATGAGAATTTTTTTGACATTTATCTGCCCCCCCCCCCCCCCCAAAAAAAAATATTGCAAAATTAATTATTGAATCATGCATTGTTACGGAGGCGGAGCAATAAAATTTATGCGAAATTTCAAGAAAATCTATTACCTAAAAGTAAAACAGAAGTTTTGCGTGGAGAACCCAGTTAGAAAAAAAAATAGAATGATTAGACAACAGGTAAACAAAGGAGCGGAAAAAAATAAATAGGCGAAACCGTAGACTAATTAAGACAGCAAAGTTAAGCTTATATCTATTAGATAAAGAGTAAACAAATAAAGTGATAAATAAATAGACCAATAAGATAACTGAGTAAATAAACAGACCAGACTGATTAGACAACGGATACACTCAAACTGACAACTTAAAAATACCTTTAAAAAATCATATTTTTTTTGTGTCATAAACTATGGACGAACATTTATATTGTAACGACGATACGGTTTAAAACTGCAGTATTATTTTTTTAAAAAGGCGTCATATTGTTGACAAAACGGTGATCAGGGCTGCCGCGAGGGGTGGGGCTGGGGGATGACCCGAACCATTGTCAGGGGCCCTAAGACTTGTCAGTGGTCGTAATACCATAGGGGAGGGGGGGCTTCCGTTATCATTGTTTGTCCCGGGGGGAGGGGGGTGAGCATAATTCCTGGCTGGTCCTGTGGTGATACAATCAGATACCCTTTTGTTAAATATAAAGACGCGGGGCTCAAATTGATGATACAAGGAGAGAACACAGAGTTTACAAAGAGCAAACTTACACAAACTCACACACCATTATCAATGATATAGCAAGTCTAGTGTCTGGCCATCACTATGGTGATAACCTAACGGTAATAGCTAAACTATCTAATGAAAGGAAGGGTTTGTGTGTGTGTGAATATTGTATTCGACAGTATTTTGCAAGAGATATTGTCTACGACACAGGATTTTGACATCTAAGTCACTTATGTTCATGGGGGTCGCTAGGAATTTTTCCGGGGGGGGGGCAAAAATTTTCCGGGGGGGGGGCAAATAACAACTTTATGACATTTTTTCAAAATGTGGGGGGGGGGGGGGGGCAAATAACAACTTTATGACATTTTTTCAAAATGTGGGGGGGGGGGCAAATAACAACTTTATGACATTTTTTCAAAATGTGGGGGGGGGGGGGGCAAATAACAACTTTATGACATTTTTTCAAAATGTGGGGGGGGGGGGGGGCAAATGCCCCCCTTGCCCCCCCCCCCATGAATACGCCCATGATTATGTTTTTTTTTTGGGAGAGGTTAGTGGGGGGGGGGCATAACTATTACGTAGGACCCACTATAAAATATGTTACGTATTCTAAAAACGTAGTTTGTTATCTTTATATGTGTTATTGGGTGGGTGTGTTCATTATAACTTGTTAATTTATCCCACCTATCGCTGGTACGGTTTTTAGTATATATATATATATAAAAGACATGGCGTCTTGTAACCGTATCACCGATACAGTTTTAGAATTAACATTATTACAAAAAAAAAATTAAAACTATTTCGAATTTTATGCCATCCACAGGCGATTTTATTTCGTCTTCACCTACTTCATGTTTTTTTTCAACATCTTCCTGGGGCTCGTATCATGCCTGCTGAGGATTTTGAAAGCTATCGGTGTGGGCACTCTCTTCCTGGGACGCCTGGACAACAGCACTCTGCCTAGGAAGTTTGAATTCTTCGATCCTGGTACTATTTTTTTGTCTATTGAAATGAAGTCGCATTTACTATTCGAATATGAACATAGTTATACTTTATACTTACTTAATGTCTTGAACTCATTCCTGAGCAAAGTACCTCTGCAATAGCTCTCCTGCGCACTCGGCTATGAAGCTTTTTTTTTCTTTCACTTCCGCCTCATGCCAGGTTGCGTTGATTTGTTTCCTGTTCATAAAACCTTCTCCAAGTGGTCAATGAGCAAATCATGGCTCTCTAGCATTGGGCGTTCCACTGCATTTCCATTCTGATCTCCTCCCCGCGGTTTCTTGAGTGAATGGTCAGTCCAGTTTCATTTCCTTCTTGATATTTATAGAACAATCCAGTTCCATTTCTTTCTTGATATTTATAGGCTAGTCCAGTTCCATTTCCTTCTTGGTATTTATAGGTTAGTCCAGTTCCATTTCCTTCTTGGTATTTATAGGTTAGTCCAGTTCCATTTCCTTCTTGATATTTATAGGTTAGTCCAGTTCCTTTCCTTCTTGATATTTATAGGTTAGTCCAGTTCCATTTCCTTCTTGACATTTATAGGTCAATCGAGTTTTGATACCATTTGCTAGGGAACTTTTCCTACAGCCCCCATTAACCGGAAAACGCCTCTGCTTTTTTGGGGCAATGATATAAAAAAAAAAGGCTATGGCATCGACTGTGGTCTAATTTTCCCATATATATCTGAAATGTGCATTCCTGTGTCTAGGGCCACAAAGTATCCATAAACGTCTCTGCCTAGGGCCTCAAAAGACTTAAGAACGGCTCACCTGCACTATTTCTATTTATTTTATTATTGTGATAAAAAATAACAATACAAATCTTACTGATGTACACCAATTGAAGCTTTTGTTTTAATTATCATTAATAATCAGTGACAACCTATTTATAATTTTTGTTTTTTAAATTGACATTTCGTCGCGCAGGTTTTACCGCATATCAAGGCTTTATCCACATGGAAGCCAGCCACACACATCCTGTTGTTAATGTATTCATACGCCTTCTGGCCAGCGAGAGCAGGCAAAGAAAGAAGGACGGCATTGAGTTACAACAGATAAGGACTGACACCAAAAATAAAGGTTCAGGTATTTCGTTAATCCCCTGATAAAATATGTCTCCGATATTGATCTAATATGTCATTTTCTAAAATATGTCATAACATGTATTGCGAAAATATAAATTATTTATCCATTTATAATATGTAGAAAAAAAAAACCAACAGGGAAAAAAGTTCAGAATAGGTGAAGCTTTGTTGACTTAAGTCCTTTGAGTAATTAGGTGACAGCTAGGTTGTGAGTTCAATGAGTGTGCTGGGTTATATGAGTTCGAATCCTAAACTGCGTCAGCTACTTATATTCTACTTTTGCTGTCCAATTACCTATATTCTACCTGAAGTCCAGTTACCTATATATTACCCCCGCTGTCCACTTACATAAGATCTCCGTACAGCCTCTTTGACCATTGCAGCCTATGATGTGTGTGTGTGTGTGTGGGGGGCTGCTGGGGCGCAAATAGTATGGTACTCCATAACAGCTCTTCCATTTTCTGTTCTTTTGAATTAGGACCAACACATCCCTAGAGTGGGGACCTTTATGGAAATAAATTCAGATTTCTGACTGAAATAAATCTTCTCATTACCAAAGACATGTACACATTGTTACACATTGTCACATATTATTGCATATTGGTACATAGTGTTACATATTGTTAGATTTAATTACATAGTGTTACACATTGTTGCGTATTGTTACAAAGTGTTACACATTGTTGTGTATTGTTACATAGTGTTACAAAGTGTTACATATTGTTACTGTTACAAACTTAATATTTCCAATGTAACTCACGTATAATTTAAAAAAAAAATAAATTCTGAATCAAGTTGACAAGACCGGCCACCTGAAGACACGACCCGTTAATGTGGCAGCCAGGTTTAATTGGTTGGTGACCTACACTTTATTACACAACCCAACTGTGAGTACACGATTTTTACTAAAATAAAAAAAAACCCAGCTTACATATGTATATGCAGAACCATCTTATCCTATCGACACAGTAGGTTTAGGCACGGTGCCTACAGCGCATAGGGCTCAAAAACTTAAAGGTCCCATGAAAGTCTAAAAAAATGAAATTTCAGATAGGGATTTACGAAACAACTTTCCAGTGTGAGGCCCCCCTCTTGTAGTCCTTTAGATGCAAATATGTCCAGGGCTCGCGACGATCATAAAACGGTTTTACTGGGCGTTTTACTTTGTGGGGCCCACTTGCAGAACTATTTTTAGTGGCCCCCACATCAGGTCATTAGCCTTTATTTTCTTAACAAGATATAATAAATTAATTTGAAAGGGGGGGCCCTCTTTCTGTTGCCCGATGTACCCCACGCCCCGATTCCCCCCATCACGAGTTTGGTTATATACACATTAAGCGACAGATGAAGATTGCTTTCATTCAGAGCCATATAAACATTACAGCATTGCTATCCACTGAACAACCCGGAGTGCTGGGACTCTGACAACAAACATCTCAGATTAATGAACCATCATTGGTCAATATGTGTGGGGCACTAATACTGCGGATGTAGGGCCGTTCTTAAGGATATGCAAGCTAGAGCCACCATTTCCAAAGAAGCCCCATCAAGAATTAATTCATATTTTACCTGATGCTAAAAATAGTTTTGCCTAGAGACCCCAAACATTTATGGGATACTCGGTCCAAGACCCCCTAAATAGTTAAGAACTGAAGGGGTCAGGGGTTGAGAAGGCTGTGCAGTGTGCACATATTCCGTGTAGTTTGAGAGATAACTGCGTAAACGGTTCTCAGACTGTGTGTTTTGTTCCCACCAGGTGCGCATCCACAGACGAGGCTACGTCCACGCTTTAAAGAAAGCCAGACTTGAAGGTAGAAAGATCCCCATCAGCGACCGGCCCATCACCACCTTCGACCTGGTCAAAACAGAGGAGGAGAGAGCCAAGGAGAGGGTGGAGGAGCTGAACAAGATACAAATACTGGAGACACGGAAATCTCCACGCAGCTCAGCGAACTACGACAGGCACGACGGTGGCAGAGTAGGGGGAGGGAGGGGAGACGACAGGGGGCGCGGCGCAGGGCAGGGCGACCGGTGGGCCACCAAGAGGTACAACGTGGTGCAGAGGCAGAACGAGGTGGACACTGACCAGGAGTCGATCAGCGAGGACGAGAACAGCTCCCTCAGTGGCGAGACGCCCCGACACAGCAGGGCGCTGAATCCGAGGGACGTTCACTTGACTGTAGACCGCCTGGAGCACATAGTTTGATTCTTGGTGAATAAGTGGAGCACGTTAGTTTGTGTCTGTGTGAGTACTTGGACGTACTGTGTGGGAATACTTTAATATTGGATATACGTTAGAATGGGACTATTTACTATTTTCAAATGTTTTTAATTTTAGCCCCTCCCCCCCGCCCCTCCATATCATTGCTTGTCATACTTTGCGCCCCCCCCACACCCCCAGCGCGTCATGTAATAAGTGAACAGGTCCAATAGGATTCTTGGGCGAAGGAGTGAAAGGGAGGAGCCACCCAATGGGACGCCACTGTAATGTATTCAACAAAGTGGCCAAATTTGATCTAATGAAATTTTACAAAGTGTTTTGCAAAGTGTTCGTTTTTCTCCTATGTATTATAAACAAAAATTACATAAGGATTTTTTTATTTTACATGTCAGCATCTGACAAGTCATAATTGTATTATTGTATTTTTGTTATATTATATTTGTTTTTATTATTAAGTTTTTAATTATGTGCCATTATGATTACTTTTTTTGTTCATTTGATTTGGGCAAAAAAAATAAATAAACAGTATTGTAAATTGCATTTAAATATATACTTAAAGAAGATATTCATTGTACGCTATTAATTATTTTTATTGCAGATATACAGACCTCATTTCAATTCAGATTCACAGATTCATCTGTGACTTTGCCCTGTTCTTTTTATAAATATTTCGAGCAAATTTCCGGTTGTTTTATTTCAAAATTTAATTTTTACAAACTGATAACAAAATTTAAAGTCGTCTCGTTGTCAGTTGATTGGAATGACCGTAAGTCAATAAATAAAGAACTTACAATAAATCACGTTAATTGTGCAATATTTGTTGACATCGTAGTAGGTTAGCTGTATTTTATCTCAATATATATATATATATTGCTTTATTAAATTTTTTATAAATAAAATACAATTATTTACATAACATGACATCAAACACTTCATCACTGGCATATATTAATATATTATTATTTCACATCAACTTAATTATATGTTCTTTTATGTTTGTATAAATTATCGAAATAATTTTTGTCTCGTTTGTGTTCATCACTTTTCAAGTTTTACAACTTCCTGGCTTTTTATATGATTCATTTACTTTAATTACGAGTCAATCTTTATCTGTTTTAATATGCAGTGTTTTTTCTTCTTTTTTATCATATTTTTTGTATGTCAAGTTATATCCTTAAAATACCTCGATCAGCTTCTTTAGCAGTCATCCAACTATTGTATCAACTTACTATGTCTAGCTAATGTATCAACTTACTATGTCTAACTACTGTATTCACTTTATATAAACGATTTGTCGATATTTGTCGTTCAATTTATACAGTCAAGTGAATAAAAAACTGAGATGTGATTATTTGTTTAAAATGCCTGTATGAGTAAGTATAAAAAAAAAGTTTGAACGTATTAAAATCCAGACTTTGAAAACAATTTTCGTTTTGAATTTTTATAATTAGAGGTTTTTTCAGCCTGTGTTATACATGTATATGTGCTTTGTTCTGATTTGTACTTTAAATTTTAAGTATTTCTCCTTGAAAGGTGTGTTAGGATATTTCGAGCATGTGAGTTTGACTGTGAATGATATGAGTAGGCGTGTGTGTGTGTGTGCATGTTTGTGAATGTGTTTATGTTAGAATTTTGTTTGATTTTGTGCCTGTATTGTGTGTATTTGTGTATTTTCACGTTGAAGTGAAGCGCTTATTATGTTTGTATATTTTTTGTGTTAATGTATTACATTACTTGAAAAATGATACATATTAATAAATACGCTTTGCACATCCACATATAAGCTTAACATAACGGCTCTGTGACGTCATCTGGCATTCATTTGTGATAATTGTTTTTCTTACCTTTTTGCTGTGTATGTCAACTTCTGCTGCCAGTGCTATAAATAGATTACGTGAATGTAGGGTCCGACAGTAAAACCTGAGCTTGAGGAAAACACACAAAATAAAAATGTAATTTGAGGTAAAAATAAAGTAATATATATTAACATTAATTCATATCTCGACCATGTTTTTTATGTGTAGCTACGTCTGTATCAGTGCTCCCCCCCCCCCGCTAGGTGTGGAGTGCCCCCCTCCCCGCTTAAAAAAGAAGAAAAAGAGGAACAAATAAAGAAAAAGTAACTAAAATGAGAAAGTACCCCATTGCTGGGTATTGGTGCCCCCCTGCTTATTTTGACCTGGCTACGGGCCTGGTCTGTATATGTGTGTAATTTATTTTGGACGTACGTGTTCGTATGTTGTATGAGGAATATATTTGAAAAAAAAACTACAAAATTTATTTTATTCTAAGAAATACAGGAAGAAAAGTTTTAAATATTGGATCGAATAATGGCTGCCACCAGACCCGCGGTTCCCAACCCGGTGGTACGAGTACCCGCGTACGCTAAGTGATACGGGAAAGGTTATGGGGGTGGGGGGGTGGTGGGGTATGCTGTGACGTTAAATCTTCGTTCAAAACAGCCAATAGTTTGCCAAATGTCGCCAGTAGGCTGTATGACTCAGCACCTTTCCACCTGCCCCAGTATGGCATTAGAAATATCAGCACATTCCTATATGAAAACAAGTATATTATTCGCCAACTTACATGTCAGGGGTAACCCGTGGACATACGTTCGAACACTTTGAGGCACATTAACGGAAAAAAGGTTGAGATCCGCTGCACCAGCGGGAGAGATGTTAATTATTCCATAAACATAAGCCCAGTGAAAAACAACAAAAACAACAACAACAGAGCAGTACAGCGATGAATATTCGAAATGTAAAGGTTAATTCTGTTTCTAGAGTTCATTGTTTTGCCAGATGCTTTTCGAATGTCGATTTTATTTACGTAAAGATAATAGAAAAGGACGGTTTCGAACATCTTTGGATACTCAGCATAATAAGCTAAAACTTTTTTTTCACAATGTTTGATCTAATAAAAAATTCCGTTTGAAGGAGCATAAGACACCGTATATTTTGTAAGTGTTGAGCATAAGACACCATATATTTAGTAAGAGTTGAGCATAAAACACCATATATTTAGTAAGAGTTGAGCATAAAACACCATATATTTAGTAAGAATTGAGCATAAAACACCATATATTTAGTAAGAGTTAAGCACAAAACACCATATATTTTGTAAGTGTTGAGCATAAGACACTATATATTTAGTAAGTGTTGAGCATAAGACACCATATATTTTGTAAGTGTTGAGCAGAAGACACCATATATTTAGTAAGTGTTGAGCATAAAACACCATATATTTAGTAAGTGTTGAGCATAAAACACCATATACTTAGTAAGAGTTGAGCATAAAACACCATATACTTAGTAAGAGTTGAGCATAAAACACCATATATTTAGTAAGTGTTGAACTCTGAAGATCATTTCATCCATGATGATATTTGTATGTGTGTGTGTGTGTGTGTGTGTGTGTGTATGTGTGTGTGTGTGTGTGTGTGTGTGTGTGTGCATTCTGTATGAGCCACAGAATGAACAACGAGCTGTGTTGGTAAACATTTGCCTCCATCGATCAAACAACATAATTTTTAATGACATTCATCACATGTTGTTTTTTTTTGAAATAAATAAATACTTCACATATATTAGTCATCTATCTGTCACACGTCTTCTGTGTGTCATGTGTCATCTTGGAACATTTTGTCTGGTCAGGTCAGGTCAAGTCGATCTGGTCAGTTGCCTCGGTGGTCGCGGGGTCTGTAAGCAGGTGCAGGACACAGATTCGAATCTATCAAGGTTGTTTATACGGATAGGCTATGGGCCCCCAATGCCAACCTTCCCCATTTATTACAATCTAATGTTTCAAGGGCCCCTTGACAGGTATGTTTCCTCAGAGCCCACAAACATCTCTAAAAGATTCTGTCTAGGGACCTCATAATAAATTAGATTCATAAAATTGCAGCTAATGTATTTAGAATAATGTTTACCTGTTAGTTATCCATTACATCTTTGTAAATGATTACTTAAAAAAAAAATATAAATGATTAATTATGAGCAGTCATTAATATTCAGTTGTTCTAAAATTAAATCTGAAAATGTCTCATTTTTTTTAGTATTAAACACTCGGCATTGTTTTTGTTTGGCACAACTGAAAAACAAACAAACATCAACAGCTACAATCAACTAAAAATACCTAAAATAATACAACACAACAACAACAACAACAATTAACTAGAGCTCACGACACAAGCATAAAAATGTGTCTTTCAACTTTTAGCTGATTGTGGAGGACTTGACTCTTGCAACAAAAACTTTAAGAAGAGTGACAGTGTGACAGTGACAGCAGGCTGCTTTAACAGTTTCTATTTCTGGTCCCTCATTCTCTCTCAGTGACACTTGACCTACGAAACCCCCCTCCCCCACCCCCCACTCCTTCCCTCACTCTGACCCCACCCTCGCATCCGCCTACCGAGGACATCAGTAGTATTTTTTTTTTATATATTTTTTTTTCGTTTTATTCTATAAATAGCATACACTGTTGGCAGTTAGCACTTCTTAGGCGAGAACAAAGCATGGCGTAGAAATATTTTATGTCAACAATGTTACTGTGTTAAGTACTGTGATGTTTGGAGATCAATAGAATAACATCTTGGTAAGTTTATCTTTTTTTTTTTTACTTAAAAAATATCTATAGTACATATGTGACGAACTCTCTCGGATGAATGCAAACAGAGAAATGGAGAAAATAAGGATACAAGTCTGAACCTGAAGTGCTGCCAAAAATATTTTAATAGAACAAAAGCCAAAACATATTTATCTGTTACATATCCAGGTTCCAAATAAGAAACATTCATCTTCATTGTCACAGAGTGACTGTTTCTGGTATTTATGGCCAGGGGAGAGAATCCCCCATACCCCACAATCTCTTATAGAAGCGCAAACATTCACATTCTTAAGACTCACGTATCACGTGCTTAAATTCTTTTTGTTTATTACCATTTTTCTCGGTCGAAAATGGGACAGGAATAGAAAAAATGATTATTGCTACTCACACTCAAATATTTCAAATGATTCTTCGTTAAATGACGTCATCAGCAGAAAGGAAAAAAAAAAGTCGGTTTAAGTCTTTACATTCAACGAATTTTCTACCGAACTTTTCCCATTGGTTTTGTGTAAAAGAAGTTTTTTATCCATTTCCTTATCCCATTTTCTCTAGCTTGACTGAAACAAAGTTTGGAAATCTCGCATTTTTTTCACATAAAAAACAACAACCAAAAAAAAACAAACAAACCCCACAAACAGAACATACAAACAAAACCAACAACAACCTCCATAAACAGGACATACAAACAAAACCAACAACAACCTCGACAAACAGAACATACAAACAGAACCAACAACAACCCCCACAAATAGAACATACAAACAAAACCAACAACAATCTCCATAAACAGAACATACAAACAAAACCAACAACAACCCCCACAAACAGAACATACAAATAAAACCAACAACAACCTCCAGAAACAAAACATACAAACAAAACCAACAACAATCTCCACAAACAGAACATACAAACAAAACCAACAACAACCCCCACAAACAGAACATACAAATAAAACCAACAACAACCTCCAGAAACAAAACATACAAACAAAACCAACAACAACCTCCACAAATAGAACATACAAACAAAACCAACAACAACCTCCACAAACAGAACATACAAACAAAACCAACAACAACCTCCACAAACAGAACATACAAACAAAACCAACGCTTTCATGATTATTTATTTATGTTTGTTTTCACTGGTCACCTAATGTCCACTTAATGTCCACTTAATGTCCAGTTGTATAAAATAAATGACCCCTATTATTAAATGGTATCCTTACAGTTTCCTTCTACCTTGCTCTGATCCTAACCATAGTTACAGACTCTAATGGTGGAGGGGGTGGGGGAACACAGGAAAAAAACCATTTATTTATACAATGTTAAGTTATTCAAAGACTTTAACCTTAAATATACTGTGTCAATAGAATGTGTATATAATGAAATACATTTTTGCACCTGCTGTATTCAAATGTATGTACAGACGAAAACTTTTTTTTTTCTCTCATTCTTTCGCATTCAAGTTTATACCATTTGTGTAAGTACGTGCGACTTACATCGGCCTACATGTATCGCCCCCTGTGACTGTTTGTCCTTGCCTGCGTGAGCGTATGATATTGGCAAGACACACACACACACACACACACACACACATATATATATATATATATATATATATATATATATATATATATTCTTTAAAAGATAGCGGGACATGTCTTACTTTGCAGCTAATTACTCTAAGCTATTAATCAATGTTGGCTGTTTACTTCGTAATTATTGACTATCTATGTCAGTGACGTTGGAGCAGTTCCAATCAATAATTTAGGTCAGGCGCATGTCACCGTGCTGTCATCTTCCGATCCACATAAATAAATTGTCACGATGACAGATGACATCATAGCAAACAGCGACTAATCGGACGCAATGACCGACCCCCCCCCCCCATAGCATCCCCATTTTATTTTAATGGACAGCAATCCATAATCCAGGTGTCGAACATTCTCCGGGGGCCAAAAAGTCAATTCGGTGCAGAAATGTCTCTATTGGTGGTGCATCGGTAGGTAAATCTGTAGGTACATCTGTAGGTACAACTGTAGGTACATCTGTAGGTAAATCTGTAGGTACATCTGTAGGTACATCTGTAGTTACATCTGTAGGTACATCTGTAGGTACAACGGCAGGTACATCTGTAGGTACATCTGTAGGTACATCTGTAGGTACATCTGTAGGCACATCTGTTGGTACATCTGTAGGTACATCTGTAGGTACATCTGTAGGCACATCTGTAGGTACATCTGTAGGTACATCTGTAGGTACATCTGTAGATACATCTGTAGGTACATCTATAGGCACATCTGTAGGTACATCTGTAGGTACAACTGTAGGTACATCTGTAGGTACGTCTGTAGGCACATCTGTAGATACATCTATAGGCACATCTGTAGGTACATCTGTAGGCACATCTGTAGGTACATCTGTAGGCACATCTGTAGGTACATCTGTAGGCACATCTGTAGGCACATCTGTAGGCACATCTGTAGGTACATCTGTAGGTACATCTGTAGGCACATCTGTAGGTACATCTGTAGGTACATCTGTAGGTACATCTGTAGGTACATCTGTAGGTACATCTGTAGGTACATCTGTAGGTACAACGGTAGGCCTAATGTTGTTTATTATTTCTAGAAATAAATTTGCCGTGGTATTGTTGACCGCAAAATATTTATGCCACAGCTTTTGTCAGCATAATCCATAAAGCTGATAAAGATAAATAAAGTAGTACATTTTTTTACGAAATTATTAGTAAAGAATGAAGAATAAGACGAGTCCCATGAACTTATCAAAAAATAATACAACAACGTAAAACTAAGTTACAAAAACTACATCGCTATTAATGGATTCTGTAACTTTTGCATCCACGTGAGACTGGTTTACAAAAATGATCGTAAATAAAGGATAGATACTTTAAAATAAAATAAATAACATTTATAGTCACTTCATAGTTATAATGTTTCTACCAGTGGCGCCGCACACAAAAATTGTTTGATGGGAAACTTCTGAATAAAAAAACACCCTAGCTACTTACGTATAAGTCGATCTTGCAGATACGTCGAGAGTATTTTTAAGCCGAAAATTACAAAATTTGTTAAGACCCGCGCATAAGTCGAGGGTAAAACTTGACGACTATCATATTCTTTAAGTTTCATAATTATGCCGCCGGACTTGTACCGTAATTTAATTTAAATTTGCATTTTTAACGCGCCTTATCATCATGCACCAGGCACCAACCGTTAAGCACGGGTTGACCAGATGCCAACCCTCACGATAGCATTGCAAGCACCAGCCCCGTAGCGTGAAAATTTTACAGCAGGGGGGCCAGGCCAATAGCAGGGGCGGCCAGGCCAATAGCAGGGGGGCCCAGACTAAATGTTACTAAGTATAGCAAAAAAGCAGAGGGGGCCAGACAAAACGCGGGGGAGGGGCGGTCCCCCAGGCCCACCGCACGCTACGGGCCTGGCAAGCACTCTGCAATATAAACTATGCCTCATTTAGATTAAAAGTCTAGATGCTATTATAAAATTAGATATGCTGTGGGTACAGAAACAATTCAATGCAAATTTAATAAAGAGCTGCAAAACGCTGCGCCAAATGAATATTGAGTCTATGTTTCCGGTTCTCGCTATTGCCCGCTTTGCATTGCGGTGTTGAGTGTACAATGTCGTTACCCAAATTGTATGGAATATTGTGTCAACCCTATTTTTTTCAGTGAATTTTAAGGCATATATTTTTCGACCTACACCCTCCTCTCCCCGGTAAAGATACAAGTGCTTTATCCCACACTCTGCCAGCCTTACTTCCCCATTTTGTTTCTTCTACCTTTAGTCGTTCCACAAGGACCGTCGTAAGGGACAGGCAGCCACAGACCTTGGGAACTCAGCCGTTTCCGAATTTTATTATTTTAGTTTAATTTTTATGCAATTAAGACCGCGCCCTTTTAGTGGAGAAGAGGACAGAGTGGCCTAAGTTGTCAGAGTTTGTCAGGGGCCCCAGTAGTCAGAGTTTGTCAGGGGCCCCAGTTGTCAATGTTTGTCAGGGACTCCACATGCTAGAGTTTGTCAGGGGCCCAAGTTGCTAGAGTTGATCAGGGGCCCCAGTTGCTAGAGTTTTCAGGGGCCACAGTTGTCCGAATTAATCGGGGCCCCATTTGTTAACATTTGTCAGGGGCCCTATTTATCAGAGTTTGTCAGGGGTTCCAGTTGTCAATGTTTGTCAGGGGCTCCAGTAGTCAGGGGCCCCAGTTTCTCCGGGGCTCCAGTTGTCAGGGGCCCAAGTTGTCAGAGTTTGTCAGGTGTATCAGTTTTTTTTTTCGGCGGTAGGCCTGGCCCCATAGAAACACTAAAGGGTTAACAATAATTTAGAAAAATTAGAGGCTGAGGTTTTAAAAAAAATGTATGACAGGAATTGATATTCAGTATGCCCATCAGAAAAGAGGCCATTTTCCCCACTTTACTCGGATCTGTTGTTATGAGGTGATTAAATACGATGTACTCTTACATCTAAGTACTTGGTCAAGGCCAGAGTAAGTGACGGCTATTTCTAGGCCTACAGGTTGACACCTCATGTGTAGTTGTACTACTTAAGTGGATTATGATAATCATGATTTCTACTGCTTTATTCTTTGAAGAAATATAAGGAAATGGGGCATCGAGTGAGTGAGTGAGTGTGTGTGTGTGTGTGTGTGTGTGTGTGTGAGAGAGAGAGAGAGAGAGAGAGAGAGAACAAATAGGCAATAGTTTCACTACATTAATGTTGTAATTATAAATATTACTCTGTTACTTTATTTAACACTTATCTAGCTTTGTGTAAACTATAAATGACTTAAAAGTTCTTGTCCGCGATACTCAACCGGTGGTACGCGTGCCCCAAGGGGTACGGAGAAAGAGGGTTATGCAGGGGTACACAGCGACATATAATTTTCGTTTTAAAACAACCAAGAGTTTGAAGAAAGTCGACACATTTCGCTGCGTGGCTCATCACTAAAACGTTTTGATAACTTTATGATAACTTTATGATAACTCCATGTTTTGTACTTGGGAAAACCTCTGGTGAGCCTCACTGCACATGCATTGTTTATCTTTCAGCCGCCATACCATGCTGTGGAGGGTCTTGGTCTTGACCTTAACTCTCCTGCCGAGTACCTGGCTTTCAGACGCTCGGCGCCTCATGCTAGACTTCCTGTGTACGTCAGAGGTCAGAGGTCACATGTACGTCCGCGACCTACCCTGGGACTGTAACGCATACGTCATATGCATGAATGGTCGAGTGAGTAAGGAAAAAGTTCACATATCATATGACGCAACAGGCAGTGGCGTAGTGGGGGGGGCAAGGGGGCATTATGCCCCGGGCGCTACTCACAAAGGAGCGCAGTGTGGTATATTTTACATATAATATATGGTTTTTGAATGGTGGGGGGGGGCGCTTAAAAGGTATTGTACCCCCGGGCGCGAGTTAAGCTCGCTACGCTACTGGCAACAGGGTGTGGGTAAGGGGGAAGGGGGGGAGGAGTCCTGATTTGTTATATTTATATGTAACAAATAAATGTCCAATGAAATCGCCAGATTTTTTTCGAAGAGGAGTTCGTCTGATTAAGGGGGGGGGGTTCTATAGAATATTGTTCGATGGAGGGGGTGGGGGTCATAAATCGTTTTTAACTATATAATGTGATAATAGGGAGGGGAAGAGGACATTAAAAAAAAACAAACATTTTACAGTCCCAATGTTTCCGAAAAATCTCCAAATTTGTAATAAGAAAGCCGCCATTTCTAAAGCCTTAAAGGGGTTCAACAATCAGAGACAGTCTTGAAATGTCTTCCATAGGGAGCCGCTATATCCAGCAGGGTTTCCCCCCATGTTATTTACAAATGTGTAGATTGGTGAAAACAATAACAACCAACACCTAAGAAAGTGTCAGCACCAACTTTCTCTCACTATCACCTGCACTATCCATTATCCAGGCTATCCACGCAACTTGTCCACATGGATACAAGTATCATTCTGGACATGGGTATAACAGGTGCGTTCCGATAGACTCTAGCGCCCGCTCCACCCACTGTGATGGCGTCATTTGGAGTGAGTACATTCAACAGTGAGTAACCTTAAATCACGTGGGTGACATTTAAAGACTTAAAAAAAAATTGCTTTGAAATTAAAATTCAAAACGAAAATCTTGAAAATGACTAATTGTATTATTTTAATATTAAACGCATTTAATAATTAGACCCAATCAACTATTGAATAAATGCAGCCAGATTGACACAGGCGTGACCAATCAATACACAGGGAATTCAACCATTCTATTAAAATTGGCCAATGAAAAAAAAGCTAAAAAAAATAACTTTTTTTATGGTCACAAGATGTTAAAAATGTGTTCTTTAATGACACTTAGTGGCACCCTACTGGCACTTAGGGCACCCTACTGTCACTTAGTGGAACCCTACTGTCACTTAGTGGAACCCTACTGTCACTTAGGGCACCCTACTCTGTAAAATTTTATGCTGGGTTGAACGCCCCTTGTCATTTAATAAACCACTTCATGAACTGGATTAAAATCTGTAGAAAGGGAAGTAATGTGAATTAAAAAGAAAAAATCCTATATACTGATTATCTACCCTTTTCTCCCTAGATTACATACGGACGGTGTGTCACTACAACCCGGCGGCCACAGTTCCCGACGCGGTCAAGTGTAGCCAGTACCTGGACTGCTCTGTCCACGGCACAGGACACGAGTTCGTCGACTACCTCCTGGAGTGCCCTTACCCCACCCTGTACTCCACCCAGACAGGGGCGTGTGAGCACCATCTCTCTGTCATGTGCGGGGAGCGGGTGGAGACCAAGGCACCATGTAGGTTGCTGTTAGGACACATAGTATTATGACTGATTCACGTGATGGTTGTAGGTTGCTGTTAGGACACATAGTATTATGACTGATTCACGTGATGGTTGTAGGTTGCTGTAAGGACACATAGTATTATGACTGATTCACGCGATGGTTGCAGGTTGCTGTTAGGACACATAGTATTATGACTGATTCACGCGATGGTTATTGTAATTTAATTCATTATAGGCCTACTAGTATATAAGTATGATTGGTCAGATTTGTTATCCTTCGACATCAAATTAAAAAATCAATCAACCAATATTGATTATGTTAGCTGCACACAATGCAAACAAATAAATGAAAAAGAATAATTGAAATAGTCTACTAAGATGAGCATGGGGAAGGATAGAGGTAAACCGGAAGTAGTCTACTAAGATGAGCATGGGGACGGATAGAGGTAAACCGAAAGTAATCTACTAAGATGAGCATTGGGACGGATAGAGGTAAACCGGAAGTAGTCTACTAAGATGAGCATGGGGACGGATAGAGGTAAACCGGAAGTAGTCTACTAAGATGAGCACGGGGACGGATAGAGGTAAACCGGAAGTAATCTACTAAGATGAGCATTGGGACGGATAGAGGTAAACCGGAAGTAGTCTACTAAGATGAGCATGGGGACGGATAGAGGTAAACCGGAAGTAATCTACTAAGATGAGCATGGGGACGGATAGAGGTAAACCGGAAGTAATCTACTAAGATGAGCATGGGGACGGATAGAGATAAACCGGAAGTAGTCTACTAAGATGAGC
>JAGDYQ010000055.1:296103-416103 GCA_021962125.1 Bulinus truncatus
TATTGCTCAGAGTGTTAAGATCTAGGGTCTGTATTAATTCACCGCCTTTTGACTTACAGCAGGATACATCACTGCTCTGTTCTGTCTATTTGTATTAAAATTTTTAACTCATTCTGCATCGTCTTCTGTTGTTTTTCTCAATCCACTTTGGTTGTTTGGTTACAACTATCACAAGCAAAAAGATTTTAAACATTTTTTTTTTCCTTGGGTTTGTTTTGTTAAACATTATTTCACATTGATTACCTTACTGAATTTGAAAGCTACAGATTTGTTTCACTGAATACAGTTTACTCCTTAAACATTTAATATATTTAATCTTGTTATCTGTAATGTTCTGTTGATGAGAAAAATCAATAAATTTTTTGTAAACTAAATGTTACAGTTTCTTCAGTAATATTATTTTAAATGTGCTCAATGTATTTTTAACGTTCTACATTTCAATGTATTACCTGGCAGTAAGTTAAGGGTAGAAGGGGGGATGGTGAATTGTTTATAAAAGACAATATTTTTAAACGGAGGTTAGTGTTTTATTTTTCATTAATTCTGATTAAAAAATGAGGCTCTATTCCTTAATGTATTTCTTCTCATGGTTGATAAATTTCCTGTGTGTTTTACATTGATTAAGAATGATTTATAACCAATGGTGTGCAGTCAGTAATATGTAAAGTTTAATTTGGAATATATTTTTTTTTTCCCTCTTCATCCAGAGTTGGTGCCACCAGCTGCGGCGGTGTACACAAATCCAATCCAATTTGTACCCAGCACTGAAAGTGTAAGTTTTTTACATGGCAGATTTATTAATTAAAAAAATGTAAAGCATTAATGACCTGAAGGAAATCTGTTTGTGAAAAACTTAATAAAAAAAAAGTACATTAATTATAAGTTTATAAATTTTGGTGAATGATTGTTTTCAAATCCTTCGAGACATTCAAGTAAGTTTGCTATTACATCTCTCCCAGGCACAACCAAAATATGAGTCGATTCAGAGTGATGAAGATGAAGGCACCAGTCAACAAGAGCCTAACGAGTCAGTAAGTGGTGTTTTTGCCTTGAAGGCATAATAAACTATCATTACATTTTCGTGGAGTTTAAACATCACTTGGAAACAAACATTAAAAATGTTCTGCTAATTAAAACAAAGAGACGCAGATATAGGACTTAAACTGGTTGTTTTAAATTAGATTTAAAGACAGTTGGAAATCACTAAAAATATGTTTGCGAAACAATGTTCAATAACAGTATAAGAAAATAGTAACCGTCATCTAAAAAATGAATTATTCTTAAAGACCTGTAGGAATGTTCCTTCTGCGGTGGGGAAATAATAATTTTTTTAATTTCCTATATTATATTCTTTCAAGCAAAAGAAGTTTGATATGGCTGGAGGTGTTTGGCAAGCTGTTACTCAGGCAGTAGATGATCCACCAGGTGACACTACACAGTCTAAAGAAGATAATGAAGATGCCATGTCTGTGAAGGAAGAAACAGGGGAGAGAATTTGTACATCTAGACATCCCTGTATGATGCTGAATGAAAAAGAGTGAGTTATCTCCCTATTTGCTGGCTCCAATTTCTTGGGGAAAAAATTTATGTTTTTGCAAAATAAATTTTTACCATTGTACAGTAAGCCAAAAACAAAACTAATCAAGAACAGATATTATTAAAATAAAATCAATGATGCAATTATCTTTTAATAATATACAAACAATAAAATGATAGCCAGAATTACTTATAAAACCAAATTTCTTTTGTTAGATTTTCGCCATAACTAGCAAAGCTTACCTTTCATTAAATCAGTACAAAATATTTGACCTTAAGTTATTTCTTAAGCGCACATTACATCATTCACTGATTCATTTCATAGACTGACGTGCTGAAAACTATTTTTATCAAACCTTGAAAGTGATTTATTGTCACTAGATCAATAATTGTAGCGCAAGTATTTTATATAGAGTTATATTATGCTGAGGGGTGTTTCCATCAAGCCTTGAAAGTGTATGCAAAACAAGACTATCAGTGAACATAATCTGGTAATGGCTGCTTTGAATATACTTCTATCCATATTTTTAAATGGCTGCATTTCGTTGACAGGAGAAATTTGATAAAAAATTAATGTAAAGGGTATTTTTTTTCCTTTAGAATCTATTGGTATTGGTATTGGTATTTTTTAAAATGTCTTCAGTCTACATTAACTGGAAATTTATTAATACTCTAATCCTAAAAAAGTAACATAATCACACTCCCGGTAGTTGATGCATTTGTTGCATATGTATATGATGGTTAAGATTTATATTATTTACTATGTGCATTAGTACAAAGAATATTTTTGTATGAATCAAGAATAAACTGGTTCATTTAAAATCATCATTTTTGACAAGTATTTTGTAAATATAGCAAACAATTCATTTGTCTTTAGGTGATTAATTTTTTTACACAGATGCAGCTTAGGTAAATCACCATTTCTGTTATTGTCAGACTATATGGCATTGTTAAGTTTTTTTCTTGAAGGAACATTTTGTCATTATTGTCAAACCTTCTTTCACTGCACATTGGTCTCTTGATAGATTCTTGGATGCTTTTGATGTTTAATTGTCATTAAATGTAGACATGCGGGTAACCAGCTTTTACATTTTCTGAGACATTTGTAGCTACATTTCTTTTTTTTCAACACAACAGAAAGCATGCAGTCAGCTATGAACTGTTGGAAGATGCAGGTTCAGCCCCAGACCATGAATACATCATGCGCTGTGAAATACATGGTCAGAGTTTCACCGGTCAAGGGAAGAGCAAGAAAGTTGCAAGAGCCCGGGCAGCTGAAGCAGCGTTGGCTGGACTTTATAACATAATCTACGACCCAGGTAAGTACAGCAAGTTTTTTTTTAATTAGCTTTAATTTTTTTTCAGACATCTTTACCAAGTTTGTGTTAATTATATATGCTCAATTAAACTTTCCTCTGTTAAAGATTCATTTACCCATAGCATACAAAAATGGGGTTAAAGTAATTCCTCCATATTCATCAAGAAAAAAAACAATTTTCCATCGTAGTTTTACCAATTAATTCACATCACTTAAAGGAAAAACTTCTGGATCTTAATATTGCAAGGGAGATAATCAACAAGCATTCCATTTTGTGCTTCCAAAAAATAATACATGTAGTACAATTTTGCTGCAGGCATTTAGTGCAAATTTCAAAATGAGAGTATTGGTGAATGAATTATTTTAGTTCATTGAAAAAAGTGCATGTGAAAGCTAGTATATGTGTGTTAGTATATGTGTGCTAGTATATGTGTAAAGATCTCATCAAAGAACTTAGTTTATTTTTACAGAGGTTTCTGTTATCAACTTCATTGTTTGAGGGTGTTCTTCGATAAATGCGGTTGATATTATTAACAGATGGCAGTAACTCTTATAAATCTAGTGATATTTAAATGTAGTTGATGAGGCTTGTATAAATTAGAGAAACTAGCCAATAGCTTAGCTTGCTTCAATCCAGTCAATGACATTTCTTTTTTTGTCAAAATCCATTTTTTACGGAAACAAAACCAAGCTTTTATTTTGCTGTCAATTTTTGTACGTTCATCATTATGTTTTGGCTATTTCTCCAATATTTTTTGTCCAGTTCACAGATATTTTTGTCTGCTTCTGCAGGCTTCTTGACTAATGGTACTGTAATTTTAAAAGTCTAGTTCAGTTATGTCTTAAAATTTGAAATTTTGAACGTCTTGTAATATCAAAGATAAGGTTAAGAACCAATTTCGACATGAGAGACTGCTCATTTGAATGCTTGACTTATTGCTGTATGTTGTTATTTGTTTACATTTCCTCATCCTGGAAGTATATCTTAAGATTTCCCATGATCATTTGAATACTTAGGTAATTACTTCATGTTGTTTTTATTTATTTTAATCCCCCCCCCTGTTGTAGAAGTATATCTTATGGTTTTCACTACCTTCCTCTATGCCAGCTTCAAACCTTTTATTTTTGTGTTATTTTTTTAAGTATTTTTATAATTTATATAATGCAGTGGCTTCGAATACGACCGGGTGTGTTTCATATTTTTTTTTTCCGAGACACGACCAGCAAACTTTGATGACGTCAGTAAACAGAATGAATGAGAACTCTTATTTACTGCAGACGTTGATGACGCCATTTGCTGTTAATAATCGGAGATATTTTTATAATTGGCTTTAATTTTTTTCGGGTCTGTCCAAGCCTAATAAATAAAGTCATTTGCTGTTAATAATCGGAGATATTTTTATAATATTTTTTTTAAAATAAATACGGCTTTGAATTATATATTTTAGTTGTCAGGATATATGTCTAAGACTAAGAGTAAAGATGTGCTATTTTTCGGGTCTGCCCAAGCCTAATAAAGACGGACGAATAAAAGAAAAAAATATACGCTAAATTAGTATCTATCGTAACCCCCCCCCCCTAGAAAGCTAACATTCGTTAATTCGTCTCCGTCAGTATTTGGTTCGATTCTCGGATATAAATGCTTCCCCATCCCCTCTATTTTCGTTTCTTAATCTTATTATTATTTAGTAAATTTGAAATATGTAGGCTTCTGAATTTTTTAAAGTGTGACGCAAAAATGATGGTAAGGAAAAGTTATGTAATATTTAGCCTTAGGACTGCAAAGCCTTTGCAGGAAGATAAACTATTGTAAAGCCATTGCCGAACCTAGGATTTGGGGGCCTTGCATTTTGACATTCGATACCATGACATGAGATTATGTACTAAATATTTAATGTAAAAAATAATTTTGGGGTCTCCCTCAAGCTGGAGCCCGGCGGGACTTTCGATTTTGGACCCCCCTCCCTTAAAATTGTTACGCCTCTGTGTTCAGCTTTGATACATATTTTCAAAATATTTTTTTTTTAAGTTATGAAATAGTTAATAAAAACCTAATTAGTTTTTGTTTCTTTTTTTTACAACATCCTAAAATATAAATTATTTCAATTAAAAAAAAATATCAAAGATATCTAGTTAGTTAATTTTCATTAAAACAACTAAAAGGATACATTCTGAAAAAAAAAACACAATAAAAAAAGGAATCGAACCTGGATATAGTCAGCATAAAAATGAGTCGCATCCAGACAGCTTAACCATTGTGCTAGCAGAACACACGATCAAAAGTTAAATTTTAATGTATAACTAGAAAAATTGCTCGTTCCTGCGAAAAGAAAATAACTTTAAATCATAAGAGTTCTATCTGTTGGTCGTGTCTCGGAAAAAAAAATACGAAACACACCCGGTCGTATTCGAAGCCACTGCGTTTATATAATCTACTTCTAGCCTTAAAACTTAGTATATGGATTATTATGAAAAATCAAGTTGTGTGTAATCTTAAAGTGAAAAATATTTTATATGATCTATGTAAGAAAAAAAAAGTGGCTGAACTCAAACAATTAGGACTTATGCTGATCACATAGGTGGGGCGTATGGCCGAGGGGTGTAGATACTCAGCTGTCGACCTGAGAGTCCTGGGTTCGATCCTCTGTGAGAACCACGGGGATTTTCCAGGTGAGATTTGTTTCAAAGTCGTCAGACAAAGTTTACCGAGCTTTAAATGGGTACCTGACCTTATATTGGGGATGTTCGTTGTGCTCACCACACAATCCCTTCATATGCCGAGGTTATAGAAACAGATAAGCTCCACACTTCATCTCCGCCAATGGCCCTCTAGGGCTAAGGGAACTTTCTGATCACATGGAATGGATTAAATTGTGAATGGATTATGTATGCAGACTTTGATCACATGGAATGGATTAAATTGTAACTGGATTATATATGTAGACTTTGACTGATCACTTGGTATACCGTAAGTTAAATTGTGACAGGGTGATGTATATAGATGGCACTATTTCATAATGGGCCTCTTAATACATGCCAACTTATCTGTTGATGGCTGTTACAATCTCACACTGGCACAGGATTCTTGTTACTAGGGTGTAAAGCCAAAGATGGCAGGAGGTATTTCTAATTATTTTTTCAACTAATTTCATTATTAATTATGAGTAATGTATGGCTTTCTTTAGAAAAAATGTTACTATCTGTTCAAACCATTTCTAAAAATGTTCAAGTCAGAAGAGAAAGTAACATTTTGTACTTTGTTTCCAACTGATTCTTTGCAGTGTACCAATCATTGTGCTGTGTACCATTTCCATTAGGCCTATCTTCTGAAATTCTTATACAAAAGAAATGGTTTCACAGTATAAAATTAGAACAGCATTGCTGTGTACCATTCATTGCAGTGTACCATTTCCATAAGGCCTATCTTCTGAAATTCTTATACAAAAGAGATGGTCTCACAGTATAAAATTAGAACAGCATTGCTGTGTACCATTCATTGCTGTGTACCATCCATAAGGTCTATCTTCTGAAATTCTTATATAAAGAGATGGTCTCACAGTATAAAATTAGAACAGCAGTAAAACGCTTATCTTCCCCTGTTTCACCTGTGAGCTCTGTGCTGGTGTAAAGAAACAATTGATGTGAGGGTGTTGAGTTCCTTCCCCTTGATTTAAGATAACCCACTTGGTCTGACTGACGGTGAAAATACATCCCAGGTATGTAAATAGAAGTCCTTCATTCTCCTCAGACTGGATAAGCTTGATGAAAACACGGGGACTTTCAATGAGGAGGAGATAACTTTTATACCTGGGCCAGGGCTGCCAATACTTGGGTCCCCCCACCCCATCCCTCCAAGAATTTGGGTTTAATTTTGAAAACTATTCAAAATCTTGGCCTTTTCAACCTCTAAATCATTCAATCTGTTCTCTTGTCCAACCCCTTAAACTTGATTTTTCAAAATATTTTTTTTTCAGTAAATACAAGGCATTTGTAGAAATGTAAATATAAAGTGCACAAATTACACCCAGCCGATTGAATTTCAAACCACAATTTCAAACCACGTTAGAATATGGAGGGAAACGATATTAAAAAATGTCTTCGTATTACATGTTGTTGGAGTTTTACAGTTTTACGATCTATAAGCGTTTCTTTTTTATTTTTCGTTTTTTTTTTATCAGCTGGATTTAGGGTTTTGAAAAAAGTCCCATTGGCTGCCCTGACATGGGCTCGAAGCGATACTCTGGTCGACATGGGCTAGAAGCGATACTCTGGTCGACATGGGCTAGAAGCGATACTCTGGTCGACATGGGCTCGAAGTGATACTCTGGTCGACATGGGCTAGAAGCGATACTCTGGTCGACATGGGCTAGAAGTGATACTCTGGTCGACAAGGGCTAGTAGCGATACTCTGGTCGACATGGGCTAGAAGTGATACTCTGGTCGACATGGGCTAGAAGTGATACTCTGGTCGACATGGGCTAGAAGCGATACTCTGGTCGACATGGGCTAGAAGCGATACTCTGGTCGACATGGGCTAGAAGCGTTACTCTGGTCGACATGGGCTAGAAGCGTTACTCTGGTCAACATGGGCTAGAAGCGTTACTCTGGTCGACATGGGCTAGAAGCGATACTCTGGTCGACATGGGCTAGAAGCGTTACTCTGGTCGACATGGGCTAGAAGCGATACTCTGGTCGACATGGGCTAGAAGCGTTACTCTGGTCGACATGGGCTAGAAGCGATAGTCTGGTCGACATGGACTAGAAGCGATACTCTGGTCGACATGGGCTAGAAGCGATACTCTGGTCGACATGGGCTAGAAGCGATACTCTGGTCGACATGGGCTAGAAGCGATACTCTGGTCGACATGGGCTAGAAGCGATACTCTGGTCGACATGGGCTAGAAGCGATACTCTGGTCGACATGGGCTAGAAGCGATACTCTGGTCGACATGGGATGGGGGGGTGGCGTGATTGATAAACAACACGGGGGAGATGAAACAATCTTTTTTGTATTGTGAACAGTATCTCTGTATCTCAAACAATCACGTCCTTATCTTGATACCTCTTTTGCCAGTAGTCCAGGTGTGGCCAGTAGTCCAGGGATGAGAGCCACTTCGTGTTTGTTTGTCTTTTACCAACAAAAAAAAAATTCATGTAAGTGCTGCAGAATGATCTCCCCTTATGAAGCTTGACTGAACTAAAGTAACTAATGCTAAAAATACATTGGGGGGGGGGGGCTTCACAAAAACTGTAAGAGCCGCATTCGGCTATTCCTGTCCTCAGCTTTCTAGAAAGGATGTAAATTTCAGTCGAACGAGGATTGCGTGTTTGACGCTGGTAATACTCCTGGACTTTGCCCGTTCTGATAGTTTTACTCACTCAGAAAGTGACAACCGATAGGGATAAATCTAAAACAGCGCTCTTCTCTCTCTCTCTCTCCCTCTCTCCCTCTCTCTGTTCTATCTCTTCTCTCACTCTGTATGTGTGACCCTCCTATCCCCGGCCCGTTACTTTTTGTCAGAATTTCTTCCTTACATCTATTTTTTTTCTCTTCCCCGGGAGGTCATCGGAAGGACGTCCCGTAGCCTCCATGACTAGTCACACGCGAAATCTAATCACTTGGACATGAAATAGGTGGGCGTGTGGCGCCAGGCGTGTGCGTGTGAAAGACTTGAGGGTGAAAGGGGGGGGCGGTGGTCCAGATGGATCAACACGTAATCGTACAAACGAACCGCATAAGTGAACAACTTCAGCCTCGGGATATGATGACACGCACTTTCGTGGGTCTACACGTGTTGACATGCGCAGTGAATGTCCCAGTTGTTAAACATCCCGTGTATTAAAAACAGAAAATTAGGATTTCGGGGATAGGACAAAAATTACAGAACCATTGGCTTGGCTATATTATGTTCGAGCTGGGGGGAAAGGGTTAATGGTCCCTCAATAGGTTGAAATATTGTGTGCCCCGACCTCAGACCTTTTGCAGGAGCCCCCCCCACACACACACTTACTCACACACACACAAGTTGTTCATCATGGCAGAGATAATTTTTAAAATGTGTGCGCTAACGGTATAGCGGCCTGTTAAACGAAATGGTGAGTTGTTTCTGCGCTTTTGGCGTGTTGTGTTTGCATGCGCATGCTCACTGCTAAGATCAGTGATCCCCGAGCCGCGGACCGGTACCGGCCTGTGGAACGAATGTAACTGGCCCGCCCCAAGAAACATTTAAATAATTCCTTTTTATTTATCTCGTGATTGTGCGACTTTCCATGGACGAGAAATACACCCTTTCAGTGGACCGCGGTGAAATTATCAAACGCTGACCGTGGCGAGACAAAGGTTGGGGGTGGGGGAACCACTGGCTAAGATCACTGCATTGATCTGAATCGAACCTAGAAATTCTCAAAGAACAATATCAGGAAGGGGGCGGGTGGTCGACCGGAGGGTCCCGGGTTCGAATCTCAGTGAGAACCTTGGGATTTTTTCAGGTCCTGGTGAAAGTCCCCAAGTCCACCCAGCTTTGAATGGGTACCTGACTTTAAGTTGGGGGAGTAAAGGCGGCTGGGCGTTGTGCTAACCACACAACCCCTTCATATGCCGAGGTTATAGAAACAGATGAATTCTACACTTCATCTGTCCCGATGGCCCGTTAGGGTTAAGGGAACTTTACTTACTTACTTACTTACAATATCAGAAACGTCAGCTGTTTCATGGCTTTTTGTTTATGATTGGTGCGTGTTTATAGGTCTAGAAGTTCCTGTCAGAAGCATGGATATCAAATTGTTTTGGAGCAACGTCTGATTTCTCTCTTCTTGGACCCTTGTAGCCTGCTCTCATGCATCACTTATAGTTTGTTAGTCGGATTTGTCCGGAATCTAATCGGAATCGAACAGTTTATAGAGAAGAATCGGCGATGAACGGCATTTGTTTTATAGATGCGTCATTTAGTTACATAAATACTTTCGCTGTAGTTTTGCATAATTTCGCATAGTTTTATAATTATTATTCTGCACGTTTCTATCATTTATAGTGTTGTTGGTCTCACATCACCACTCAGGTCACTGTTCTGCGGCCTCCATGCTGTTACTGAAACTCATCACCCAAGTCTCTAGTCCGCGAGTTACTGCCGAGATTCTGGCATTCAATTTCCCTGCCCATCTCTCCCACTATTAATTTGCTACCGAACTCTCTCTCTCTCCCTCCCTCCCTCACCCTCCCCCCCACACACCCACACCTCCCTGTTTTCCATCCAACTTCGTCTCTACCTACTTTATCGTTTATCAATTATCAAACTGTGTTGCCAACTTTTTCATGCTTGATATTTGCAGCCTAAATTTTTTGATTTAATTAGGTGATGTAAAACCCGAGGTATATTTGAAGCAAGGTAAAAATAAATGGGTCATTGAAGGCTTTTTTTTGGCTAAAGTATACCGCAGCCTGTTATTGAATTAATAAGGTTGAAATTCTATTTGAAGCTGGCCTGACATCGGGGCTTTATATCCAAAGATGATGTAATAAAATAACTACGTTGGCTTAAATTGTAACTTTGCTTAGGGCCCCCCAATCGTACATATGTCTAGGGCCCCCCAATCGTACATTTTGTCTAGGGCCCCATTTGTACATTTGTCTAGGGCCCCCAATCGTACATTTGTTTAGGGCCCCCAATCGTACATTTTCCTTGAGCCCCCAATCGTACATTTTCCTTGAGCCCCCAATCGTACATTTGTCTAGGGTCCCCAACCATACATTTTCCTAGGGCCCCCATTCGTATATTTGTCTAGGGCCCCCAATAGTACATTTGTCTAGGACCCCAATCGTACATTTTGTCTAGGGCCCCCAATAGTACATTTGTCTAGGACCCCAATCGTACATTTGTCTAGGGCCTCCAATTGTACATTTGTCTAGGGCCCCCAATCGTACTTTTTGTCTAGGGCCCCCAATCGTACATTTGTCTAGGGCCCCCAATCGTACTTTTGTCTAGGACCCCCAATCGTACATTAGCCTAGGGCCCCCAATCGTACATTATGCTAAAGCCTCCAAAACCTTAAGATCGGAACTGAATGTGGGGCAGTAGGGTGTGGTTGGGTATTAATGGAGGCGTGATTATTCTTGTTAACGTTGTCAGATAGAAATGTTCCATAATGGAGAGAAGACATTCTTGAAGTGTGTGCTCTTGACTAAGTGTTGTCACGAGTTTCAGCATGGTCGGTCCCTGTAGTACACATTCCATAATTCATATCTTACCAGGTTTGTGTTTTTAATCACAGGGCCCGTATTAAAGTAATGTTAGTGCTTCATCGCTGGATGCAAACGGGTGGGGGGGGGGATGGGGGAGGGGAGAACTTGCTTACAATACATTTCCTCTGCGTGACGTCACGACAGGTGCATTGTAAACACTTTCTGTGATTATCGTGAACCGTGCTTGTCTTCTCCTGAAATATTTCATTCATTTCGATTTCCGCTGACCTACGCCCTCAGTGTATTATTGGTGTAAAAGGATACCTCGGTGCAGAGATGCCTCCCACATAATCTTGGACCCCACATCCCCACTTTGACAATCTTAACTAACGTCACTACCCTCCCAACATTATAATCCACTTATTGCTAAGTTATTTCATAGGTGGCTTTATCTGACGGGGGCCGCTTAAAGCAGATGCTGCTGGTGGTTTCCGGTCTTCACGCACGCCGCCCGGTGAAACATTAGTCGAAGTCTAGGAAATGGTTCAACTGTTTTGTTGGGCCATCTAACTAGTTTTGATAGCTGGGTCGTTCTTCCGGATAGGCAACCACATAGGGGCCTCATCGTCTATGAAGGCCTCACACACTGTTAAGAGCGTTCTGAAAGGTGCTTTGCATAGGGCCCTAGCCTATCATTGGAAGCTTTTTTGTCCTGAATCTTAAATAAACTTTTTTTTTAGGTCTCTTTGAGTGCACGCCCATTTTTCCAATGCTGACTAAAGACACAAGCCAACTCGCAAGGCTCATGTTAACTAACAATAAAATATTTATTTTTTATGATAGACTAATAAATAAAACATCGACCCACGTCCTAGCACCTCCGAGGTTAAAATCACAGTTTACTGATAACTAACTACAGAGACTCGTTAATTCAATCGATAAGTCCGATGCGAATCTTTTTTTTTTTACCGCGGCACGCCAGCGAGCGGAGACGTTTCGCTTTTTTTTTTCCCACTCGGTTTCCCATATGAAGACCAAGACACGAAAGGGAGGTAACTGCCGGGACCAAATCTAACCGTGTGTTGGCTTGATCGTGGCTTGTTATCGACCGTGTTTGATCACTCTTATATTTTTTCTTCTCTTTTTCGCCCTGTCGTCAATTGGGAATTTTATTTAAGTCTTCACCAAGACAGGGAGTAGAGTTGTACAATTTAGTTTTTTTTTTATTTCTTCCTGTGATCTGCTTTTGGTGGATATTTCCAGTAACTGCTTGTAGCAGTCATTTTTTTTTAATAAACTCTACACAGTGTATTGCATATTAGAGCTGGCGTTGAAATATTTGAAGGTGAGCGAAAGGCTTGGTTGTTTGTTTTTAAAAAGGTAATAACTGTAGTAGTAGTAAACCTTTAGCTAAAGGTAAGTAGTGCTGATAATGTTGATTTGTGCATTTACATTTTTTTTTATTAAAGTTCTGCCCTTAGGATAAATGCAGCCCTGATATCTCGGCTGGACTAATACAGAAATATCTTCCACCAGACTTCATTGGATACCTATATATATTTATATACCTATATCTATATATATATATATATATAATTCCTGGTATTAAAGTCGAATGACAGAAATGTTTTTGAGAACCGAGGCACGCCCACCCACCCGCGATTCGCTGCTCTGACGTCACACTGAACTGTTTTCCGTCTCAATTCTCCCTCCCTCCCCCCGTCTCACGCACACTCTGACGCTGTTCACACCCCGTCCCCCTCCCTTGTATATTTTCTAATAAACTTGGATTATTTGTTATTCAGCGGGTTTTTTTTTATTTTTAAACAACAAACTAACCAGCGAGTCTGTTGGGAAGCTGCACGAGTCTGGCGGACCGATGATAGAGTGGCCGATTTAACCGCTTGTCGCCCCCCTGCCCCCCCCCCCACCTCGTTGTTGGTATAGAAGCTGGATTTCTTTTACGGTTAAATCCCCACCCTTCCCTTTCCACCTCGGATTAGTTGTTGCTGAGTTGATTTTATTTGTTTGATACCGGCAAGCGTTGAAGGTGGGGGGGGGGGGGGAAATGATTCAGGCAGATAAAAAAAAGTGCAAGCATCAGTTCGTCTTTTCATGGCGCCTTGTGATTGGGCCGCATACATGGACGGATTCGCTTGATAATTTTATTTTCCTTGTGGATGTAGTGCGGTACGGCACAGATTGGTGGGTCAGTGATGATGATGATGTAACATTGGTCAGAGCACTATTTTTTGTTGTCGGGTAAGTTGGGCGTTCTTGTCAAAATTGTAAACAAAAACAAAAAAACTACCAATGATCAGATGGGAAGAAACGCACGAAATTTTTAAGTTACCATAGCAACAGGCCAAACATTTATAGCCTATCGTAACACAGAGAAGTATGTTTACTGGGCGTATATATTATCTCAGTCCGGCACCAGGTACATAGTATAAAACTATTAAGTGTGGCCTATTGGTTACATTGCCACATCTTTTCTGTGCTGCTGTTCAATATGATTTACTTGTCTCTATACCAGTTGTAGTCGGCTGTTTTTCTTAAGATTTTGAATAAATGATGACCGTGTACCACCAGGTGGCCACTTCATTCATTCATAATCTAACTGCTGTTGGACATAATATATATATATATATATATATATATATATATATATATATATATATATATATATATATATATATATATATATATATATATATATATACACATGTATATCATTGGTTTACATCTTACTTTCAGATCGTTTAGAATACTTCCTTAATTACACTCTATTTGTTTTGCATCTTACATTGAGATCATTTAGAATACTTCCTTAATTACACGCTGTTTGTTTGCATCTTACATTGAGATCATTTAGAATACTTCCTTAATTACACTCTATTTGTTTTGCATCTTACATTTCGGGCATCATTCTGCACTCAATACTCCCTTTCATTGGATCCTATAAATTACCTGTAATTATTTGAAGGCAGAGAATTTAAAAAAAAAAAAAACCCGAGTTCACTGAAGTCTGTGTGGTTTAAGTGAGATAAACTGGTGAATAATAAATGGGCTGTGACTTGTTGACACTTTCATCTTAGCACCTGTAGTCAGGTTCACTCTAGTCATGACTCGTGGGTTAAGTTCCCCTCCAACGCGATTCGTCTTGTTTTATTGCGAGATATCTAACGAAGGACTTTTTTTAATTAAAAAAAAAACGTTGTAAATGTTATAAATTATTTTCATCTCTCCCCCCTCTGAGCCCCGGGTGCTTGCGTGTGTCCCAGCCGTTAAGAGTGACCCCGATCCCCATGAACGGTCGGTGTGCTGATGAATTCGATACAGGAGCTTAGTGGGTGGGTAAAGTGTTAAATGACGCCACCGGTTATCGCCTCGATGCTCAAATGATCTACAGTACGACCAATATTCCCTCTAAGCTGAGCGCGTGAGCGATCGCTCACACGTATTCAGAGCGTCGCTCATACTACACGTACGATCGCTCACTCCGACGGACGACATCACTTAAATCGCTCACAAATTTTGGCCTCAAACAAAAATGTCGCTCAGAGACAAAATTTCTTGCTCACTTCATACCACACCTTAGAGGTAACATTGAGTACGACGCCCTTTTTTTTTTAAACCAGAATTATTTTTTAATGATTCCCTTGCAGTGGCACCTTGAAGATACAGTATCTAGTCTCATACAATATCTAGTCTCATGCAATATCTAGTCTCATACAATATCCAGTCTCATGCAATATCTAGTCTCATGCAGTATCTAGTCTCATGCAGTATCTAGTCTCATGCAATATCTAGTCTCATGCAATATCCAGTCTCATGCAATATCCAGTCTCATGCAATATCTAGTCTCATGCAATATCCAGTCTCATGCAATATCTAGTCTCTTGCAATATCCAGTCTCATGCAATATCTAGTCTCATGCAATATCCAGTCTCATACAATATCTAGTCTCATACAATATCTAGTCTCATGACGGCGCGACACTCCCTTGTTTGGGCAGTTGCTGGCACGCGACATTCATCTTAGAAATAACGAAACGACGAGCGTGTGTGAAACGACGAGCGTGTTTTCCTCCTGGTTAAAGTTGATTTGATTGTTTTCCTCTTACATTTTCCTTTTGATATTAAATGAAGCTACAACTTGAAAAAAAAGAAACATTTGTTTAATGGCGTGCTGGTTTGAGGTCGTCCATGGAACTTGTAAAAACACTCCTGATTTATGTGTAATTAAGGCAGTAGTGGACAGCGAGTTCTTGTTATGCTCGTTCTGTGCTGATCAATGCCGGCACAATATTGGATTTTTTTTTCTATCCATCATCTCTTTAAACGTTTTATGAGCTTGTATAGGATTCATGTGTCTTCTATAAACCACCATAAACCACTACTTAAATACACACATTAAAAGATAATACTGTATTTGCCTTCTTTCTCTTCTGTACTTTTTGTTTTTTATACCTTACGGCCTTACGAATGGCGCGGCCCAATTTAACGGATGCTTTCGAGGCCCCTCTTCTAGCCTGTGACAAGAGGCATGACTGATAGTGACATGCTAAATGTAAATTGAGGGGCCCCTGCCAGGCGCAATGGGTCATATCGGCCTAATGCCGGCCCTGCAGTTTAGGCTGGTGTACAAGGTCATCCCACTAGCTTGACCTTCATATTGTGACATTTACGTAGAATTCTTTTCATC
The DNA here is from genome assembly GCA_021962125.1 of Bulinus truncatus. Lineage (NCBI taxonomy): Eukaryota > Metazoa > Mollusca > Gastropoda > Planorbidae > Bulinus > Bulinus truncatus. Next base: position 311,844 of record JAGDYQ010000055.1, read on the forward strand.
TATCCGCTATCGTTGTTTCTTGTATGTGAGTGGGAAATTGTCACTTGGTAATAGCAAACAACCGTCACTGCAAGTTGTAAATAGTGTGAAGGTGAGCGGGGTGGGTTCAGAGCTGTAGCTAACTATTGTGGCGCCCTGGGCGAGTTACATTATTTGACGCCCTTCTCCCATCTGAAAGCCCAAACACAATTCTCTACAGCTCTCTTTCGGCGCCCATTGTGGTCGCACAACCCCCAGTACCCTTCCTGCGCTCTGGGGGGGGGGGGCGCTCATAAAAATCTATTAATCTTCCGTACTGTTACCATGTTTGTTAAACTCTCTTGCTAAATTAGATCCAGAAAGTTCTTTAAGCCTTCAAAAATGAGTTCGAAAAGAGGATTGATCAGAAATGTGGTATTTCATCTCACGTCTGGTTTAAGTTTAATTCGAACTTCATTTTAAAAAAAATGTGACATATTTTATTTTTGAACGTTTTTTTTTTTTCATTTCCCCTTGGACTTTATTTAATCGAGTCTTCCCACCCAAACTCAAGAATGATAACTCCTGCACTTGTGGTAACCTTCGCTCCGAGTTAATTTTCCATTCTCGCATCAGTGAAACAGAATCTTGAGTCTTGGGCACATTAGTATTCCTCGTAACTTTGAGAATGACGAGAGATCGAGGTTGATCGACAGGAAAGATATGGGTAAAATAGTCCAGTGCCGCCTGTGACGGTAAAAGATATGGGTAAAATAGCCCAGTGCCGCCTGTGACGGTAAAAGATATGGGGGAAATAGCCCGGTGCCGCCTGTGACGGTAAAAGATATGGGGGAAATAGCCCTGTGCCGCCTGTGACGGTAAAAGATATGGGGGAAATAGCCCAGTGTCGCCTGTGACGGTAAAAGATATGGGGGAAATAGCCCAGTGTCGCCTGTAACAGTAAAAGATATGGGGGAAATAGCCTAGTGTTGCCTGTGACGGTAAAAGATATGGGGGAAATAGCCCAGTGCCGCCTGTGACTTTAAAAAAAAATGTAATCAGTGACAACTTTTACATTTCTCTTTCTAAAACAGCATCATTTGTGTAGTTTTTTAAAACTATTTAGTCGTAAGTAAAGGCCTAATAGTTTACTTACTATATATTATGGTTTATTGTTAAAGTATTCTATTCTAAAGTTAGCTGAGTGGGGCGTCTCATTTTGAATGGGGGATAATTTTTGGACAGGTTTTTTTTTTTTTAATTACGATCCTTTAGTGCACCTTGTTGGGTCAACTCAACCCCACTGTATGCGGTCATTGCATTTTCGTAAACGTGTTAATCCTTTATCTCGCTGTTGTAATTCAGTTTAAAGGCTCACAGTTGTCACGCGGTTAGTTTCTACAAGATGATACAAGGTTTAAATAACACAGAGTCCCTGAATCAACATTTTGTAGAATCACGAAGAGAATGTGTTGTTAGTAAATGTCAACCTGATTGTCCTGGGTTCAAGCCTCGGGAAAATGGAATTTTTCTTCCAGGTCAAATTTGGTGCAAAGTCGTCCCACAAGTTCATCCAGCTTTAAATGGGTCACCTGACTTAAAGTAGGGGAAGTAAAGACGACTGGGCGTTGTGCTGACCACACAATCCCGTCATTTTTGAACAGTTTGTTGTAACTTTTTTTTTTAATTCCATTTGCCATCTAGTCTTTATCTGTCCTGAACATTTGTTTTTAACAACCAACACTGCCCTCTCCCGGCTGTGAATGTTCCAGTTAATGACCATAACCCTCGTCTTGTCTGACACAAGTAGAGTCTGTCATATGGATACGAACCCATTATCTCCCTTGCTTATTTCGGACGTCTATGTGTTGTACACGTTTTGTACTTGTTAAAAAGGAGAGAATGTGTACAGGATAGGGCACGGACTCATCCACAGTGTACTGTATCCACGGTATACTGTATCCAGTGTCCCGTCTAGTGCATACGCCCTTGTGGCTATGGTTAGGGGGGTTATATATTGCATGGTGAATTGAAAGTGAGCACATTATTTTGGTGAAGATAGACATATGTGTGGCAGCCCCTGTATTAAATGCTCGTTTGTGTGTGCGCGTGTGTGCTTGCTGGCCCGTGATTTTTTTTTATTTAAATTTCCAGATCATCTGAGATTGTCTTCTGCTCGGTAGGCCGTCTACGGAGAGACTTCATTATCGTGACGTTTTCCACCCCCCACCCCCCGGGGGGGCATGATGCCTCTCTGTTCTTCTTCCCTGTCTCAGTGTGTGCCTGCCAGTGCCTGACGTTGTTTTGTGTGCTGCTTGACTCGGCTAGCTGAGTATGGCGGCTTGTCACACACGACCACGGGGCAGATCTAATTAAGCAACAAAACAAAATGCAATAGAGAGACAGAGAGAGAGAGAGGAAACAAAAATCAATGACGCAGCCTGTAAGATTGATTGTTCGTGAAACCTTTTTTTATTTATATCTTGAAACCAAAAAAAAAAATGAAATACAATTTTTTTTTTTTAAATAATGTTTTCCTGCACGGTGATTCCAGAAAGTGTACATATACCACTGTTGACATTCATTTGAAAGAAAGCTGAATGATACAATGATGAAGAGAACTATCAAGCTGTGGGTTGGTTGATTGAATTCAGTTGTGTGATAACTTTGACACTGAATGTGGCGCACAAATGGGCAAAGTACGCCCCGTCAGGCTGTTTTAGTAGCGTCACTAGTGTATGTGTGTGTGTATGAGGTCCCTGTTTACAGGGATGAGATGAAATCTCTTAGATCATATAAACCACGAACGGGACTGTATATATGCTGCCCTACTTTCACTGTTTATATGGTGCCCTTCTTTCGCTTTCTCCATAGTGGAAAGTGCCCCATGGCCATGTAGGCACCACGGGAGGTATGGGGGGGGGTAACTTTAACCATGACCGTAACAATTCCATTGGTTCTTAATGAAGATCGAATCTGGGACCCTCAGGTCGACATTCGAACGCTTCACCGCACGACCATCCGTCCCCGGGCCGTAACTTGTTGGGAGCGGCACTTACTTTTTTTTTTAACCACTTGTGGTCATTTTGGCTAGTGACGCTTCTGTGCTCATTTTGGCTCATGCCTGCAATGATTATAATAATCCATAATTTTATCATTCCCGTTCCTAGAGAATATTTTCTGTACATTGTTATAGTCTATTTTTTATTTGCTTCTTTTATTTCCATGATCAATTTATTGTTTCTTTATTTTTTATTTGCTTCTTTTATTTCTATGATCAATTTATTGTTTCTTTATTTTTTATTTGCTTCTTTTATTTCTATGATCAATTTATTGTTTCTTTATTTTTTATTTCCTTCTTTTATTTCTATGATCAATTTATTGTTTCTTTATTTTTTATTTCCTTCTTTTATTTCTATGATCAATTTATTGTTTCTTTATTTTTATTTCCTTCTTTTATTTCTATGATCAATTTATTGTTTCTTTATTTTTAATTCTCTATTTCTAACGGAATTGTCACATCGTCCGTATGTTGTTTTTTTAATGGTTTATTATGTTCTTCTTACCGTCTGATACATCTTGGATTCGTTAAGACATTTCCAAATGACATTACAATCTTATTTTGAACTGTTCTGTTTTTTCTTTTATCTGTTTACCCCATTCATAATAACGCGGTGAATGATATTTGTTTCAGTTTTTTAAGCTTAAGTTTTAACGAGGTTAGTTTTTTTTTTTTTAAAAAAGACTACGTGGCTATAGCAACAACTAAATAGCTAACCGTGTGTTTGTAGTTTGTTTTTTTAATCTTAAAGTATTAGGTGAATGTCTGTGTAGGTTAATTTATATTTCGATAATAGAAACTGTATCATGAGGCAGTACCTGCACCCTACATGTGTTGGTAGGCTAGTACATTCAACAACTACTTCTGTACCTGCACCCACCATGTATTGGTAGACTAGTACATTCAACAGCTACTTCTGTACCTGCACCCACCATGTATTGGTAGACTAGTACATTCAACAGCTACTTCTGTACCTGCACCCTACATGTGTTGGTAGACTAGTACATTCAACAACTACTTCTGTACCTGCACCCACCATGTATTGGTAGACTAGTACATTCAACAGCTACTTCTGTACCTGCACCCTACATGTATTGGTAGACTAGTACATTCAACAGCTACTTCTGTACCTGCACCCTACATGTATTGGTAGACTAGTACATTCAACAACTACTTCTGTACCTGCACCCTACATGTATTGGTAGACTAGTACATTCAACAGCTACTTCTGTACCTGCACCCTACATGTATTGGTAGACTAGTACATTCCAACAACTACTTCTGTACCTGCACCCTACATGTATTGGTAGACTAGTACATTCAACAGCTACTTCTGTACCTGCACCCTACATGTATTGGTAGACTAGTACTTCAACAACTACTTCTGTACCTGCACCCTACATGTATTGGTAGACTAGTACATTCAACAGCTACTTCTGTACCTGCACCCTACATGTATTGGTAGACTAGTACATTCAACAACTACTTCTGTACCTGCACCCTACATGTATTGGTAGACTAGTACATTCAACAGCTATTTCTGTACCTGCACCCTACATGTATTGGTAGACTAGTACATTCAACAACTACTTCTGTACCTGCACCCTACATGTATTGGTAGACTAGTACATTCAACAGCTACTTCTGTACCTGCACCCTACATGTATTGGTAGACTAATACATTCAACAACTACTTCTGTACCTGCACCCTACATGTATTGGTAGACTAGTACATTCAACAACTACTTCTGTACCTGCGCCCTACATGTATTGGTAGACTAGTACATTCAACAGCTACTTCTGTACCTGCGCCTAACATGTATTGGTAGACTAGTACATTCAACAACTACTTCTGTACCTGCACCCTACATGTATTGGTAGACTAGTACATTCAACAACTACTTCTGTACCTGCACCCTACATGCATTGGTAGACTAGTACATTCAACAGCTACTTCTGTACCTGCACCCTACATGTATTGGTAGACTAGTACAGAGGTTTTCAACCTGTGGTCCGCGGACCCCTGGGGGTCCGTGGGGAGCTTCAAAGGGGTCCGTGGACAAGTTAAGGAAAGTAGTGTTTTTTCTTGTTTAAAGTATTGCTTGGTTTGGTAGATTGTTTTGCTAAAAGCTAAACAAAAAATACTAGCTATGCCAATGTTTCAGGCACAGACAACAATGTGCAGAATTTAAAAAAAAACTTTGCTGGTATTTCCTTATATTTTCGTCTGAAATCTGAACTAGACTCATGTCATCTTGGCAATATCTTGGCAATATTTCTTACTTACTGAGCTCTGACATCACTGTTAAAACATCAGGATCTGCGCAAGCGTGTGTATTGTTTATAAACAGTATGGTTAATCAGTTGCTAAAATTATTACAAGCCTAGATTGGCCTAGAAACGGTGTGGAATTCTACCTATAAACATATTATGCTGTTCTGTTGTCATGTGGCTTGCTTATGTGACAAATACTTTTTAAAATGTTAGTAAACAATTCAAAATATTTGATAAGAGTTGTATTTGTTTTGTCATAGTAGTCGATTTAATTTTAAATTATGAATTTTCCTCATCAGAATGTGAAATATTTTTACAGATAATTACCTACTCAAATCCTCTCTACTCTAAAATTTTGTCTCTAATTTTTTTCCCCTGTGATCTGAGTCAACGGGACTAAACTGTTTTGGTCATTTTGTTTATCAATATTTGTAAAAGTAAATTGTCCAAGCCTAGTAGCATGGATAAATTTGTGAAGAGGAAAACTGACCAGAACCTGGAAGATTCTGATTATTAAACACCCCAAGACGAACAAAAAAGACAACTGCGCAAGTATAATCCAGAATATATATCATTCGGCTTCACCGCAGTGGGGACCGATGCTGATCAACTTCTTTGTGTCGTGTGATGCAAACATTATCGAGCGATGCGATGAAGCCTGCTAAATTGAGGAGCCATTTGACCACAGTGCATTTGAAACTTGCCAGTAAAGCGAAGGAATACTTTGAGAGGCAGAAAGAGCTTTATTTGAAACAGAAAGGCAAACTGATGGCCTGCATTACTGTGAACGAGAAAGCTCTTCGAGCGTCGTGTTTGGTTGGTAGCATTGCGAATAGTGCGTTCTAAAAAAAACTCAAACAATTGCAGAGGATCTAATTAAACCGGCACCAGTCGACATGTGCGAAGTCGTTCTAGGAAAGGAATAGTCAAAAACTGAAAGCCATTCCACTGTCTGATAACACAGTGAGCAGACGAATTGCAGACATGTCTGAAGATGTTCGCTGCCAACTGATTGCACGCCTTCAACATATCAGACTCTCAATTCAGCTTTACGAAAGTACAGACATTGCGAATGCAGCCGAATTGTTGATTTACATTCCATACTGCTGGGAAGGTGAAGTTGTTGAAGACTTTTTGTTCTGCAAGTCGCTGACGGGGTGCACAACCGGTGCAGACCTTTTATGTATACTTGATGCATTTTTTTAAGAATCAGGACTGGCCTGGACACAATGTGTTGGCATGTGCATGGACGGCGATGCTACGATGACTGGTCGTAAATTTGGTTTAATCGCACGAGGGAAACAAGCAGCGCCACACGTTGTATCAACCCACTGCGTGATTCACAGCGAGGCCTTGGCGGCAAAGGACATGACTGAAGGTCTTGCTGTAGTGCAAAACAGACACAGCCTTACCACTGAACAGAAAACTGTAACAGACATACCAGTAGAATAAATACTAGGTGATTGTTTCATGTTTTGATTAAATAGCTATTTCATATGTGAAATGACTTGTACATGATTTGTGCGTAACTTATGCAAGGCAGAATTTAAGAACAGAATTTAAGACATATTCTGGGCGCCTTGGGCTATGGGGGTCCACCACCCGGGCTTGGAATGTCTGTGGGGTCCGCAGCATAAAAAAGGTTGAAAACCTCTGGACTAGTACATTCAACAGCTACTTGAGACTTTTTTTTAATTCCAATCTCAAGTAAAAAAGTCTTGCTCCAAGACAAATAAAATAACTAACCGATAGACTTAATGCGATGGGGGCGGGGAGTGTGAATCAACTCGAGTCTGAAGAAATGTGTTTGATTTCTGAATGCGTTGTTTTAATTGGGGGAGTTTGGTTTAAACAAAAATCTATTCACCGCGTGAACGAATATACTACGGCACTGGGAGTATCAGTGTTCGGTCTTAGTCTATTTCATAGTATGTGGTCTTTGATTTAGAGATAGAGTGCATTGCTCCAGATGATCTTAGTCTATTTCATAATATTTGATCTTTGATTGAGTACATTTTCGATTTTTTCGATGTAGAGAGAGAGAGAGAGAGAGAGAGAGCTTTTTATGAATATTACCCAATGTATCAGACGTTAATCCCATGATTCTATCCACCATAAATAACAAGTTTTTTCCCCTTCTCCTTATTATATGAGTGTGTAATGTTATGGACACACATCGGAATACATGAGCATGTTACTGGGAGACTTGAGTAGGTTACTGGGAGACTTGAGTAGGTTACTTTGAGACTTGAGCATGTTACAGGGAGACATAAGGCATGTTACTGGGAGACTTGAGCATGTTACAGGGACATAAGGCAGGTTACATGGAGACATAAGACATGCTACAGGGAGACATAAGGCAGGTTACATGGAGACATAAGGCAGGTTACATGGAGACATAAGGCAGGTTACAGGGAGACATAAGACATGCTACAGGGAGACATAAGACTTGTTACAGTGAGGCATAAGGCAGGTTACAGGGAGACATAAGACATGCTACAGGGAGACATAAGGCAGGTTACATGGAGACATAAGGCAGGTTACATGGAGACATAAGGCATGTTACAGGGAGACATAAGGCATGTTACTGGGAGACTTGAGCATGTCACAGGGAGACATAAGGCATGTTACAGGGAGACATAAGGCAGGTTACAGGGAGACATAAGGCAGGGTACAGGGAGACATAAGACATGCTACAGGGAGACATAAGACATGCTACAGTGAGGCATAAGGCAGGTTACAGGGAGACATAAGACATGCTACAGGGAGACATAAGGCAGGTTACATGGAGACATAAGGCAGGTTACATGGAGACATAAGGCAGGTTACAGGGAGACATAAGACATGCTACAGGGAGACATAAGACATGCTACAGGGAGACATAAGACTTGTTACAGTGAGGCATAAGGCAGGTTACAGGGAGACATAAGACATGCTACAGGGAGACATAAGGCAGGTTACATGGAGACATAAGGCAGGTTACAGGGAGACATAAGGCAGGTTACAGTATATGAACCAGTAAACCACAGCCTGCAGTTATGGTTAACGTGGGTTGGTAGGGTTTATTTGTTTTCTTGTAATAAATAATCAACTAATAGAATTGGGTATTTTGTTTATGTTGTGTACCGGGTAAAATGAAACCTGTCTTTGTGTTATAGAAGAGAGAGGCATTGATCTCTGCTCCAAAACTTGACCCCGAGTCTGGGAAGGTAAATAAAGTTTTGTTTGGACTTGAGACAAGCCTGGCCACGTGGTAAAGTGACCCGCTTGAGTTGATCCTCCATTCATTTAGAAATGGATTGGAAGGGGGATACTCTCATATAACGGCCGGCGTTGAATCGATCATCGGAATGTGGAGTTTTTGTTTGTGGCAGTCTATATGTGGAGTTTTTGTTTGTGGCAGTCTATATGCAATGTATTTTATTTCCATCATTTCTGAACGGAGTTTTTATTTTTCACCTGATTTCCCACAACAAACCAGGACAATTATTAAAAACAAAAAGCTAAAGTTTTTTTTTTTTAATATTTATGTAATGAATGTATCTTTGCGATATAATGTTTTTCATTTGTTACAAATGCGCTAGGTGACGCGGCGTTATAAAGTGCCCCACCCTCTGCTCGGCGTGTTCAGATAACTATATTTAGTAAATCGTTCTACACAATGCAATTTTATCTCTATTCTATTATATATTTATTATCGTAATTTTAAATACTATATATTTTATTTAAAGTCAACATATCGTCTGTCATTACCGGCGTCTAAAACATATGGTATTCCGTGAAGTGTGTGTTAGTGTATGTGTGTGTGGGGGGGGGAATGGGGCCTACGTTGCTCACTTACTGCTTTACGATGTTTGCCAATATTTTGTTACAAAGCAAATACTCTCGAAATGATTTTTTAAAAACTTGAGTAACTACTGACAGGTTTAAAATTTCATTTAAAAAATTAATGTGTAATTATACTAGATTTTTTTTAGTATTAAGGTCATTCGACTATAAAGGACTTATGCCACTGGAGCCTCTCTATAACAGACATGATTATATAGGTCAGTGAATTTATCATACGGTGGCAGGATTTGTTAAAATCATTTTGCTTTTAGAGTAATAGCTCGACGTAATTAAAATTAACTGCCTATTCGTTTACCTATTAATTTTTAATTATTGGCGCCATTCTTAATTTTCGTGAACTGTCAGGCCAAGACTCGCCAGCACTGCGGCATGGGGATCCGTGTGGTCAGAGTCTGTCAGGGCCCTTAGATTTACTGTCCACGGCCCTGTGTTATACTATGTTGTACTGAAAGATTCACACGTTTGTGTGTTTGTTAGAATTGAGAGTGGAAGTAAAGAGGTGGTAGACCGACATGTGTATGTTGGAATCGAGAGTGGAAGTAAAGAGGTGGTATACCGACATGTGTATGTTGGAATTGAGAGTGGAAGTAAAGAGGTGGTAGACCGACATGTGTATGTTGTTTGTTGTTAATTGAAAACCGACTGGACCCTCTGTTTATTGATTTTCTCCAGTTGAACTAGTTGATGATGGTTGGATTAGAGGCAATTACCAGCTGCTTTGGTGTTTGTTTTATTAAATATATAAAATGTTTTATTCTGTTTTGTTTGTTTTGTTGTTAGTTTATTATTTGTATTCTTTCTTTAATTTTAACAGGTAATTATAAATTAAATTTTTTATTGCATTTGTGTTTACACTTTACTTATATTTCTGTTGAAGTATGGTAATTGGCACTTCATTACACCGTGTTTTCAACTTACCTGTTTGATTCATTGGAAATAAAAAGCAAAAAAAAAAAAACCGCTTGAGTTGAAAAATTACTTTTTTTCCCGTTTTATTTTTTATTAAGTCCCTGAGAAGATGAAATGTTTTAACTCTAGAATCTTATGTACCACGAATGGGATGTTTGTTTTTTTTTCAGTTTTTCAGTGCCCTTCTTTCATTCCCTTCATAACCGATTGTGTGAAATGGCATGGAGGCACCACGGGAGACATGTGAAGGTGCCTGGGCTCGCCGGGAATCGAACCCGTAACTCACAGCATGCAGGTCATGATGCAGCATGTAACTCACAGCATGCAGGGTGATGCTGCAGCATGTAAAGAATACACAGAGCTTTGGATAATTAAATGGGCTACTGTCACGAATATATCAATGTGACAATTACTTTCATTCCACATAAAAATATCGGCAACACATCTGGTCTAGAGTATGTTGCTCTACTGCATGGTGAATACAGGCTTTGTTTTGTTCTGATAGATGGATAAACCATTTGATCTGATGTAGTTGAAGACTTTTACAGTGTTCGCAATACTTTCAGCTTCATGATTGAAAAACGACTTTAATAACTGCCTGTTCTGGTGCGAAAATTGCAATAATACACACACAATCTTCATTCGCAAATCCTTGACCCTGTGGCTGTGTTGTATTTGATTTTACTTTTGAGGGAAGTTTGAATTTGAGTTTGTTCACAAGTGTAGACATAAATAATTCTCCCATTTTGTGTGTGTGTGTCCATCGTGTTCGTTTATCTTACGGTTCGTCACTGTCTGATATTTGTTCAGTGGAGTACAGTTGTATTGAATTTCTATCATGCCTGGACACCGTGTGATTAATGGGAAAGTTTTGAGTGTGAGATGGTGGACATTAGATGTAATATTCTGGAATGACAGTTTTGGGTAGTTCTCGTCCGTTGGTATTTTTTGTTCCTAATTATATCATGGAGTGAGAACCAGCTTTATTTAATAGAGTGATGATCAATATCATATCATGGAGTGAGGACCAGCATTATGTAATGGAGTGAGGACCAGCATTATGTAATGGAGTGAGGACCAGCATTATGTAATGGAGTGAGGACCAGCATTATGTAATGGAGTGAGGACCAGCACGATGTAATGGAGTGATGACCAGCATTATGTAATGGAGTGAGGACCAGCATTATGTAATGGAGTGAGGACCAGCGTTATATCATGGAGTGAGGACCAGCGTTATGTAATGGAGTGAGGACCAGCGTTATGTAATGGAGTGATGACCAGCATTATGTAATGGAGTGAGGACCAGCGTTATGTAATGGAGCGAGGACCAGCATTATGTAATGGAGTGATGACCAGCATTATGTAATGGAGTGAGGACCAGCATTATGTAATGGAGTGAGGACCAGCATTATGTAATGGAGTGAGGACCAGCATTATGTAATGGAGTGAGGACCAGCATTATGTAATGGAGTGAGGACCAGCATTATGTAATGGAGCGAGGACCAGCATTATGTAATGGAGTGAGGACCAGCTGTATAAAAATACAGATTTTCACGAGAGAGTATTTCTATGTTTTCCCAGACTATTGGTCGGTTTCATAGTGTGGCTATCGATCTTATTATAGTCAGCACGGGTATATTTTTTTTAAAAGATGTTGAAAGGGTTTCTTTCTTTAATCTTGGGAAAAATAGTCTGAATGGTACAGATGGGATACAAAATACTTTCAAATTATAATGACATGTAATTGTGTCCCGATCTACTACAAGGTGGATTAGCATGCACTAAGGACATCTTGGGAACCAGGCAGTGAAGTAGAGAGCATAACTCGCGCCCGGGGCGTAATACTTTTTTTTTGCGCTCCAACCTTCACAAACCATTTAATATTATATATAAAATATACCATTTGGGGCCCCTTTGTGAGTAGCGCCCGGGGCATGATGACCCCCCTCCCTTGCCCCGGGGAAAACTCTATTGAAAAATAATTAGCCGACCCCTATGGAATCGGAGAATGTTTTCTTATAGCGGGCACACTCAGGTATTCTCACAAGTATTGAACTTCTGCATTGGACAGCAACATCCAATCACGTGTCTATTTTTGCTATTCTTTCATTGGTAAAAGAAAATAATAATAATAATAAAAGGGAACCCCCATATTGACCTAATTAAGAGGAAAGGGTGACGACCGCTGTTTTAGTTGAACTTGTAACTTCACTTGAGTAACCTCCAGCCCATATTTTGACATTGATATCCGGCTCATTGTTATCGACACTGTCTACCATACCGTCTTATACCCCGCCCATTGAATAGCAGACGTATTTTTTTTTAATGCTGCTCGGGATTCATTTTTTAAATAGATTAGTCACGTATCGTCTTTGCAGATTGCAATCTTAAATCTCCAACATTTAATGAAGCCTCTATCCCAGGCAGTGCGACTACCTTTTACTAGAGACTGCAGAACTAGTAGCATTCCGGCTACTATTTTAGTCGCTTGTCTACCGCATCCACTGAACATTCACCAAAAGGTATACGTGTGGCTGGCACTTTGACTCGCCCATCTCCCACACCCCCTTTGTAATCAATTTTTTTTATATAATCTGTTGGCCTGACGCCCTCTTTACACCTGGTAGATGATTTTATTTTTTCCCTCCTATGACAACTGTCTCCACAGTGAGAATCTCTGCTTGACTTTCATTTCCGTCTCCATGTCCATAGTTACCAACAATGGGGAACATTTTTTTCCGACCTCACTTATCCATCGTCTAAACCAGTGGTCGGCAAAGTGCGGCTCCGGAGCCGCATGTGGCTCTTTGGCTCCTGAAGTGCGGCTCTAGCGTTTAGTTTTATTTAGTATACAAGTTATTTAGTGTACTACTTATTTAGTGTGATAAAAGTTTACTAAACAAGCAGATTTGGCTCCAAATTCTTTTTTTAATTGTTGTAATGCTCATATTTGGCTCTTTGGCTGATGAGTTTGCCGACCACTGGTTTAATCATATCATGTCGACGGAGTGTAGGTGGTGGGAGGGGGGGGGGTTATGCCTTAAAGAGAGTGGGTGAAGGGAGGAGGGTGTGACTCAAGTAAGGACGGGCTCACCCGAAGTGTTACATAACTGTTCTATTTGGGGGTTATGCGTGCTGGCGATAATAATTGTAGGGGCGTGATCATTTTCTATTAACGTTCTTCCATTAAACTATGACTGTTGGATGTTGGTTTTGGAAAATATTTCTTTTAGTCCGACACGCCATAACAAAGAGGCCCTCCGCGTGTTCGTGCATTCCGATCATGTTGGGGAACGGGGGGGGGGGCTTTGGGGCACATACCTCTGCTGCTATGAAATGATGTATCGATAGGAGGGTGTGTGTAATCAACGAGGCCACAGATGGTGGGGGTTGTCCAAGATTTCCTGGTGGCAGCCCTTCATTTCTAATCATTTATTTGTTTTGACTGAGTTAAACAACTTGTAATAAAATCATGTTCCTCAGGTTCGTTATTTACATTGTTTATCACGTGCGAATCTTTCAAAGATTATATTCCTGGCAGTCAATATTTTATTTACATTTTATATCTGGTTATCAGAAGTGAATCTTTCAAAGACTATATTCCTGGCAGTCAATATTTTGTCAGTTCACCTTAGTCTCATGTTCTAAACTCACATCTTTATCTCATGCTTGCTTTTGAGCGGAGCGGTTGGCGGCGCTTATTGGTTATGTTTTTATTTTATTTAGGGAGATGGTAGGTGGGGGGGGGGGTCGAGGCGAGGATGTTTTATTTAAGTATTTAACATGTAAATAACTTTGGTTTATCATTTTGACATGTTTGAAATCTTACCTATGTCTGTTGCGGTGATGGAGAAGGTGGGGTGGGGAGAAGGTTCTCTTGTCTTGTCTATCTTTTATCTTGAATGAAGAATTTAGTTTCAGCTGTGCCGAAAGCTGGTCTTTTTTACTTGTGTATTTTAACAGAATTTGGCCATTGAGAATTACAGCAACTTAATGTTGATTCCCCCCCCCCCACTGAGTTGATAGTACTTTTCATTATACTTGTATTAAGCTTAAGAATAGATTCCCTCTAGCCCGCAACATGTTTTTAAAAACATAACTTAAGTTTTCTTTACCTCTGTAATATTCGTAATTAAACTGGTTTAATCCTAATCTCTCTCTTTGATCATAAATGCCGTATTCAAGGGACGTAATCATGGTCTGTCTTATTTTTCTGCAGGTAGTTTTATATATATATATATATGTGTGTGTGTGTGTGTTGCGGTCCTGGTGCAACATGATATTTCTATTTTAATCTGAAGTATACTACAATAAAAGGCGGAGTTTCCACAATACATAAACTCTTTTTGACAACATTTCTTGCATTCAAATGAAGCGGACCATATTTTAACAACAGAATATAATCTAATTTCCTTCTAATATGATTTATTGATCCAGTCTGAACTACAACACATCCATCAGGTGTTTTTTTTTACATATGAATGAATTGGATTATGATGACATGCACTATTAACAGACTTATCAAAGGTAGCTCACTTTCTGTGTGTTTTCTTTTCTTTCCCAACCTAAGAGATGAAGTATTCCGGTGATCGCCACTTTCCACCTAGATTTAGTTATACGATGATCTCCACTTTCCACCTAGATTTAGTTATACGATCAAGTTAATAGATCGTAATTGTTTGTTTGTTTTACTCTGTGTGAATCCCAAGAAACTTTTGACACTGATTATATCAAATTATTCACATAAAAATGTATGCTAGTATACGGATATTTGTGTATTTTAGTTATAAATCTGTCACAGAATTTCCCACAACCGTAAGTATTAGTTTCTAAATGGATGCTCATATTTTTACTAAATTAAAACCATGTCGACGCAGTATTTCAAGATTTACTTCAAATTGCGCAACGTCTTCATCGTTTCTTAACGTCAGATATTAAAGCGTCACATTTTATTTCCGGGTTTTATTGTTTTATTGGAGTGGGTATATAGTAGGTACATTCTTTCAATGTCTGACTCTAAGTTAATTAGTTAATGTCCTGGTTCTGTATCGTCGGTATGCTCATGTAGAGACAGATAGGTTTAGTGAAGACAATTTATCATTGTGCACTGTTTGTTTATATTTTTTTAAGATATTATTTCTCTGTTTGAATATATAAAAAAAATGTTTACGTCACGCATTCTTCATCGCAGTGACGTCATTTCAAGAAAATGTTTCCACCCGGCTCTTTATAACGGCTAGCACTGAGATTAAAACAGGTGAAGGTTAAAATCCCCGCATGTCATTATGTTCAATCTAGGATGGAGTCCCAACTTGAAATCTCCTCACACCTCCCCCTCCCCTCCTCTTACCCTTTCTAGATCTCTGTGCCATGCCTTCTTTTATTTGGAACCTTCTCCAAACGTGTATGTGAAAGTTGAGTACTTGACTTGTTCATCTGTTATGTCAACAAAGTATTCATGCCCAGCCATTACCTTTGATAGGTTTTAATCAAGCAGTTTGGCCCCGTCGGTTTTTTTTTTTATAGTTCTCTCCCCCTTGTGAACCCCAGCAGGTAAAGAGATTTTTTTTTGTGTGTTCAGATTCACTAACTGCCACTTCTAAATCTGTTCTAGCCAGAAGATTTTTAAGTGTTCTCTGTTTGGGGATGGGGGATTTGGAGGTTAAAATTTTATTTTTCACATCAAGTTTTCGTTTCTTTCTTGAATTATTCTTTGTTTGTGTTGAACCAAATGTGCATCGCTCGTTTTAAAGTTATGCAGTTTTATTCAGGCTTGATATACGCCATTGTTTTTACTTTCTAAGTTGCATTGTATAGTGCCCCGCATCACCACCTCCTCCCCGTTTAAACTATTCATGCGCCGTGGCTACAGAAACGGATGACTTCATCTGCCCCAATGGCCTCAAGGACGAAGGGAACTTTACTATTCAAGGTCTACACAATCGCTGAAAAAAAATTTTTAACACATCACTTTATATGTGCGGTATGTTGTTTACTTTCTATGTTGTATTACGTATCGGCCCATTCGACTGTTGCACAGAGGTGTTGGGGGAAGGTGGATGTTAGCTAATACCTATTTTTCAATTGTGATTACCTGTGTATCAATGAAATGTGCACTTCGCACTTAGCAGCTGGTAATGGAGGCAACCCAGAGATCTGCTGCCAACACCCCTCCCCCCCCCCCCGACACTATCATGTGCTGCTGCTGTAGTTAAGACATCTCTCGCTTTAATTTATCTTCCATAATTTACACGAACTGGAGTTGTTTTTTTTATTTCTTACACTGAAATAAACAGAGAGCCAACAACGACTAAGTGTATTAGATCGATTCTCAGCATTCCTTAAACCGGTGTTTCCCAAAGTGTGGTACACGTACCACACGTGACGAGTTTGACGGGGGCACGCGCTGCACCGTGCTTAGGACATCGGGTAAAAAATTCACGACTAAAGCGAAAACGATGAAATGATGGGAAACAATGAAATGATGGGAAACAATGAAATGATGGGAAACAATGAAATGATGGGAAACAATGAAATGAGGGGAAACAATGAAATGATGGGAAGCAATGAAATGATGGGAAACAATGAAATGAGGGGAAACAGTGAAATGATGGGAAACAATGACATGATGGGAAACAATGAAATGATGGGAAACAATGAAATGAGGGGAAACAATTACCGTTAAAACAATGTTGTTGTTTTTTACTAGGGGTACTCAGTATTACAAAAATTAAAAAAAAGGGGGCACACAGATGTCCAAAGTTTGGGAAACACTGTCGTAAACCATTAAAATAATATAATATAGTTTGTTGTTGTGTGCTAGTCTATAGATATAAAAAAAAATTAGTTTAATCATGATGCACATAATACTTCAATGGAACGGAATGACAAACAAAGAATTGATCAAAGTGACAAAAATAAATGAAAATTGAAATGCCCATGCCGCAACGTAAAATGAATTTATTTTATTGCGGATGCCAGAACCTTATGTTTTTTATTGTAGTAAAAGTTTTCTTTTTTTTTTCGTTTGTCTATTTTATTTGAAAAATTTACGAGTGATACGAACATTAATTGCCTGGCTAGGTTTGACACGCGCATTTGTCATTCCTGTTGTAGAATGTAGAAGGTCAGGTACATGCAGTGCTGGTTTAATTTATTCCGTGGTCTCTATTAGGATGTATGTTGTTGTTCGGATGAGAGTAATGCATTACTTTAAAGTGATCATTATGGCTGGAAATAGTCATTTTAAACACGAAATAGTTTGGTAAAGCAAGTTTTGGCTGGACATAGGTGAAATGTATATTTGTTTATGAATATATTATTCATTAGACAGAGTCTCGCGTCAGTGATTTAGTACCTATTACACAGGATCGTAGTGCCATCTCCCAAGTTTATTTTTCGTCAAGTGCATCAACTTGACCTGGATATGATGAGTCAGTCAGAGAACTTCCTGTGGAATGTGATGGGGTGTCATGAGAGGGGTGACACCATGAGTTACCGCACCGGGTACCAAATCTAGTGGCGCCACGGTGTGGGAGATTATGGGAATATGTGGAAGCTTATGGGGAAATGTGGGAGCTTAAGGGAATATGTAGGAGCTTATGGGAATATGTAGGAGCTTATGGTAATATGAAGGAGCTTATGGGAATATGTAGGAGCTTATGGGAATATTAGGAGCTTTTGGGGATATTTGCAGCTTATGAGAATATTAGGAGCTTATGGGAATATGAAGAAGCTTATGGGAATGAGTACGAGCTTATGGTAATATGTAGGAGCTTATGATATTATGTAGGAGCATATGGGGATTTTCGGAGCTTATGGGAATATTAGGAGTTTATGGGAAAATGTAGGAGCTCATGGGAATATGTAGGAGCTTATGAGAATATTAGGAGCTTATGGTAATATGTAGGAGCTTATGGGAAAATGTAGGATCTTATGGTAATATGTGGGAGCTTATGGGGATATGTGGGAGCTTATGGGAATATGCGGGAGCTTATGGGAATATGTGGGAGCCTATGGGAATATGTGGGAGCTTATGGGAATATGTAGGAGCTTATTCGAATATGTGGGAGCTTATGGTAATATTTAGGAGCTTATGGGAAAATGTAGGAGCTTATGGGGATGTTTGGAGCTTATGGTAGTATGTAAGAGCTAATGGGAATATTATGGGAGCTTATGGTAATATGTAGGAGCTTATGGGAATATGTGGGAGCTTATGGGAATATGTGGGAGCTTAAGGGAATATGTCGGAGCTTATGGGAATATGTGGGAGATTATGGGAAAATGTAGGAGCTTATGGGAATATGTAGGAGCTTATAGGAATAGTTAGGAGCTTATGGGAATATGTGGGAGCTTATGGTAATATGTAGGAGCTTATGGGAATATCAGGAGCGTATGGGAATATTAGGAGCTTATGGTAATATGAAGGAACTTATGGGAATGTTAGGAGCTTATGGGAATATGTAGGAGCTTATGGGAACCATAAAGGAGTTTATGGGAATATGTTGTAGCTTATGGGAATAATTGGGAGCTTATGGGAATATGTGGAAGCTTATGAGAATATGTGGAAGCTTATGGGAATATGTGGAAGCTTATGCTAATATTTCGGAGCTTATGGGAATATGTGGGAGCTTATGGGAATATGTGGGAGCAGTGACGTCACAAGGGGGTGCGGGGGGTGCGGACTGCATCGGGTGACACCCTCACAAGGGGTGAGACCAAAATGCAAAATATCTAGTTTTAGGCCTATATTCTTATTTTGTAATTTAAAATAATTCAAAGCCGTATTTAATTTTTTAAAATAAATAAAAATATCTATGATTATTAACAGCAAATGACTTTATAAGGCTTCGAAAAAAATTAATGCCAAATATAAAAATATCTCCGATTATTAACAGACACTGCGTACTTTTTATTATTAATTATTTTAATGAAATTATTGGTATACTTGCACTGACCTATAAATATCAATTATTTATTCTTCTATTGTCGTTGTAAATTTATTTATAAATGTTGCTAAGAATGCTGTATGTCTATGGGGTGTCATGATAGGGGTGACACCATGAGTTACCGCACCGGGTGACACCAACCCTAGTGACGCCACTGTTCCCATTGTATATACTAGTAACACAACGATTCAAATAGTCTATTGAGTTGTTGACGAGGTCATGAGGCCGTCACGGCTATTGTTATTGTGCACGTGAAATTGTTTTGATGGCGGTCCAATGTCATGTGATCAAGTCAAGTATGAGATTAAATTTTATTTATTTGATGGTTTTACGAAAAATACGAAACGTATGCATGAAATAAACCTATACACGTCACACATGTAAACGTATACATGGGACATAATTGTATAGATGGGACATATAGATGGGACATACATAAACATATAGATGGGACATACATAAACATATAGATGGGACATACATAAACATACATATAGATGGGACATAATAGACGTATACATCGTATAGATATGACATAAACGTGTAGATGTGACATAAACGTGTAGATGTGACATAAACGTGTAGATGTGACATAAAGTGTAGATGTGACATAAAGTGTAGATGTGACATAAAGTGTAGATGGGACATAAACGTGTAGATGTGACATACACGTGTAGATGTGACATACACGTGTAGATGTGACATAAACGTGTAGATGTGACATAAAGTGTAGATGTGACATAAAGTGTAGATGTGACATAAAGTGTAGATGTGACATACACGTGTAGATGTGACATAAACATGTAGATGGGACATAAACGCATACATGTGCCTTTCTCTTTTTTTTTTCCTCTTTCATCTCGTTGTCAGGCTGTGGCGCATTTATTTCAACGGCAATTCCTGGTCATCAATAATTCACAATCCAGTGCTGTCTTGACCAACACTGCGTGGACCTTTAACATTTCCAGAAGAAAAAAAAAACCTTAAGGATATTTATTTCTTCTCTCTCTCTCTCTCTCTCTCTCTCTCTCTCTCTCTCTCTCTCTCTCTCTCTCTCTCTCTCTCTCTCTCTCTCTCTCTCTCTCTCTCTCTCTATGTTCACTCTGTCTGCTCCTTTCCATTTCCATTTTTTCCCCTGGTGATTTTTCTTTTGTTGGTTGAATTGATACGGAAGTCAGTGATACTGTCATCAATGTTTATGAAGACTTGATAGAGTCTGGCGCCAGTCATCACAAACTTGTCACATGTAATACTTTATCGAATTTATGTCATACACAAAAGTAATCGTGTGTAAATGACACATTTCATGTGCCATATAATGTCATTATATTTGTATTCTTCAGTTCATTTGATCGTGCTTTTTCCGCCAATGTGTGTCATGTTACTTTAGTTATTACTTGTCATCACATACTGATTTGTACATTCCGTGGTTTTTAATTGTACACCGTTCTGTGATCCAATTAGTCTCTATTTTGAAGCTTAATCAGCCAATTCCATAGAGCTGGTGGGGTCAACATGAAACACGTTCATTGCGTCTGACTGGAGAGAGGGAGTCAAGTCTAAAAACAAGAGTATAATTAATCATTACAGACTAGTATTGTCTGAATACCAGAAGCAAGACCATGATCACTACAGACAAATGGTGTCTGTATACCTGGGGGAACCAAATCCATTCATATCGATATTCGATTAGGTTTTTTTTTTATACGGCTCCCGGTAAACCTTGTTTTGTTCTACTATTAAATTAACTTGTGTTCACTGAATCTTGATGCAATGAATAGGGTGAGGCTCTTTAAATTAATTTTTGTTTCTATAGACAACTGGACTACGGCTGTTTTAAATGGGGCGGTAACTTGTGTAATATATATAGGTGGGTATTTTGGTTTGATTTAGACATCGTTGTTCTGCTGTGCCATACAGTGTCGTATTTTGTTGGACTTGATCCCTCTGTGTTAGGTGTGTAGACTACATAGCGATGTTGTGTTATGGCAGGCTATCTGATGTTGTGTTATGGCAGGCTATCTGATGTTGTGTTATGGCAGGCTATCTGATGTTGTGTTATGGCAGGCTATCTGATGTTGTGTTATGGCAGGCTATCTGATGTTGTGTTATGGCAGGCTATCTGATGTTGTGTTATGACAGGCTAACTGATGTTGTGTTATGACAGGCTATCTTACCGTGTGTACGTGTGTACGTTTGACCACCATTGAGACATGCTTTCATCTGGCATTCATAGTGGTTTAAGACTGCAATATGTCACTACATTTTGGTGTTGTTGAAGAACAGAAAGTAAGTCTCTGTAATTTTATGTAACTCTCAGTCCTGTGTCCCTACCCCCCCCCCCCGGCTATAACTCTAGTCTTGTGTCCCTACCCTCCTGGCTGATATATCTCATTATGTAACTCGTCTTGTGTCCCCACCCCCAGGCTATAACTCTAGTCTTGTGTCCCTACCCTCCTGGCTGATATATCTCATTATCTAACTCGTCTTGTGTCCCCACCCCCTGGCTGATATCATTCTTTATGTAACTCTAGCCTTTTGCTCCCCCACCCCGGGCTGATATCACGTGTGTATTGATCTCCCTGGCTGTGATATCTTGTGTAAGAAGTATCTACACCAATACAACTATGGGAGTCTTTGTTAATAAAGTATCAAGTCCCATTGATCTGCTGGACTTGTATTTACTTTCATCAGGTGTCCATTTCACTTACGGGAAAGTCAATTAGAATTCAGATTTTGGAATTCATGCTTCACAAACCCCTAGATTCGAAATATTCTATTCACCAACTAAGTCTCAAATAGTTCCAGAACTCGGTGCTATTCGATGACGCAATGCATCGCTCTGTGTGTGTAAATCTAAAAATAAATGCGTCTTACGCAATGAATTTTTCGTACTGGAATGAATTTAGAATATCATGTTACCCTTTACAGATATCATTAATATCATGTTACCCTTCACAGATATCATTATGTGGGGGTAATTATTTGTATTGATCCCGTTGTGATGAACTGATTAGATGGACGGGTGGCGCCTTGGTAGCGAGCCGGCTCTTCGTGCAGCAGCACGGCCTGCATGCCACGGGTTCGACTCCTGCGAGACCCAGTCACCTACATATGAGCCGCCACCGTTACACTATACAAATACAATTTGGCTCTGTATCCGTACGTGACGTTTCTGTCAGGTCCATGTTGTACATACTTCAGGTCACTTCTCCACGCGATCTCTACATTATGTACATTCCGTGCCTGTACTCCGCACAGTATGTCTGTTGTCCACCGTTTGGTCGTTTGTTCTGCTGGACATCATCTAATGTTCATGTTCTAGCCTGGTGGTGTATGAGAGCTGCATTTAGGTTGTTTTTTTTTACCGTGTTCAAAAATACTTTACATAGATGATTTATAGTAAATTTAAAAAATAATAAGGAATGCACTTTAACCCAGCAGAGAGTCGCATTCAGCTCTAGGAGTCGACTTGACTCCCATTGGCTCATTCATTGTAATCTACCCATAAACTGTAAACTAGACCAGTAGTTCTCAAAGTGTGGCTCGCGGACTAATATTATTATTATTATAACTCTATTTCTATATATGTTATAAAACTGAACGTTTCTAAGTATGCAGTGTAATGGGGGAAATCTCTCTTGTATATTTACAATCAATAACGCTTTGTCCTTTTTTTTTTGTGTATATTTTGTAAATGGATCGCGAGGCTTAAAAGTTTGAGAACCAGGGAACTCGACATTTCTATTGTATTTGTAGTGATTGAAAATATGCGTATTGACTGGTTTCAGGAAACATTCCGGACACGTTTGATGTGCAGTGCGTCACGAATGGTGTTGAGCACTGACCCCGTTAAGAAGAGAAAGATGCCCTTTGTTCTGCCTTTTGTTATCTAAGCTGGGGGGAAAAGTGAGGGGGGGTGTGGACACGGAGAGATAAGGGATCTTCGATCACGGATGTTACACTTTCTATTTCCGGGTCACTCAGTGAAGTATACTATGAGTGGGGGCGTGAGGCGAGGTGTTATTATAAATGAACGGGGGGGGGGGAGTTCAAGGATAATGAAGGAACACTGGCCGAGAAGCGAGCTGCTATTAGTAGCCAATGGACATAGCCCAGTATATAACTGCTCAGTCCACAGAGAAGGATCTTTATGTTGTTGTTTTTGCTTCCCCCCACCCCTCGAAATCTTATTTTTATGTTGTCGACTCTTCGGGTTGGTATTTGGGGGGTGTGGTTTAAAAACCTGTAAGAACCTTACCATTCACCTCCGTTATCTGCAGACTTGAAGTGTGAAGTGTAAGTCAGACTTGAAATGTGAAGTGTAAGTCAGACTTGAAGTGTGAAGTGTAAGTCAGACTTGGTCTGACGTGGACTATACTGGATACTTAGACTGTATTATTATTATTGTTTTCAATAGAACATGTTAGTGATCGAATACTTGGAACCAATACAGATCACCGTCAGATGTTAACCTCGTGATGGCCACTTGTTTAGGTCAGTAATGAAGTAATGAGATGCTGCTAAACGTGTTAATCTGTGACATCAGCCAGTGCCTTAGCATATAATGTCCCAACATTAGCTTCCTGCCTTTTGAACTTAGTAAGTTGTACAACGACCAGGCAGATGTGTCTACTTACTCTAAAACGGCCAAACTACTGGTGCGGTAATTTGGACCAATATAGTATTACTGAAGCTGATATGTCAAAAGGTTAAGAGATCATTGGGTTAGACATGAAACTCAATTTAGTCAGTGCTGGGAGAGACTGTGTTGGCTAAATGCTACACTTTATGAGTTTAACCTTCAGTCTGGGTCTGTCATTACTTATAGTCATCATAAATGAAACTGAGTCTGTCTGGTCTAGCATAGGATGGTTCCGAGATAATTGGAACAACTTACCTATGAAATGTTTATAGATTATCTTCTAATGTAAATAGACTATCTGTAACAACTTTCCTGGATAGTGTAAATAGATTAATTGCTATAAGACATTTTTTTCCCATCAAAGCACTACTTCCTGTCAGATAGACTTCTGGATATTGAAAAAAGAAAACATGTTTGTTTTGATTGCTTTCTTTTTGCTTCTCGCTATGGATCGTCGTGTAGAATAGTTGTAATTGTAGGATAGTTGTAATTGTAGAATAGTTGTAATTGTGGAATAGTTGTAATTGTGGAATAGTTGTAATTGTGGAATAGTTGTAATTGTGGAATAGTTGTAATTGTGGAATAGATGTAATTGTGGAATAGTTGTAATTGTGGAATAGTTGTATTTGTGGAATAGTTGTAATTGTGGAATAGTTGTAATTGTAGAATAGTTGTAATTGATTTTGGAATAGTTGTAATTGTGAAATAGTTGTAATTGTGGAATAGTTGTATTGTAGAATAGTTGTAATTGTAGAATCTACTATTTCCCCAACTATGAGGTGCACGCGCTGTATATAGGTTCATCTATCTGATGTGTCATGACATCTTGAATGTAGCCAACAGAATTTGTTCTCCTTAATAGATGTGTTTGTGTGTTTCTAAAAGGACTGGTTAAAAAGTGTGTGTTCATTTGCTAGAAGCAAAAAGAAAAAAGTTTTGAATGGGTGGAATATTAGGGAATCATCTATGGGGGAATAAGTGGCTTTACATCAGTGTATGTCACGAAGTACTAAATGGCTCCTATACATCTATCTATAACACGGGCTACTAAATGGCTCCTATACATCTATCTATAACACGGGCTATTAAATGGCTCCTATACATCTGTGTATAACACGGGCTATTAAATGGCTCCTATAATCTGTGTATAACAGTGGGTGCTAAGTGGCTCGTACACACCGGTGTATAACACGAAATACTAAATGGCTCATCCTCTTCTATAAAACATTTCCATCATCATGTAAATCAACAATTAATGTAGCACGCCACCAGATTCTAAACACATCTTGACGCCGTCCATACAGATTCCTTCATTTTTTTTTAACATCGCCCAGTTTTGATGCAGTTTTTTTTTTTCCATTTCCTAATTAAGTTTTTTTTTTTTAACGTTATTTTATTTTTCTCTCTCGGCCCATCTCTGGTTCCAGACTTGTAGCAGGTCACATCCAGCTCAGTTTATAACGGGGTGGACAAACTTAAATATCCGCGGGCCACAATGGGTTCCTAATATGAATAGAAGGGCTGGACTAAGAGCAGAATGTGTGAATGCTTATGGATAGAAGGGCTGGACTAAGAGCAGAATGAGTGAATGATTATGGATAGAAGGGCTGGACTAAGAGCAGAATGAGTGAATGATTATTTTGTTATAATAAAAATTAAATATAAATGTTAAAGAGCACAACGCGGCCACGATCAAACAGCCGAACTGGTCTTACTTGGCTGAGAAGTAGTTCGGCCGCGTCTGATGTTTAATCTGCCCGTGTCTGATTTCGGAGTAGCATCAATGAAGTCCTTACTAGCCAACATGGGAAATACGTTTGCTGCCATGTTGTTGTGTTTGTTGCTGAACTTTTTAAAAAAGTAAAACAAATAAACATTCGTTTCCTGACTCTGTGGCCTGTAGCATGTTGGGACATTATAATGTAAACAAAAAACTTTCGATAGAACCGTGTATACATTCAGTTGATTCGAGCACCTGGCTTAACCCAGTTGTAATAACAGTGACGGTGTAGTTTTGACGTAATCATTTCACCGTTTGGTTAAACGCCGAAACAGACTTCATATAAAAATCATTTGGACACACAAAATGACTTAACGTAAAAACTTTTTTTTTTCAGTTTGGCCAGTACATGTCCGGTGTTCGTTATCTTGTTTTTTTTATTTAATACGCTTTTAATTGACATCATCTTCTGTTTGTCCGTTATTTGGCCAGTACATGTCCGGTGTTCGTTATCTTGTTTTTTTTTTTATTTAATACGCTTTTAATTGACATCATCTTCTGTTTGTCCGTAATTTGGCCAGTACATGTCCGGTGTTCGTTATCTTGTTTCATCTTCTGTTTGTCCGTAATTTGGCCAATACATGTCCGGTGTTCGTTATCTTGTTTTTTTAATACGCTTTTAATTGACGTCATCTTCTGTTAGTCCGTAATTTGGCCAATACCTGTCCGGTGTTCGTTATCTTGTTTCATCTTCTGTTTGTCCCTAATTTGGCCAATACCTGTCCGGTGTTCGTTATCTTGTTTTTTTAATACGCTTTTAATTGACATCATCTTCTGTTTGTTCGTAAATCTTGGAATTCTTTTTCGACCTTTTTCTAGTTAGTGAGAAAATTAAAATT
Source organism: Bulinus truncatus (assembly GCA_021962125.1). Lineage (NCBI taxonomy): Eukaryota > Metazoa > Mollusca > Gastropoda > Planorbidae > Bulinus > Bulinus truncatus. The sequence continues at coordinate 338,107 of JAGDYQ010000055.1, forward strand.
TTGTAACACGTGTAGTTTCGCAGTAAATATTCCATCACGTTGGTCGACAATAACTACCTCATGACATGCATGGACTCGTACGCTTTTATTCTTTGACCAATGGTAATTTATGTAAATATTGTTATCTAAGGATTATTGTTTTACTTTTTGTGGATTTTTATAAAAGCTCATTTTAAAAAAAAATGACTCCTTTCTTCAAAATTACAATGAATGTATTAGTAGTGAATTACAATGAATGTATTAGTAGTGAATTACAAGGAATGTATTAGTAGTGAATTACAAGGAATGTATTAGTAGTGAATTACAAGGAATGTATTAGTAGTGAATTACAAGGAATGTATTAGTAGTGAATTACAAGGAATGTATTAGTAGTGAATTACAAGGAATGTATTAGTAGTAAATTATAAGGAATGTATTAGTAGTGAATTACAATGAATGTATTAGTAGTGAATTACAAGGAATGTATTAGTAGTGAATTACAAGGAATGTTTTAGTAGTGAATTACAAGGAATGTATTAGTGAATTACAAGGAATGTATTAGTAATAGTGAATCTCATGCTCCGTTTCTTTGCCTGTTGTTGGGTCAGGGAGGAAAAGAATTGCTTTTATAGATACGCGTATCCACTTGTTTTTTACATTGTAAATATTTATGTCAATTGACAATTTCTTTGAACAGGTCAATATTTGTATTATAGCTGTTGATTTTAAATTAATATGGCGGAGTTACGCGTTGGTTGGTTAATTTTTCACGATTATGGTGTCCCGAGTTTAGATTTTTGAATGTAATGTCGATATTTTTCCAAAAGTAATTTGTGATCAGTTAAAAGTCTAAAGACTAGTTATGATAGTATAAGTAACTTAAAAAAAAACAACACATGTCCATGATATATAACTCTGTGCAATGGCACAAGCTAAACATATTCACTAGCCTCGATTAAAAATAAAAAGTTGATGGGGAATAGAAGAAACGAGGAGAGAGAGAGAGAGAGAGAGAGAGAGAGATCACTTCCAGCTTGATGAGTTTGCCGTGCGTCTGATAACTCCAACCTTTCCTAAGATAATCTGTCTGTGGTGTCCAGCATTGAAAGACGGGTTGACAGAAGGTGTCTGTACGCCCCAATCATCCCCTTTACCTTCGTTAGTTTGAATCTAGTGGACAATTAAAGAGATGCTCTATGCCAACATATTTTGTCGATATCCAAACTTGTTAATATCTAAACTTGTTAATATCCAAACTTGTTAATATCCAAACTAACCATTGAATGTTACATTGTATATGCGTACTTTAATTAGGTACCACAAACTGGCTCAAAATCGTGGTTTTGCGTCACTGTAGTCAATATTTGGATAGTTTTAACTTAATGATTTCTCTACTTAAAACTGATCAAATCTCATAAACAATTATATCATTTTAAACTATTTTGTAAGCCCTACAATAATATGTAAATTTTAATTACGTAGATTTAGAACAAAAGGTTACATTTTTAAAATGAAAACCATCACCGAAGTCACTTTTTACCGGCCGACGCGCGATCTAATTTGACTATCCTAATTTCAATCTCCGTGCGATTCTGGGCCATTCGTCCTACAGTAATGTCAAATATATCAATGTGTGCGAAAATGAATGCCCTTTACAACCATACTAAACATTTAATTAAATTATATTTAACAATATTTTTAATATAAAAAAATCATAATAAAAAGTAAATTATTTTGTGATTTTTTAATTTTGTAGGTTTTTCTTTAGTATCATTAGAAAGCCCGTCCATTTTGCTTTTAAAATGTTATAATAAAACTTAATTTGTAAGCATGGCCCAAAAGCGCAGAGCGCTAAGAAATAGCATATAACACACATTTTTCACCCATTCTTGCACGACCGTGAAAATGGCCGACAATCAAGTTAGCAACGCTACACCAGTCACAATGAATTGAACTTTATTGGGACTTAAACACCTAGTTGGTAAGTAAAAACGATAAAAACTTGTAGATAAATAGTTACATTATTTGTTCCTTACTCTTTTAGCTTTATATTTCTTTGGAAATGTTTATTGTTGTAGTTATAATAACTTTAATATGATAAACCTCGAGGCCATTTTGATGCTTTCGTACATTGAACGATACCCCTCATGTTTGCGGACACTTCTATTTTTTCTGGCTATTTTTTTAGAGAGATAATAATATTTTCTAAGAGATAACATATTAAAAATTGACTAGTATATATTTTTTACCGTTGTTAGATAGTTTTATTGTCTCAAATTTAAACAAATATAACAGGTCACGTGGTCGATAATTGGTTGTCAATGTAAACATATAGTAGATTGTAGGCCGACCGAATTAACATAGCTATTATTGAATGGATATTTTTTCAATTATTGTTGTAATATAACTGTGTATGTTTAGTATATGCATAAATTCACTATTATTTAAGTTAGAATCATTTTTAAATGTCATAATTATCCTTATCAGACGGTGTACAACTCAATACTTTATAGAAGGTTTCTGTGCTAGTTGGAGGGATACCTTTATTGCCTTGTCTACTAGACTAGTAATACATGACTTCTTCAACTCTGGTTTTGAAAGAGGAAAATGGCAAGTCATGGACTCATGTAACTGTTACGCCTGTATTTTTTTTATTAAAATATTTCTTAGCCACTCATGCGTTTGTATTATTATTAAGTATCTTATTATTAATATTAGTTCAGTTTGAGTATTATTGACGTTTGAACATCTTTTAGCTTTAATTAAACATGGTTCTCACAAATCCAAAAAAAAAAAAAAAAGAACTGGTAATCAAGTTAAGTAACACATAGAAAAGACTTTTATGTGTTTAAATACCATATCAGCAGTATATTATGTAACTTATTTGGACCAATTTTGAATGTGGGTTATATATTTTAAAGCCTTGCAACTTTTAGAGTGAATAAGAGAAATATACACAGTCCCCTGAAGGAGTCTGTTCTTTCAAAACTACAGAGATTAACTAATGAACTTTTCATTCATTTTTTTATTTATTATATTAAGTAAACAACAGACTTTCAAACTCTTGATAAACAAATAATAACAGAGAAATAGATGAAAACATAATAAAACATTTAAAACAAATAAAACTTTTAATGGTAGGGTCAGCCCCGTAGCCAGGGGTGGTTGTGGGGCCGGCACCCCCCCCGGTTAGGAGTGGAGTGCCCCCCCGCTTAAAAAAAGAAGAAAAAGAGGAAAAAATATAGAAAAAGTAAAGGTGCCCCCTTGCTGGGTATTGGTGCCTCCTGCTTACTTTGACCTGGCTACGGGCCTGGGTAGGGTCAATAATTGGAAAAAATGTCCTTGATGAAATAGTAGTACTATATCAAGAAGAAATTAGAGTTAAAATCACTAAATGATCAACAAAACAGTACATTATCTCTAAGTAAGCATGAATTGAAACTTAAAAGTAAAATTACTTAAATTTCGAAAGTTGCACTTATTTAGGTGAGCTCCTGTAGTGGTAAAATGCGTAAATTATTTGTTAGCGTTCCATGACTTATGAAATAATTAGAATATAATTGAAATGTATGCATCTAATGTTACGGTTACTATTGTTACTAATATAACTTTTCAAATAATACTTAATAGTGGATTTTTCCCTAATGAAAAGTATTTTTATTGATTTTTACATGCATGGGTTTATCCGTCCCTGTACTGTATATATAAAAGTAATTGGTCTAACGACTATTTTATAGTTAAGAACTATGTATATCCTACATTTTCATATATAAATGTTGAATATATACATAACAGTTCTTTTTTTGTGAATTTTTGAAAATGACAAATTTTCTTGTTTTTTATTACCCCACCTATTTCTAACCTTTATTATATTAATCATAAATAATCTTAAGATATTATGACTAATTGAATGTATAGAGCTTAAGTTACCCTACATATTGATGTAATTAGTTCTTATGTGTGTTGATTACAAATTTTATTATGATTTTTTGAAATGTCACGAATTTTGAAAATTTATCTCCCTTTTTATTTTTTCTAAAAAATGATGAAAACCCATTTTCAGTGCTATAAATTTTAATGATATTATAATTTTACACCTTTGAAAAAAATTGAGTTTATTCTATGTATATTTGTGTTTGTATTGAATGTAAATGATTTGGTGTACATGAAATACTTTTGCAGATAACGCTTGGCAAAAATGGCACTTTTGAAGGTGTTGTGAAAAAATGAAAAAGTCACATTTTCAAAAATTTATATCTCTCAAACTATTTGAGCTATAGTAATAAATTTGATGTCCACCATCTTAGATTCTCGAGTTCTTGCAATATTCATGTTGAAAAAAGCTGTATACCCATTTTAAAAAATCAGTTTGTGGTACCTACTTTAATGTGAATCAGCTGCAAGACGTTTTACATATTATGGTATAGCAGAGGTTCTCTAAATGTTTGGGCTGTGGACACATTTCCAGTTGGGTCGAGACACAGCTTAATGGATCGAAAAACTTAATGTTCAGTGTTAAATTCATTTGGAAAGTTTCTGGTTCATAAACTTTTATAAGCCTTGATAAACACTCACTCAGTTGAGCCTCAGTATGGTGATGTCAACACTAAGCTCCATAGCTTTCAAAAAAAAAAAATTCATTTCTTTGTTTTGTCTCAACGAAACTGGGAAAAGAGGGGCCCCACAGTAACTATATATCGAAATATTATTGTAGGTGGTGTGTGTCTCATATCGTTTGATGTAGCATGTGATTATATGTGTGTGTGTCTCAAATCGTTTGATGTAGCATGTGATTATATGTGTGTGTGTGTCTCATATCGTTTGATGTAGCATGTGATTATGTGTGTGTGTGTGTCTCATATCGTTTGATGTAGCATGTGATTATATGTGTGTGTGTGTCTCATATCGTTTGATGTAGCATGTGATTATATGTGTGTGTGTGTGTCTCATATCGTTTGATGTAGCATGTGATTATATGTGTGTGTCTCATATCGTTTGATGTAGCATGTGATTATATGTGTGTGTGTGTCTCATATCGTTTGAAGTAGCATGTGATTATATGTGTGTGTCTCATATCGTTTGATGTAGCATGTGATTATATGTGTGTGTGTGTGTCTCATATCGTTTGATGTAGCATGTGATTATATGTGTGTGTGTGTCTCATATCGTTTGATGTAGCATGTGATTATATGTGTGTGTGTCTCATATCGTTTGATGTAGCATGTGATTATATATATATGTTTGTGTGTCTCATATCGTTTGATGTAGCATTTGATTATATATATGTTTGTGTGTGTGTCTCATATCGTTTGATGTAGCATGTGATTATATATGTGTGTGTCTGTTTCATATTGTTTGTTGCAGCTTGTGTGTGTGTGTTTGTTTGCATTTTGTTGAACAGAAGGAACACATGGTCATGTACTTGTGTCTGCACCCATCTGTATGGTGAGCGTCTGTATAGAGACATGTTTCAGGAAACTATTGTTGTGTGTGTGTGTGTGCGTGTTGTTTTGTTCAGAAAGTGTTCCTGTACTTCAACTTACTACCCGGTCTTGTTGACTTCCTGTAGTTTCTTTTATGTCCCCTCATTACAGCTTGGGGCATTAGAAGCGGGGTTAGAGGTCAGAGTTTAAAGCTAAAACCGATAGGTCGGTAAGGCCACTTTTGATTGCACAACAGTTAACAGTGTTATTTTATTTTCAATTTTAATTTAGGTTGTTTTTTTTTTGTATGTACCAATAATGGTGAGATAGATAATGTGTCCTTACAGTATGATGATGATTATTTTTGAGTACCATTTGATTATCACTGGGGATGTATTACAAAGCCTATTACATCTTCCCGCCGTTTGTTGACACACCGCCAATTACTGTCACACCACACAGTGAAATCGGTTGGGTCACGCACGACACCACCCCCAACCCCACCCCACTCCTCCTTCTCCTCCACCCTGCCGTCCTTTCTCTTGACCGTTGAGGAGTCGCGTTGAGACACAAGTGGCTGATAACTCCCCCCCCCCCCCTCCCAAATCGATTCAGGCGCTCGTAATAGCCGGGAGCTCTTGGATAGTCGAGTTGGCCTTGTGAACAGATTGTGTAAACGTGGAGTACATGGTAGGTGGCCGTTGGGATTGTGTGTGGGGGGAGGGAGGTACGCCCTTGTTTCGAGATTCGATTCGAAATTAAACGAAAATATGAATCACGTGTGAGTGTCTTGGAATCCTTTTTGGCTTGAGCGATTCAACTGCAAAATGGATGAATTAAGACCTTTGCACTGTCCTTCCCATGTGTATTAACCTGCAGTGTAACTGTATGCAACGTGATCCTAAAGTAATGCACTCCGATTCTCTAAACCTGGTTTATATGGGTCATGACAACCATCATGTATTTAGCGACAGATCCGTGTTCCGCTTGAGCTGGATGTTTTTTTTTTAATTGACCCTATATAATATATTTGTCTGTCATCATATAGATGTACAGTGAGCTGTTCTTATGGATTTACTACCCTTCCTTATTTACTATAAACAATAAGCAAATAGGCCCCTATCTGGTACTTTTGCCTTGGGCCCCCCCATACATCTCTGAAAACTTCTACCTAGGGCTCCTAATACCTAAGCACCCCTATGGATGTGTATGAGCGCGAATATTTGAAAGTATTACGGTTCTGTTCAATTGACTCTAGTGTGGCTATCACACTGTGTACTGTCACCACTACACACAAAGTTTTCACAAGTATTTCGTGAAGATCTCTGCGGCCCCACACATTGAATCGTGTCTCGCATTTTCCAAATCAAATACATGTACAAACAACTAACAGACAAGCAAAAATCTTCCTCTGACACCTTCATGCCTCGTCCCTGAGAAATGTCCACAAATGACGTAGTTTATCTGTGGAATGGACCGGCAGAATATATCCGTGCATCACAGGACGTTATGATTGATGGCTTTGACCCGTTCATTTTTATTAAATAATGATAAACTCCACCTGATATGATAACTAAATGATTCAACCACTGGGGGGGGGGGGCTCTCCTACACATTATGGCGCCCACCGACCGGTTTAGATATCCCCCCCCCCTCCCAATCCCGTGTGGCGACAACGAATCAGAAGCCACCATTTTGTGTGTGGTTAAAACTCAGAAACTTTTTTTATGAAATAGATGGCACACGCCACCCAACATTAATCGTAAAATGGCAAGCCATGTTCTAGTTTCTATCGGTACACCTAAATCGCTTTTAGGTCATCTTCTTTGTAACAGTCAGCTAAACAAGTCTTTCAAATGTACACATAAATCACTATTAAGCCTTTTTTTTTAATATCATCTGAATTTTGTTACACACTTGTGAATTATATAATAATATTGGCCATTTTAATCTTTCTTCTGTGTTAGATCAAGTTTTTATTTTATGGTTTGTTCCGTTATTGATTAAGTGCGGCATCGATTGCCATCTGAGGCCAGCATTCAAAAAGGTCAAGTGTTGTTATCGATCGCATCATTACAGTTGGTCAGAAATTGATATTTGGAAAGGAAAAGAAAGGAAAAAAAAAACAACATGTTGATTCTCTGAATCCGTCTGAAGAGCACGTGGTGCTGTCGTGGCACATCTCATGGGCCCTTGCCTGTGGCCGGCACTGGTTTTAACGAGGTGTTTACATTGTTTCACAGGGTGCTACCGAAGCTCATTATTTAACGACGGTTATCACACAATCGCTGTTGGTCGCTCGGCCCTGACTAATTGGACGTCAGTGGTCTCCTCACTGTGGGCCCTGGGAACCACCAATGTGTTGAGCCCTCACGACAACTAAGAAATGTTTACCGTACAAATAATGAATAAGCAAGAGAGCCCCCTATATTTTGGGGGTACCCGGGAAACCAAATGCGATACGACGGCCCTGTTCGACATATAGACGGCCCTGTTGGACGCATAGACGGCCCTGTTTGACGCATAGACGGCCCTGTTCGACATATAGACGGCCCTGTTGGACGTATAGACGGCCCTGTCGGACGCATAGACGGCCCTGTTTGACGCATAGACGGCCCTGTCGGACCTATAGACGGCCCTGTTTGACGTATAGACGGTCGTGTCGGACGTATAGACGGCCCTGTCGGACGTATAGACGGCCCTGTTTGACGTATAGACGGCCCTGTTTGACGTATAGACGGCCCTGTCGGACGCATAGACGGCCCTGTTTGACGCATAGACGGCCCTGTTTGACGCATAGACGGCCCTGTTTGACGTATAGACGGCCGTGTTGGACGCATAGACGGCCCTGTCGGACGCATAGACGGCCCTGTTTGACGTATAGACGGCCCGGTCGGACGTATAGACGGCCCTGTTTGACGTATAGACGGCCCTGTCGGACGTATAGACGGCCCTGTCGGACGTATAGATGGCCCTGTTTGACGTATAGACGGTCCTGTTTGACGTATAGACGGCCCTGTTCGACGTATAGACGGCCCTGTTTGACGCATAGACGGCCCTGTCGGACGTATAGACGGCCCTGTTTGACGTATAGACGGCCCTGTTTGACGTATAGACGGCCCTTTTCGACGTATAGACGGCCCTGTTTGACGTATAGGCGGCCCTGTTTGACGTATAGACGGTCGTGTCGAGCGCTGGGTGTGTGTGTGCAGTGTACGTTATACTTGCCCGAATTCATTATTTAAATACTGTGTTTGTTTATCATGGAACGGTCCCCGTGTGACAGTGCAGCAGTTTCAATTGTTCCATTGTTCCCGTCACTTATCATTATATAGTGGTTGCCATGCACGCGCATTACAGGAAACAGAATTACCCATGCGCGCACACGGGTGTGGCACATCGTTTATCCAAAAGTTCAGTTATCTGGGTAACTTAATCATGTATTCATCTACAGGGCTGACGATAAAAAAATCAACTACTCTGGCGTGAACTATTTCTTTTGGACTCCTGCACAAAATGTACACACATGTGTGTGTGTATAGAACAGAAGTGGCCAGTGTATGTGTATAGAACAGAAGTGGCCAGTGTATGTGTATAGAACAGAAGTGGCCAGTGTATGTGTATAGAACAGAAGTGGCCAGTGTATGTGTATAGAACAGAAGTGGCCAGTGTATGTGTATAGAACAGAAGTGGCCAGTGTATGTGTATAGAACAGAAGTGGCCAGTGTATGTGTATAGAACAGAAATGGCCAGTGTATGTGTATAGAACAGAAGTGGCCAGTGTATGTGTATAGAACAGAAGTGGCCAGTGTATGTGTATAGAACAGAAGTTGCCAGTGTATGTGTATAGAACAGAAGTGGCCAGTGTATGTGTATAGAACAGAAGTGGCCAGTGTATGTGTATAGAACAGAAGTGGCCAGTGTATGTGTATAGAACACAAGTGGCCAGTGTATGTGTATAGAACACAAGTGGCCAGTGTATGTGTATAGAACACAAGTGGCCAGTGTATGTGTATAGAACACAAGTGGCCAGTGTATGTGTATAGAACACAAGTGGCCAGTGTATGTGTATAGAACACAAGTGGCCACTGCGTGTGTATAGAACAGAAGTGGCCACTGTGTGTGTATAGAACAAAAGTGGCCACTGTGTATGTGAACTGAATGAGTTGGTTGAGAGCCGCATATTGACTTTTTATTTACAATATTTAAAAAAACCTGTTCAACGAGCCACACACCATAGTCCATTTATATAGTGACTAAAGTAATTATATCATTGTCACTAAAAAATACTGCAGTACCAAAAGCTGCATTTTACTCCCATTAGTATATACCAAGTTTTTATTGTTTATTTCCAACTAGCATTAATATAATGTTGATTATTAATCATGTAGGCAGTGGTAATAGATCCAATGCAATGTAATGTTGATTATTAATCATGTAGGCAGTGTTAATAGATCTAATGCAATGTAATGTTGATTATTAATCATGTAGGCAGTGGTGATAAATCTAATGCGATGTTATGTACGTTTCTTCAAGTGGGTTGGGTTGATTATTCGAACTAACGGTGTGTTCATTATACTGCAACTGATAGTTAATCAATGTACTCATTTATTATCCAAACAGCTTATAGTTAGTAAATGTACTAATATATATTATTCAACGTATCAATATAGTGTTCACACAATGTACCTATAAGTGTATCATTGCTGAAAAAAAAGAACTGATGACTTTTTATCATAGCGGAACCTGACCTAATTAAATTAACCGTTTTACTTAAGCCAGAATGAATATTACCAATTAAATGAACTAAATATTTCATATTAGCACTCTAAATTTAAAAAAAAAAAAGTTTTTCAACTCTTCAAGTTTCATGGTAAAATTTTACTGACCCTGGGGCGATGTACCAGCCTAACCCATCCCCATCGAGTCAGGTCTGTTCATCTGCACCATGGATATCTAGATATGACACCAGGATAGACAACCAAACAAAATTTCATTCTAGCTGTGTACGGTTTAGGCTGACGCAAGGATTAAAGCCCAACAGACGGCATACAATAAAATGTGACTTTTTATTTCTAGTATAATATTTTTATTTTAACAAAATGCTTTCTAAATACTTTCTACTAAAAAATAATTGTCAATTTTTATTTTAACTACAATTTCTCGTAAATAAAATAACGCTATCAGGTGACTGGCCACGAACGCCATTTTGATTTGTTTACGTTTTGTCAATCACTTCGACTTCGACTACACTAAAATGGACTCAGATTCTGATTTTTTAGAGGAAAATAAACTTGATTCAAGTGACAAAGATGAAACTTGGGAGCTCATTACTTCTTCAGATGACTTTGAAGCTGAAAATATTAGTTTTAATTCAAGCTTTCGACACTTCCAAACTCACATGTGTAAGTATTGAACCAACATGCTTTGACTTTGTCTTTATGGTCTCATAGATTAGCTGTTTATTTATTTATTCATTTATTTATTCTTTAGAACTTAAAATATGGGAATAGTTATAAAATAAGAGAAAAGTATAAAGATTTATATTTTATTATATAAAGGTTTATGTATAAATATTATTTATTTAGTTCTCTGCCGCTAGAATTACTGTTACTGTTTTATTTTTGCGTTATTGCCAATCAGCAGATTTTCGTAAGCACAAAAAAAAAAAAAACTGAAGTTTACATAATATTTACATATCTGTATTGATGATATTTTGTTTTCATCATTATAAAATAATTAATTGTAGCTCGATAAATAAGCTGAATTTTTTTTTTACTTATGGTTTTCTTTACATATTTTTTTATCCCCCAGATCATATGGCATGATGATATGAATGAATTGAATGACACATTACCAGAACCACCAAAGAATTTTCTACCTTAGAGGGATCCAGGCATTGAACAACTCGGAGGAGCTAAAACAAGGGAAAACATTAGGAAATTCTGCAATGCAGTGGCATTTTTAAAACTTTATTTTACTTTGGACTTAGTAATTCATATTTGTGACTAATAATAGCAATGCCAGACATTATGGACCTACAAAACCTTGTGTTTACCAAGGCTGGTTTGATCTTACACCAGATGAATTCTACAGATTCTGTGGACTTATCATGTATGCTGGACTTGTTCAAGCACAGAACATTGACCGCTTCTGGTCTACTAAATCACTATACAATGGACTTTGGGCCAGAGCTTTTATGTTTCGTGATAGATTGAAATCTATAATGAGCTTTCTAACGGTGTCTAATCCTCAAACTGAAGACAAAACCAACAAGTTATGTAAAGTACATTTTTTCTTTAACTTTATTAGATTGTAATGTATAAAATTGTTTCAGCCTTACCAAGATATATCAATAGATTAAAGAATGATAAGAAATAAAGGTAGATATATTTTTAGGCAGTACATAAGGGATAAGCCGACTAAGTGGTGAATGAAGTTATGGGTATTAGCTGATTCTCTTTCTAGGTATACTTATGATTTTCATTTATATTTAGGTAAACAGGATAATGGGCCTTTTGGATTGGCATATGGGGTGGTAATGAAATTAATTAAATCTTTAGCTAAAGAGGGGTATAAATTATTAGTCGATAATTTTTATACTACTATACAATTATCTAAAGATCTATGGAATTTAGGGGTAGGAGCATGTGGAACTATTCTTAGGACATGTAAAGGTATTCCCCAATCTTTGAAAAATATAAAAGACTTTGAAAAAATCTAAAAGAGGGGATATGAGATGAGTTAGAAAGGGAGTTATTGACAGTACGATGGAGGGACAATAAAACTGTTTCGGTTATGTCCACTATGCATAATGCAAATGGATTTGGAACATTTAAATGACAGACTAAGTAAATGGGAAATTTTAGGAACTTACTGTTGTCCAACCAACCATAATACAGGATTACAATAAATATATGGGGGGTGTAGATAAGAGTGACCAGTTGATAAATAAATATAATGTTCTATGAAAAATTATCATAAGCTGGTATAATAATTACACTAATCTTGTAAAATATTTTTAGCAAAGTTATAAAACATACTGAAATTGAGCTTTGTTGTTATCAATAGACATTAGAATGTTAGTTTTTATAACTTAGATTTATATTTTGAATTTTCTTGTTGCATGGTCAATGTTGATCCCAGCAGATTTTTGGTCCTTTTTCTGTTAAAACACATCATTTTTAGAAATTTTTAAATATCTTTTGTATCTGATTATAATGTCTTCAAAAATATCCTACACACAGAGAATTGAATGTAGTTTAATAAAAAGTAACTTTTATTGAAATGAATCATAATGAATTTTTTTCTTCTTTGTGTTTGTGAATTGTTTAATTTATTTATTTTTGTTTATTTTTTCATCTAAACTTTTTAAAAATAATAAAATACTTGCATAATAATATCACTTTGAAACATATATTGTTAAAAAACCCTTTCAATTTACTACATTTTCATATATACTATAATAACATAATTTTAAAATAAAAGCTTTAGAGAAATATTAGTCGATAAAAATTTTAAAGACATTGACGAATTAAGATTGAAAAAGCTGGATGTTTTTTTTAACAATGTCAACAGAGGAGGGCTATTGAAGCCATCTGAGTACATCTTCTCTACTTGCCTACTAAATTGGAAAGTATTCAATTCATTGAAAAGATCAGCAAGTAGTCTGAAACTATTTCTAGGACAAACAAATAAAAAAAAATTGTTTAAATTGTTGATAGAGTAACAATTGATGAGTCATTGCTGATTGAAGAAATTATTTTTTTTATTTCAATCATAATTTAAAAGAACTTATTTATGTTAAATTTTTTAATTGTTCGTCTAAAAATTATGTTAAGCAATTGAATGAGATCGTTCATGAAAAACCAATGAAAAAACGAAAAATAATTAAATTGACAAAATAAAGATTTTAAATAAAAAAATTTGTTATTAAAAGTTTTCAAACTTTAATTGCGTTTGTGTTTATTTCATAAAAACATAAGTACCAAATATACAAAGCTGCTATTAAACATGAAGACTAACGCTAAACACTTGATTGTGTGTCAGCCTAAACCGTATTTTTAAAAATATTGGTTGTCCTTCCTGATGCTATATCTAGATTTCCATGATCTGCACGTAATAAAAAAAAAATGTGCAATTTAAGATCAAAGCATCTAATCTTTGCGCTGTATGATTTTGTGGTAGGGAGGGGGGAGGATGCACGGACGAACAGCTTCCAGTGTCTGAAGTTTTTCACTGTTCGCCGTGTTGTCGCCTTAGTTGAATTAATTAGTTTAGTGGGGATGAATAACTTTTACAATGCTATGAAACTATCACTTTTCTTTCTCGTCTCACGTGAATGCTGTTTCTGTATTGGGCAACATATTTCTCAAATTTACTTACGGAGTATATTATAAAAGAAACCATTTATTGTACATATGACTGATTTAGTCAATCTTTGATCCCTCTAATCACGTGTATACACACACACCAATAAAGAAAATTACGGTATCGACAGGGCTGCTCCAGGCACGGACCCCCCCCCCCCGACATGTTTTGGCCGTTGCTCCCCCACATTGCGGCGCCACTGGCTGATTGTTGGCTACCTGGATGACGAAACACATTCAGTACAGAGCACAGGCATTCGAAGCTGTTGCCAGACTTTTAATAATACAAATATGGGGGTGGGGGTAAAGTAAGTAGCTTATAGAACTGATTGCCAGGTCACCGTGATCTTATTGTTGACGTGATCTACTTAACAGCCGTGGGGGGAAATAAACACCGCCAGGTCGACATCATCAGCCACTCACACTCTTGATCTTCAGGTCACCTTACAGTCTCACACGTGACCTACTTTACTCCACCCCACCCTCACCCTGTTCAGTGCCGTCACCTGGCTGGTAGGGTGTTTTAGCGCATCCAGATCCTTAAATGATTTGATTGGTCTCTTTACTGTTTGTAGTGGGGAGCTGGTGGCTTCACGTGATTGGGGGAGGGGGAGCTTGAACTTTGAACCTCAGGTCGACAGTCGAGCGTTGTACGCCGCAATAATTTAAAAAGTACTACTCAACATTCGTGGGTACCTGATTTACGTTGGGGAAGTAAAGGGCTGGGCGTTGTGCTAACCGCACAATCCTTTCGTATGTCGAGGTACTTCATCTGCCCCGATGGCCCGTTCGGACTAAAGGAACTTTTTTTACTGAACATTCAAAGCATGAAAATGACTTGTTAGTGTAAGCACTAACGAGTTGAGCCATTCTAAACTATTATCTCGTGATCCTCCGTCCATCCTCTCTGTGACCCATAACTGCGACAGTCCGTATGATGACCTGCCGGACAGTGGGGACGGCTCTTGAGACGAAACGCTACCATCTTTTGGATTTAAATTACAATTATAGGCAAAAACAGCAAATTTAACATCAACATCTAATTCATGTGAATATTTGTGTCTGGATTATTTGTAATGAACTTTTTAAAGGGGGGGGGGAATATGTCCTACTTTATATCAATGTATAGTATAAACTGGCTCAGTAGTTCGTCTGTTAACATCGTGATAAAGTAACACAGTATCTGTAATAATATAACTGACAGTATTTGAGAGTAACAAATAAGTCTGTACGTACTCTCTTATTTGTGTTCATGATGCCGTTATTTCCCTTGTTTACACAAGGGACGTAAGAATGGATGCTGATTCTGTAAAAATAATTGAAAGAGAACAACAAGGAACCAGTGTCATAGAAGGAGGTTGGGGGGAAGGGGGGGCGCGGAAGAGTTGGCTAGTTATTTCTTGTCCAATCAATGTCTGCAGTTGAATCGCCAGGGGGGTAGCTTTTGTACTATGGCTAGGAACAGTCGTGTCTACCCCGACTCCTTGGGCTATAAATATCTCCTGACTACCCTCCCCCCCCCCCACCACCACCACCCTCGAGGCTGCTGGCTCTCAGTGGACACAGGAATGAAGGAAGGATGTATATCATTCTTTGTTACTTCCTCGTGTACATTGGAGTTATTGACAGTGGTCCATTATACCTCGGTGTGAAGTGAGATCATCCATGTAGTGCTAATGTGTAGTATATGGTGAAGTTCTTGACAGAATGCTGATAAATGGTCTTGTACAGTATAGTTTATGGGATTCGGTAGCATTTAGTTTTAGTGAAGGTATTATATTGATTTCTGGTATATATTAGTCCAATGGTGTGCAATCTGGGCTCTTCATTGAGTTTATGCGGCTCCCGAGCCATTTTGTAAAATTAATTGATAACATTTTTTTGACTAAAACTATTGAGCAGCTCTTTAAAATTTGTTACTGTCTCTCTCTCTGTGTCTCTCTATCTCCCCCTCTCCCTCTCTCTCTCTCTCTCTTTCTCTCTCTCTATCTCTCTCTGTCGCCCTCTCTCCCTCCCTCGCTTTCTCTCTGTCTCTTTGTCTCTCTCTCATATATATATATACACACACACACACAGATAACGTGGCCACCCCTCTTATAGTCATTGGATATTTATTTCATTTAATAGGAAGAAATTTTCACATCAGCCATGTTTGTTTTGGGTGAATAGCCCTATGTTTCTTTTAATTGGACCATAGCCCTTTTACTAAACTTCCACTCTTTGGGTGTTAGTGTGTTTACATGTTGTAGGGTGTACGCTTACACTATTCTGTTTCCTAGAGTTGTGCAGCCACTCTTTGATGTGTGTTGGATGAAGCAGGTGTATTGCTGGACTGCCTGACAGTCCAGAGTAAATGTTTGGGCCTTGCCTGTCACCCGGGGAGGGGGGGGGGATAGCATAAATAAGGATTGAAGCCAGTGCAGGGTGGGGGGTCCATGAGGTGAGCAGGTGGAGTGCAAGTTTGTCTCAGTTCATACTCAGAGCAGAGAGTTAGAAACTTCCTTTTGTTGTTGTGGTACATTGTGCATCAAAATATTATTCTCACTATTCTAATATTGATGTCAGACATTAATCTCTGATGCTGGAGAATGGGTGGGGGGGTCATCCATTTATAACATTAATCAAATGGGGGGGGGGCGTTGACCATTGTTGACAATTCTTGAATCTGTTGTGAACTATTATTACTATTACTAGTACCAAACTATGGAAGTTTAAAAGTGCTGATTTATTGGAACACTTTAATAAGAGATTTGATCATATAAGATGAATAAAAACAAATTTAATTGAAGAAGTTATAGAAGTGTCTCCCAACTAACTCCACTAAAGTGCTGGAGAACATGTGCCCACTGCTGGTGTCAGTTTACCAGAATTTTTTTATATTCAGACATGCTAACTCTCATATTTGTTAATGGTTCATCTGATTGATTGATTGATAACGAGATGATAACCTGGACTTGTATCTCTGGTGGTCAGACTGCTTAAACACTTATATTTGTGAATGGTTCATCTGATTGATTGATAACAAGAAGTTACCTCTGGTGGTCAGGGAATAAAATAAACATTAAACTATTTCCAAACATGACTGAAGTAAATTATTCATGACATGTATTTTATTTGTGCTAAATGTACTTTTTGTTTTTATTCAGAAATTACTCTCCAGAATTCTGTGAGACTCCAGAAATAACTCTGGAGAGAAAACAAATCTGTTACCCTGAATTTATTTTGTATTCCTGAACTCCCTCTAGCTTTATGTTCTCTCTCAGGACAACTTAACAATAGTCATTGTTTCACGGAAGAGATTAAGTCTTGAGTAGTTGCTTTCTGATGATGTCTGATGATGGGGATTGGAAGTTGATTCTTTGTATTTGCACTGTGAACAGAAGAAATGGGGCCTTTGTCTGTCTTCTGCTGTGCCTGATAAACTTTGTATTTGTATTGTTTATGTCAGGCAAACTGGTGTGTTCCATTCTGATGTGTGTCAGGCAAACTGGTGTGTTCCATTCTGATGTGTGTCAGGCAAACTGGTGTGTTCCATTCTGATGTGTGTCAGGCAAACTGGTGTGTTCCATTCTGATGTGTGTCAGGCAAACTGGTGTTTTCCATTCTGATGTGTGTCAGGCAAGCTGGTGTGTTCCATTCTGATATGTGTCAGGCAAACTGGTGTTTTCCATTCTGATGTGTGTCAGGCAAACTGGTGTGTTCCATTCTGATGTGTGCTGTCACATGAAATGGTGGAGGGTACGAATTACTTTTGATGGTCCTGCGTTTAAGTGCTCAACTGTCGACCTGAAGGTACCGGGTTCGATCTCCCGTGAGGACCAAGGAAAATTTTCAGGTCTTGGCTCAAGTTCTCAATATATCTCCCGTGGTGCCTCCATGGCCATTGCACTATCTGCTATGGTGGGGATGAAATAAGGGCACCATAAAAGCCATCCCATTAGTGTTTTATAAGATCTAAGAGATTTCATCTCATCCTTACAAGGACACACACATGAGCTACTTTGAAAATGTAATAGTCATAGTGTCATATCCTGGTAGTTCATGTACCTATGGACTCTGGTGACTTTTTATTTAGTCGAGACTTTTCAAGCATTTAACTACATTAATATCAATTTTACTTTCTTTCTAATGCATGAATAATCTCTGTCTTACAGATGCACCAGACATAGGAGTTGGCAAAAAGTCACTGAAACGTAAAGCACAACTGCCTATAACTGAAGAGGATCAAGCCAGTACTGGTGACCAGACTGACGACATGCTGGGAAAAAGATCTGCCTCAGGAGACGCCAGGCCCAAGAAAAAACGTCGACTGACTGGTCCACCGGAACCCAAGAATGCCTTGATGCACCTGAACGAACTCAAGCCTGGCACCCAGTTTAAGTTTGTCTCACAGACAGGCCCCGTTCATGCCCCAGTCTTTGTCATGTCGGTGGAAGTGAATAACCAGATCTTTGAAGGGCGGGGCAACTCCAAGAAACTGGCCAAGCTGCATGCTGCCGAGCTGGCCCTCAAGTCTTTCGTCCAGTTCCCGGATGCCTCGGAAGCCCACCAGGCCCTTGGCCGTGGGTTTCTCCCCGCGACCGCAGACTTCACCACAGACTCTGACATGAGAGGATCGGAGGTTTTGTTCAATGACTTTGAGAATGAGGACAGTGGCAGTGGTGAGAGTGTCCCAACAGAATCATCCGACAGCTCAGCTGTGAACAGGGCGCAGGTAATATGTGTTCCATTTTCATGTCTGTTATGTGATCATTGATTGATTTCTTTACCTGGTACCTGTATCTGGTTTTAAAGAATACATGACATAGGATTGTAATATGCATTTGGATTGCTAGTGTGTGTTGAGCACAAAGTCACACCATAATCACATGAAGTCACGCAATAATGTCTCACCTATAGGCAGACATTGGATGATATTGAACTCTAAACCAATCGTATTGTTGCAGAAAGCACAGAGTTACAGCACTACCTGAGAGAATATCAGTATTGAGCTAGTCAGTTATGATAGGATCCACCTGTCACACTTTCAGATAACTTGGGACAGCATCACTAGTGTACAAAAAAAAACCACTGTTGAACTCATTGCTCTTAATGGATCCTTTAGGAAAAACATTTATTATAATATGTGAATATTTGTTTTGGGAAAAATCACAATGTAGAATGGCAGTCCAGGGTAGTTCAAAAGAAATTCCACACACTACTAATATTGATTGGAACATTTTTTTAAATATGTAGTGTAATGATAAGGGGACAAGTAAAAAAAATGTTTATCTGTATTCTAATAAAAAGATTTTACAGCTAATATCATATTAATTGTACTTTGAAATTTGAAAAGATAACTTACCCAGGGTTCATTTCCTGTTGTAACCAAAAGGCTTATATCAGAACAGGATTTTTTTTATGTCTACTGTATTATTATGGGACTGTAAATTGATATGTCTAAATAACAAACAAGTAGTAATTCCTCTCCCCCATCCCCCAGCTCTTAATCACAAAGGTCTTAGCGTTGCTTTAATGACTCCAAAGTTTAATCTAGGTGGTTATCTTAAAATTTAAAAAAGAATCACATATAGTCATCCACTTTCACAATAATAATTTAAATAGCTTTGAAAAATAAAACTACAAACAGTATTAAAGAACTTTTTTTGAAAAATGACTGTTTACATTTTAAAACATCAACAACAACAACAACATACCAACTTTGTTATTTCATCTGGTTTCAGACAAACAGAGAGCAGTTCTCTATTTACCTTGATAAAAAAAAATCAATTCCCCCCCCCCATTACTGATGGCTTGTGATGAAATAATAGTCACATGACTTGAAGGAATGGAAAATACAAGAGAAAAAAAACCTCAACGTTATTATTTAATGCTTTCCATGTTGGCACTCAACAATGATTTCTTTTCACCTGAGATTGTTCAAGTATGCCTGGGGATGTGGCTGAGTTTAAAACTTAAGCTTTCTGTATTAGTTGCTTCAGTACATTCTGCATCAGTTGGATTATCCAGCCCACATTCCTGTATCTATCAAAAGCCGAGAAGCCACGTGTTAGTTTCTGTAACAAATTTGAACCAATAAGAACCATTGAAGGCATCTCTCAATGTCCAATGGGAACGTTCAATATAAAGTGATTTTCTTTTTTCTTGTTTTTTTATAATTTACCATGTTGTGGGACACTCTGATACATGCTGCAGTTCATAGAGTTTTATGCTCCCCCCCCCATGATTTAATTCATTGTTTTACTCACTAAATCATCTTGTTAAATTGACTATGGTGTGGCTCTTCCAAGTGTTTTTATTCTATTTAACACCACAGTGTGGCTATCATTGACCTATGGTTTCATTTTTCCACTTTTACTGGCTGAAATATTCTTTTAATACAACATCCTGTATAGACTATTTTGTCTTACTACATCCTGTATAGACTATTTTGTCTTACTACATCCTGTATAGACTGTTTTGTCTGACTACATCCTGTATAGACTATTTTGTCTTCTGTATCTGTTACTACATCCTGTACAGACTATTTTGTCTTCTATGTCTGTTACTACATCCTGTACAGACTATTTTGTCTTCTGTGGCTGTTACTACATCCTGTATAGACTATTTTGTCTTACTACATCCTGTATAGACTATTTTGTCTTACTACATCCTGTATAGACTATTTTGTCTTACTACATCCTGTATAGACTATTTTGTCTGACTACATCCTGTATAGACTATTTTGTCTTCTGTGGCTGTTACTACATCCTGTATAGACTATTTTGTCTTCTGTGTCTGTTACTACATCCTGTACAGACTATTTTGTCTTCTATGTCTGTTTCTACATCCTATATAGACCATTTTGTCTTCTGTGGCTGTTTGCATTACATTTAAGTGTTTAAAACTAAATTACAAAAAAAACAAAACAATTTTCTTGTCATTGTTGTTTGTATGTCAAATTCATTGTTGTTGTATTTAAATATTAACAATGATGACTATTTATTACTTCATCCTCTAAAATGTATTCTTTAATAATACAAAACGGTCTGTTGGTACTCTATCTCTTAGCTAAAATTCATCAACATGTTAAGACACCACAAATTGACCTTACCATGAAATATATTTTGCATTGAATTCAGGCCATCAATATTCAAAGAAAACTTCAGGCCATCCCAGAGCAACAGTCCAACAAGAACCCAGTGATGGTCCTAAATGAGATACACAGGGGGGTGAAGTTTGATTTGATCTCAGAAGTTGGTGAGAGAAACTTCAGGCTCTTTAACATGAAGGTTTGTTTTCTTGTGTGTGTGTCAATTATTTAAAAGGTGATCTTGTGTTGTATAAGGTTATAGTTTTTACTAAATGTAATTTCAATTTTATAAACTTGACTTTAAATTTTGATTATATTGTATAGGTCAATCTTTAATTCCAATTATTTTAGAATTTAATTAAGTTTAAATATTTTTTATTTTCTTCGACAATGTCTACTTCAACATTGTCTACTCCCTATATTAAAAGTCACACTTTTTGTGCAGCTTTCATTAGACTTTATTTCCCTTTCTCTTTTGATTTCTTTTTTTGCTTATTATTCAAGAAATATTTCGGCTCTTTTCAATGTCTATAGGTTGTTTTTTTTTAATGGCCTTGCTTGTATCCCACATTCATTCATTTTATGATACTGTTTATGTCTCATTGCCAGTTAGTTTTCATAGCATGTACAATAACAGAAACTGCTAATAAAATTATAAAACTAAGGTGCAGTGTGAAATTGTGTCTGATAATGTTTTTTTTTTTAATTGATGTGTTGGATCCACTTTACCTTTACTTCAGGTTGTTAATACAAATGATCTTCATTAAAGGTTTCATGTTGAAATGAAATGTATTTGTACTCTCCAGGTGACTGTCGGTGCCAGAGATTTTATGGGCTCAGGTAGAAGCAAGAAACTGGCTAAATACAATGCAGCGCTGAATGCACTCAAAGTGTTGCATGGGATCAACCACTTTGAGAGAAGAGGTGAGTCACTTTTATATTGGTCACTATCAGGTGAACTGGTCACGGTACTGGGTACACTAGTTATACTGGACATACAGCTTGCTAGTGTCAGTGTTCTGTACACTTTAGTACATTAAGATACGGGTCAGTGTCACTCCACATTAGTCACTTTCTTGATAGAATAGGGTCATTTACTGGCGAGTGAAGCACTTGAGTTAAATTAATGGCTTATAGCTGTTGCATTCAAAATTTTAA
This sequence comes from Bulinus truncatus, assembly GCA_021962125.1. Taxonomy (NCBI): domain Eukaryota; kingdom Metazoa; phylum Mollusca; class Gastropoda; family Planorbidae; genus Bulinus; species Bulinus truncatus. The sequence goes on from JAGDYQ010000055.1 coordinate 360,108, forward strand.
TTGCACAAGGCTGATTAATCAGCAGCCATAATTAAATGCAAACGCCCTTATTATTTCTTGATGACACGAAGTACACCCATTCAAGAAGTACACCCATTCAAGAAGTACACCCATTCAAGAAGTACACCCATTCAAGAAGTACACCCATTCAAATTCGGTTGTTAATTTCTAAACGTAAATTTGTTATTAGACTAGCCGGTCAAAGATACACATGTACTCACACATTACTAGAAATAAAAGCAGAATAAGTAATTGGGTGGGGAGGAGGTGCTGAGAAACCAGGAATTTGAATATTGATAACCAGGGCTGTTATATTGATAACCAGTGCTGTTATATTGATAACACTTCTAGAAACACTTATTGATGGATTAAAATATTTTGTTAAAAAAAAAAAAAAAAACTGTAGGCACATGATCTAATTTATTCCATTTGTTGATGGAACAAGATTCAAACTCAAACCTTAATTTAAAGACACGTGTCACCATTCTCAGACTGGTCATTGCGTTTGTTGTTTGTTTGTCTACAGATATGACAGCCGTCAATAAAGAATCCATCCAAGGTGATCCTCAGGTGCTGGCTGACCATGTGGCTCAGCTGGTCTTCAACAAATTCGGAGAGCTCACCAACAACTTCACTTCCCCAAACGCCAGAAGGAAAGTGCTGGCAGGCATCGTTATGACCACAGGAAACGAAGGTGACCCTGGACAAGTCATTTGCTTGGGCACTGGAACCAAATGTATCAACGGAGAGTACTTGAGCTCAGAGGGTAAGGGCGTGAATGACTGCCATGCTGAGGTCATTTGCAGGCGCTTGCTCATCAGGTATTTGTATTCACAACTTGCTCTGCATCTGAATCCAGCTACATCCGGTCAGTCCATTCTGATCGTGAGACCTGAAGGTGGATTTCAGCTTAAAGAAGGCGTCAAATTCCATTTATATATAAGCACCGCCCCATGCGGAGACACTCGTATTTTCTCTCCACATGAGAAAAGCTCTAAGGAGCCAAAAGACCTTGATAATAATGCTGAGAGCGCAGCACCTAGTGAAAACACTTCTGGTGGCCCTGGCACAGCTGCAGATGGACAACTGCAGGACAATGTACAGAATGGGGCTGATAAACATCCAAACAGGCGGGCCCGAGGGCTCTTGAGGACTAAAATTGAGTCTGGGGAAGGTACGATACCTGTGAAAATTTCTGGCACAATCCAGACTTGGGATGGGGTACTTCAGGGTGAGCGCCTGCTGACAATGTCCTGCAGTGACAAGATAACCAAATGGAATGTTCTAGGACTCCAAGGTAAGCATCTTCTTTTTATGCATTCATATTCCTATATGATTTTAAGATTCTACTCATACAGCTACTGAATCTGAACAATATTTTTGTTTGAACTTGAATTTTTTTTTTATTCCAAAAAATGTCCCATCTGTGTTTGCTAAATTGATTTCAGTTTAGTGGCTTAATTAAATTACTTTTAGCTGAGTCATTTACTGTTTCATAAAAGCAGACAAGCAGCAAACTTGAAAGATTTATCCCCCTTTGTATTCCAGTCCGAGAGTGTTCATTCTAATACAAAGGGGAGGAAATCAGTCACAGAACTAGATAGACCATCCTTACTGATTGCCCCTTGTTGTTTCACTATTGATTTTTTTTTGGTCCCCCATCCAAGGGCCACTACTCAGTTGTCCACATGACTAACTATTTGGCCGTTACTGCTGCCCTGTCTTGTCAGTAAAGAAATATTACATGTTTACTTCAGCCACTTCGTCAAGGTAAAAAGAAATGTTTTTATGTAGCAGACCAGTAGGTAGCCACTCCTGAGGCTAGTGAGAGCCACTTCCCAGTTTTTTAACTGGCCGAAAAAATCCTTTTAAGAGCTGTGCCAGAGTCAGTTTAACTGTATTTAATATTGAAACAACAGGGGAAACAAAAACTAGTCTATTCAGAGCCACATTCAACTCATTGAAGAGCTATATTTAGCTACCATTGTACATGAACATTTATATCATTACATTTCTAAATGTTATTCCTCAAACTTTTCTAAAAATATTTCTTAGAATATTTCTAAACATTATTCTATATCTAAACATCATTTCTAAACATCATTCTTAGAGTATATCTAAACATCATTCTTAGAGTATATCTAAACATCAATCAACAATATTATTTACAGCAGATGACTTTTTTCTTTCTTCTAAAGTTTTTTTCTGAGAGCTCATTTTATAAATATTGTGCTTTCTACTGGGGGTCAAGTGTTGTGTTTGTTGTTACAAGAAAAACATTTTTGTTAAATATTTCATTTACAAATGAGCTATTTCCATTTTGATATTATTTTTTTTAACCATTTAATCTTAATTAGCCATAACGATGTCTCCTTTATAATGTATATGCTCTCTTTCAACTTCATGACTTTGTGTATACAATGCAATATAATTAATTGGATAAAATGTTTGCTTTGGTGTCAGTAGAGGTTGTCTCTCTAAGTAATGTTCCTTTAGTTCTAAAGGGCTGTCAGTGGAGGTTGTCTCTCTAAGTAATGTTCCTTTAGTTCTAAAGGGCTGTCAGTGGAGGTTGTCTAAGTAAAGTAATGTTCCTTTAGTTCTAAAGGGCTGTCAGTGGAGGTTGTCTAAGTAAAGTAATGTTCCTTTAGTTCTAAAGGGCTGTCAGTGGAGGTTGTCTCTCTAAGTAATGTTCCTTTAGTTCTAAAGGGCTGTCAGTGGAGGTTGTCTAAGTAAAGTAATGTTCCTTTAGTTCTAAAGGGCTGTCAGTGGAGGTTGTCTCTCTAAGTAATGTTCCTTTAGTTCTAAAGGGCTGTCAGTGGAGGTTGTCTAAGTAAAGTAATGTTCCTTTAGTTCTAAAGGGCTGTCAGTGGAGGTTGTCTCTCTAAGTAATGTTCCTTTAGTTCTAAAGGGCTGTCAGTGGAGGTTGTCTAAGTAAAGTAATGTTCCTTTAGTTCTAAAGGGCTGTCAGTGGAGGTTGTCTAAGTAAAGTAATGTTCCTTTAGTTCTAAAGGGCTGTCAGTGGAGGTTGTCTAAGTAAAGTAATGTTCCTTTAGTTCTAAAGGGCTGTCACTTCATCTGTTTCTGTAGCCTCGGCATTTAAAGAGATTGTGTGGTTAGCACAACGCCTGCCGCCTTTACTTCACCTACTAATGTCAGGTTGACCCATTTAAAGCTGGGTGGACTTGAGGGACTTGTAACAAACTTTCACCAGGACCTGGGACTTAGGGCTCTCAGGGGGACAGCCAAACGCTCTACCCCCCTCAGCCATACGTCCCTCACAGGTTGTGTCTGACCGTAGTTGTAAGGCATTCCATCTACCTCTATGTGACTTGTGGGTAAATGTTTGTTGTTGTTATTTAAGCACTATAGCACGATCAGAAGAGTTGTTAGACCCTTGATGTGTGCTGTGTGATCAGAAGAGTTGCTAGACCCTGGATGTGTGATCAGTAGAGTAGTTAGACCCTGGATGTGTGCTGTGTTTCATTAAGGAACTGTTGTCTGTTCATGAAGAATGCAATAAATCAAAGCGTGATCATAACATACTTGTATGCCTCAGTGATCTGTAATTATCCTGATGTTTTCTCAACGCCTGTTATTATATATTTGTATCTGGGTTGTTTTTTTCCTTTGGTTTTGTTTGTTTTGTTCCTAATTAACAAATCTTTTGAAACAACAACAACAAAAGTTTGTTTGATGCCAAACTTCCTGGGCTATTATGATGTTAAAAAAAATATAAAAGTAGATGATTTAGGAGTGGGAAATACATTTGACTTATACATTTGACTTATACATTTAGACTTATACATTTGACTTATACATTTAGACTTAAGATGTATAAATGTCCATTGAAAATCCTCTACCATGCATTGTGTTGACCAGCAGTTGACCTATTACTTTTTCTACACAGTGATACCCTGCATTACTCTTAGAGGATATGTTACAAGAAATAACAGCTCTTGGTGGGGGGGGGGGGCATCTTGATATAGCTTAAGGAGGGATAAGCAGGTAGCCAGGTTTTTCTTAGGTCAACAGGTGGGTTGGGCAGAGGGGGTAGTAGTGAAAATTGACTGTAAGACAATCTTTCTTGCAAGAGAGTAGTTTCATTCATCAATATACTACTATACTGAAGTGTATGGGCATTGGTGAAAGTACTAGAAGGTTGTTGTGAGTAGTGCACTAATATTTTCAGAGTTAGGAAAAGATTGTCAAATTTTCAATGTTCATAAAAAAAAAGGTTAAGTACTATAATGATACGGATTTTTTTTTAAATTAAAAAAAATTGGCACACAAGACATTTATGAAGTGCGTGAAGTGAATTGAAATAAATAGTTCGTAGTAAAAAGTTACAAGTTGAACAAGTTTTTTTTTTTCTACTGGCTTTTAAAACTCATAAAAACAACACAATTTATCTATTTCTTGTGTCGTCAACATTAAAAAATAAATATATTTTATGAAAGTTCTTTTTTTTTATTTTTTTATAAATTTTTAAAAGTTTCAAAATCAAACAGACCAAACGGGCAAAGGGGGGGGGGGGAGCGGGGGTGTCTATAACCTCTGTGTATAAGGTAGGGTAAGGGAGGGAGAGGGGGGGGGCGGTTTGCAACCCTCCCTCAACAACCTTAAGAACTCAAACTCAAAGATGGGGGGGGGGGTGGGGGGACGTGGCCCCAACCTTGACCTAAAAAAAAATCGAGAACCTCGGAGGGGACCAACCAAGACCCTCACGGGGGGCGGGCGGGTGGCCAACCCGGCCACACCCCCCCCCGCCCTCCTATAAAAAAAAGAAAAAAAAAAAAGATGAACAAATAAGGGGGCACCCCGGCAACAAAAAAGGAGGAGGTGGGAACCAAACGGGGGTAAGAAAAGTTAAACAGTTTGTCAGAAAATGGACAGGCCAGGACTTTTCCGTACTATTCCTGGACAGGGGATGCGATTCTGAGATGTGTCTCAGGTAAAATGGGATGTCACCATAAAATAAGAGAAATCACAAAATCTTTTTAACTTGTATGTATATTTTATGTCTAAAAAATTTTTTTAAGTCTTTTTATTCTCTGAACTATTTATTTCTTGTCTGTATTACCACCAACAAAATATTATGAATGATCTTTAATAAAAAAAAAAAAGTATTATTGTGATTATCTTGACATGTAAGTTTTTCTGCTATAAGAAATTTTCATGTAAGTAAATGTTTTTCTTGTTGCTGAGGGTATCTTTTTTTTTCTGTTTTGATCCAGCATGTTAAGTTGACCTTATATAATTGCATGCTGCACCAATATCAATGTAGTACTCACCTGCCCATATCAGTGTAGTACTCACCTGCTTATATCAATGTAGTACTCACCTTTCCATATCAATATAGTACTCACCTGCCCATATCAATGTAGTACTCACCTGCCCATATCAATGTAGTACTCACTTGCCCATATCAATGTAGTACTCACCTGCCCATATCAATGTAGTACTCACCTGCCCATATCAATATAGTACTCACCTGCCCATATCAATGTAGTACTCACCTGCCCATATCAATGTAGTACTCACCTGCCCATATCAATGTAGTACTCACCTGCCCATATCAGTATAGTACTCACCTGCCCATATCAATGTAGTACTCACCTGCCCATATCAATATAGTACTCACCTGCCCATATCAATGTAGTACTCACCTGTCCATATCAGTATAGTACTCACCTGCCCATATCAATGTAGTACTCACCTGCCCATATCAGTATAGTACTCACCTGTCCATATCAGTATAGTACTCACCTGCCCATATCAATGTAGTACTTACCTGCCCATATCAATGTAGTACTCACCTGCACTCGTCTGTAGTTTAGTTGATGGCTGATCGATTTGTTTTTGTTGCAAAATGATTGATTGAAAAATGAGTAGAGATAACATAAGGTCTGAAGGTTGTAAGACTTGTTAGCATTTATAGGTGAATGAGTGAAAATACAACTTTTAGTTCATTGGTCAAGTGGGTAAAACTGCTTAATTGGTCAAGTGGGTGAAAACTGACAAGGGAACAAGAGGTCCCTGTGCAGGGTTGTATGCGTATTGGAAAAACTGACCTCTTGGTTATTTGCTGTTCCCATGGACTAAGCTTAAATATCTCTTAGAGCACAGATGGTTTCCTTAGACTAAAAGTATTTTTGCATAATTAAAACTCAATTATGTTCAATTTCTTTCATGTCATTTTAAATGAAGTAAGTTTTTTTTTTTATGTGCCATCTGAAAACTGTCTCATTCTCTTGAAAAGTTTTATACAAAACCTGTTTAGAAATATTATGACCAATGATGTTAAAAACATGTACATGATCTGTGAGGTTAAATATAAAACATTTACATGATCTGTGAGTAATCGTACATTTTTTTCTACTTCTGACTTAGTTATATAAAAACTGAGATTAAAAAATGTTTTTCTAAAGCCATTTAATTTCGAGTTATTTGCTATAAGGTTTGAACATTAGAATCCAAAGATAACTTTTATATAATAGGAGCTTATTAGTCTAGTATACATTAATCTGGCAGGGTTCCATTTCTCATTGCTATATTTAGTACAAGTGTTTTTGGTCTATCGGTATGTCTTACTTGAGTTAATTTTTATTTTGGATTAGAATGCAGGGTGGGGTGCTGTTATATGTAAAGAAAACAAAATAGATTGTACAATTTTTTTTATAAGAAATGTATTTCATCTACTCACTTAGCTGTCAAAGAATTAGGTGTTGAAATATGAATTGTCACAGTACAAAGTGTCAGGGTATAAACTGTCACAGTACAAAGTGTCAGGGTATAAACTGTCACAGTACAAAGTGTCAGGGTATAAACTGTCACAGTACAAAGTGTCAGGGTATAAACTGTCACAGTACAAAGTGTCAGGGTGTAAACTGTCACAGTACAAAGTAACTCTGCTGTTAACTTGTCACAGGCTTGATCCAAGAAAGTTGTTTCGTGTCCCTGCTATTACTATGACTAGTTTCTTGTCCCTGCTATTACTATGACTAGTATTCCACTTCATCACACATCAGGATTATTGAGTTGTTTTTTTTTTGGAACCAATAAACAAACTAAAAAAAAAACAATTTCCCTGTGGGAGCGAGGGAAAGAAACTCAAAATGGAAATGATTTATTACCCTTGGAAAGTCACACAGTGATGTATGTGTATAAATATAGAAGTGGGAAGATGGCTTACCCGTTAGTTTAAGAAGACCATTCATTGGGAGACAATAAATCATCATCTTTAATCTGTGCTTGTGCTTCCAATCAGACTTTATCAAGTTACTTAAACTGAGCTCTAAAGTCTAGACACTTCCCCCCCCCCACCCACCCACAGTCTATTTTTCAGTCTCTGCCTTTTTTTTTGGTCTAAAAGTTGTAACTCATTTTAATGGCGGAGGCTGCTGAATATTAGTTGTAATATCACCACTGGGGCCCCTCTGATAAAACTTTAGTCTCTGGGGCCCCTCTGATCACACACTATCGCCACTGGAGCACCACTATCACCAATGTGGCCTATAAGATCATACTATCGCCAAGTCATATTATAGCAGATTACTGTACCTTATGGGGCCCCAATGGTAGGTCCCCTTGACATGCAGAGGCCCTGATGGTTGCCTGCAGTGTGGAAATATATCTACCTGTCTTCATGTGATTGGTTTTATCTTTTTAAACCAACATTTACTTTAGTGAGTGAGTGAGGTCCCTGTAAGGATGAGATGAAATCTCTTAGATGCTATAAACCACTAATTGGACGGTTTTTATGGTGCCCTTCTTTCATCCCCACCAAAGCTTACAGTGCAATGGCCATGGAGGCACCACGGGAGATATAGTGTGGACTTTAGCCATGACCTGAAAAATTTTCTTGGTCCTCACCAGAGATCGAACCAGGTACCTTTAGGTCAACAGTCAAGCGCTTTACCGGATGACCATTCGTCCCCATTTACTTTAGTAAAAGTACTGACTTAATGCATCAGCCGTCATCTTAACTTGTGCTCTGTTCTGGCATAGCCAACTACTAAATGTAAAAAGTTAATAAAATCAACAGTGGAGGAAGGGGGGGGGGTAATATAACTCATGTGTAATGTCTGCAACGTCTTTATTCATGCTCTCTACTGTCTCTCTCCCTCTGACTGGCCTCTGTATCTATGCTGTATCTTCTCTTCCTCTGACTGACCTCTGGTTGGCCTTGATATAATCCAATGACTGGTTCCATCCCAGAGCCCAGGGAGAAACAAGAGACAGACCAGGTCTCATGAGATATCAAATGACTCTGTTAGTCTTCTCTCTAAACCTTTACATTGTTGGCATCGTGTTAGTCTTCTCTCTAAACCTTTACATTGTTGGCATCGTGTTAGTCTTCTCTCTAAACCTTTACATTGTTGGCATCGTGTTAGTCTTCTCTCTAAACCTTTACATTGTTGGCATCGTGTTAGTCTTCTCTCTAAACCTTTACATTGTTGGCATCATGTTAGTCTTCTCTCTAAACCTTTACATTGTTGGCATCGTGTTAGTCTTCTCTCTAAACCTTTACATTGTTGGCATCATGTTAGTCTTCTCTCTAAACCTTCACATTGTTGGCATCGTGTTAGTCTTCTCTCTAAACCTTTACATTGTTGGCATCGTTTCATGTCATAGTGACAACTTTTTTGTATTTACAGTTCAGTTCTTTTACTTCGTTTTTCTTTAATTATATTCTTATGTTTTCTTCTTAACAAAATATTCTGAAGTTTTTTTAATTAGTGAAATTCTTCTTTTCCCCTCTCAAAATAAATTAATTTCCTTTACCTCTCTGCTGACGCGTCCGCTGTCCGCTCATCTCTGATCAGTGCTCACCCATTTGTGCAAGAATTTAAAAAAAATGTGAAAAATGGTTAACTAAAGAAATCGATTTTTAAAAATCTTTTTTGTGGTCAGTGAGGGGTTCCAAAACATTTTGTAAACAAAGTGAAAAGTTTTTTTCTCTGAATTTGGTAATATGGTGCAAAGGGAGGTAAACACTCCGTGTAGCAGTATTTTAGAAGAAAACAATTGTAATGGAGGACAAAATATTTTGAAGCTAACTAATAAAATCATTTAAGTACCCTAATATGATTTAGTGATGAATAAGTTGAGTCCACTGGCTGCAATGGCTTTGTCTACATGGCTCAAAACAACAACATCACAAATCTAATCCTCTGAAACTGACAGTAAAAGAACAAAAATTCAAAGTTTAGAGAATGAAAATGTAAATCAAAAAGTTTGAATGAGACGGCCAGTGCCTACCTAGTTGACCACCTGGTTCACATCAGACCTGGGATGGACTGTGCCGGATTTATCCTAACCTAGCCACACTTTGTGCTAATGACTGTACAAAATGGGAGCAGTTTTTATTTGATTTTGAATCAATTATTGACATGTTTTATGTCTATAAGTGAATGTAGTAGTTTTGTAAAGTAATCAAGTGTTACACTGCACATCCAGCCTTTTGTTCCTCCTTGTTACCTCCATTATCTGTCTACATCAGTTCCACTCATTGAAGTGTTTGTGTAAATTGATTTGTGTATTCTTGAACTAAAGGTTTGACTAGACTAAATCTGTCTTAGTTTAATAAATAGTGAACAATTTATATAAATAATGGAAACATTTTTATATTTTTTTATATTAAATTTCTTCACACTCATCAACACGAACTCAAGCTCCATAGACTTGACTATAGACTTGACTGTAATTTTCAGTTTTAAAAAATGTTCACATCTTAACTTGAAAGTTTCGTCAGTGTTGAATAAAATACCCTGTGGGTATAGGTGAAAAATGTTATGAACATATTACAGAGCTAAATAAATAAACTAACTGAAGTGAAAAAGTTATTGTAATTGGATTTGTCTTGTCAATTTAGTGTTTCACAGATCTCACAAAGGTCTTACAGAGTCAGGGAGAAACGAACTAGTCATAGTACTGTAGTGCTGGCAGTTTAAAGGCTTTTAAATTAATTTTTTTCAACCGAAAAATACAAATCTTTTAAAGGAACTTGTACATCTGAATGCTGCCTTTGATTATACAATAGCACCTTCTGTTTCAGGATCACTGCTGAGCCACTTCATCACACCTGTCTACCTGAGCAGCATCATAGTGGGCAGCTGGTACCACAGTGAGCACATGGTTAGGGGAGTCTACGGCCGCGTCAACCACATGCACCTCCCTTCCTCAGTGTTCCGGCTGAACAAACCTTTCCTAAGTGGCATCTCCAGCCCTGAGTGCAGGCAGCCAGGGAAAACTCCAAACTTCTCTGTCAATTGGTACATTGTTTTGGTTGTTTCAGTTTTTTTTATTTTTATAATCGCTTTGTGGCTGTGTGTTTGAAAAGATTTTTTTAATAATGTCAGTGTGATTTTATGTTTGTACTGCCTGTGTGAAATAGTTGTTTCATAATTCTTTGACTGTCGCCATACATTTGGTGTGAGGGTCAGTGCCAGACTTTGAATTATGCTCACTTTGTATTTGTCTGACGGATTTTTTTTTTTTAATTTCTATTAGTGTTATTTGTGATGTGACTTATTCTGTGTTGTTTTTGTGTTCTGGTACTTATGATTAATTTATTGTATGATGTATCTAGTGTGTTGATGTGACGCTTACTTGTATGTGTTTAAATGTTAGTTGATGGTGCATAGTTGATGAGTTGGTGGTGCATCAGTGGTGAGTTGATTGTTTACTACTTGACTGACAGCTGAAAAACAATGTATGACATCAATTCGAATCTATTAAGCCATGACAGATTCATTGAAGTAATGAATGCATTGTTTTGTGTACAACTTAGCTCTCTCATCCGTCCATTAAATTTGATACACCTGTCACTTATACAGGACACCTTGTCCCCAATGGGCCCCCCACCATGAATAAGGGCCCACTGCTAACTGGCCACTTTTATTTTATTATTTTTGTGGTTATTGTTGGGGCCCCCCAACACACTGGCTCTTTACCTGGGGCCCTTTTTATTAAGGCTGCTAACTGTGAAGAAATGTTTAAGTTATAGCGCTAATTAAATGGTACCCTGACTTTAACGTATAAACTGTTCATCTCTGCACTGCAGGTCTGTGATGGATGAGAGTATTGAGGTAGTGAATCCCACCACTGGCAAGACAGACAAAGATGATATCTCCCGCCTGTGTAAACAAGTCATGTTTAGGAGTTTCCTCAGTCTGTATGGCAAGATCAGCTCCCTGTCAAGTCAAGGCGTGCTGGATGCTCCAAAGTAATTCACTTTTCCTTCTCTCGTTGTGTACTCCTGGACCCAGGATCACAGGTTAACATAGGTCATGGTTTACTAAGTGCTGTTGGCATGTGTTTGGGTCTCGATCAGCTCAATTGATGACTTTTTTTTTAGTTTATTATTACAGTTGACTCACTAATTCATTTTGAAGGCTCACCTGATCGTGCTTAAAAAAAACTATTTTACAAATTCTGAACCGAATTTTAATTTGAAGGTTTACCTGATCATGCTTTATATATATATTTTTTTTTAATTCTGGTCTGTATGGCATTTTTCAACCTTACTAAAAGTTTGGTAAATATTATGATTTCCAATAATATTAGACTAAAGATCACTATCTGGCTTAATGTAAAGGAATAATGTGTTAGATAAATTCAAAGCCAGATAGACTTCAGCTCTATGAATAGTTTTTTTTTAGCCCACTAAATAAAAAAACTTTTTTAACATAACCCACTCTTTATCATGAATCAATATCTCAGTTCAAGCCAACACTTTATCATAAATCAATAACTCAGTTCAAGCCAACACTTTATCATAAATCAATATCTCAGTTCACGCCAACACTTTATCATAAATCAATATCTCAGTTCAAGCCAACTCTTTATCATAAATCAATATCTCAGTTCAAGCCAACACTTTATCATAAATCAATATCTCAGTTCAAGCCAACTCTTTATCATAAATCAATATCTCAGTTCAAGCCAACACTTTATCATAAATCAATATCTCAGTTCAAGCCAACACTTTATCATAAATCAATATCTCAGTTCAAGCCAACTCTTTATCATAAATCAATATCTCAGTTCACGCCAACACTTTATCATAAATCAATATCTCAGTTCAAGCCAACTCTTTATCATAAATCAATATCTCAGTTCAAGCCAACACTTTATCATCAATCAATATCTCAGTTCAAGCCAACTTTATAGACTTTTCTTAATTACTGTTCTACTCACTTCAAAATAAATCACAAAAAAAAAAATCAATAACATAAATGCTTAACACATTTGATTTTATATCAAACTATGTACACCATAAAAAAGAATACACACAAATGAACAAAACATTACCATAAAAGTACAAAAGTTGTCTAAATTTCATCTTATGATTCGGTGATAATGATGACACTATAGAGAAAAGTTTAAATCAAGATAAGTTGAAGTTTTTAATTGTGAAAAAACTAGAGCCATTGGCTTGTAACAACTTGACAAAGAAAGTGAATTATTCCTTTGAACTATAACAATAAGCCAGACCACATATTAGCTGGATAATCAGTTATAAATTATTAACTGTATTTTATATATTAGTCAATACAATATTGATAACAGGCTTTCATTTTTGTTACTGCTGACAGATTGGGAGAAATTTCTTAATACTCGATCAAAATCATTTTCTATTATACATTTTTTTTAAGTTTTTTCTTTTTTCTCAATTATTTTGTTATTAGCCAAATTTAATAAATTTAAAATTAATCTGTAATCATAATACATGAAGTCATCTCATAGTGAACATCATAACAAAAAAATATATAATTTTTTATATAAGTAAATATTACTCAGGGGACGGGTGGTCTTGTGGGTGTAGAGCGCTCGACTGTCAACCGGAGGGTCCCGGGTTCGAATCTCAGTAAGAACCTTGGGATTTTTTCAGGTCCTGGTGATAGTCCCCAAGTCCACCCAGCTTTAAATGGGTACCTGACTTTAAGTTGGGGGAGTAAAGGCGGCTAACCACACAACCCCTTCATATGCCGAGGTTATAGAAACAGATGAATTCTACACTTCATCTGCCCCGATGACCTGTTAGGGTTAAGGGAACTTTACTTTTAAATATTACTCAAGGGCTGCCAAAGAAAATAATGTTTTGTTTTGGAGATAGTGTAATTTCATTATTTCCAAACTAGCCATAAATAAATGTCTGTTTATTTACATAGACTATGGCAATTTTTGTTCAAACATTTTCACTACGTCTAGAATTAAATCCATGTATAAACATAAACTTAAAATTTTCACAACTCTGTAATATAATGACACATTATTGTTTTTTTACTTTTTTTTATTACTATTGTTCCCATCTTTTATCCAGGCTCTATGCAGAGGCCAAAGCTGCAGTGATGGACTATCAGCTGACCAAGCAGGCCTTGATCACTGCCTTCCAGCAAGCTAACCTTGGAGTGTGGGTGAAGAAACCCCCAGAACATGACGAGTTTCCCCTTGTTGATATTTCTTCATAAAACAAAAAGCTCACCATCTCAGCCACAAGTATCAACACAGAACAAAAACCTGGCCACTGGCTACATAGATTTGTGTTTGGAAACTTTGTTATACATGTATTTGTGTTTATTTGTTGATATTATGTTTTATGTGGGCGGTATATCATATTCTTAAATGGAAGTCATATTTTTATGGAATATAATGATTCTGCATGTTGTCTCACCTTTACCCCATCCCCACCCCCACAGTGTATACTTTTGATTACCTGTTTGACAGGGAAATTTTATTTTATTTTTAACAAATACCTGCTGCCATTTATCTGTGTGCACACCCCATCTAAATATTGTAATGGACTGGTCCGTTCCACAAGCTTGAGAAAGGGACATAAAAGATACCCTACTATTAGCAAAAAACTAAAACTCGCAGACTCAATTTTATCTCCCTTGTTCTTCCTGATTTTATCTCTCGTTCTTCCTGATAATTTCAACAATATTTTTCCGTTTTATATAAAACTATAAAATATTTGCATTAGTGTAGGTTGGTGCACTTAATTCAGAGACAACTGATCATTGCTGCTACTAAGTCATTCTAGGTCTGTGACTTTGATATGTTGATATATTTTGTTTTTCACATCAATCAAAACATTATTTTTTCCATAAAATTCATTCAAACTCCTGTTTCTATCCCATTATATTCCTATATTAGCAGTCTATGTAGAGTTGTGTTGGAAGATAGATAGCTACTTACAATTGATACTTTTCTTACGTTTATATCCAACACCATTATCTCTCTTAGTTTGGGTATTAAATTGGTGCTAATTTACTCCATCTGCCTAATGAAGAGGGAAAAAAAATGTACATTTCATCCTTCGCAAGTTACATCTCACCAGTCAACATTTATAACTTATCTGGGATTCAAAGCTGGAACACTAATTTTTTTTTTTTTTTTGTAAAAGATAAAATTATGAAAAATGTTTGAAAAAATATTTGATGACATAATTTGATCAATAATTGTGTCTTTAGTATGATCATGTCATGCCCACTCACATTCATGGATGTGATCTATTTTTAGTATTATGATTTATTAAGAAATTAAAATAATGTCTTATCTCCATTTGATACATAAACTGACTTACAGAAGATTACATTTATAGAGATAAATCATAAAAAATGGTCCCACTTGCTGAATTTCATTTTCATTAATTTTATTGACATTGTAAGTACATATGTGGGCCATTAGGTAAAACTTCATGTACTAGTGTCGAATACTGAAACTTCTTAAATCTATTGACATTTCTGCAGTTTAGTCCTGTGCACTTTAATTCATATGTTCACCGTAAATGCTAAACATGCTACCATCTTTTTTTTTTCTTTAACTTTGTATTGCTTAAGATTTCCTCATGTACAGTGTATTTGTACCATTGAGAAACATGGACTCATATCCACGCTGTTCTTAAACCAGTTGAGTTGACCATGTAGCTTGTTTTCAGCATCATCAGCCAGTACATTCTCATATAGGAAGAAACTAAAAAACTTGTCCAAAGATGATAATGAATGATTACACTTGACCATTCCTGTGAAGTCCAGTTCAATTTTATGTTTTGCCCATTTGAACCTCTTCATTGGCTTTTTTTTTTAATACAGTAGAAGTCCGATAATCCGGCTCGGTGCCAGACTACCGAAAATTCCGGTCTATCGGGCGGTAATTATAAGAACGATTAGGTGAATAATTAAACTACAAATACACACAACAAAGTTTATTTTACATTTCATATAATGTATGTACATGTCTTTTTGTTTTCTTGACTTTTGGCGTATAGTATAAAATTTATTTCTAATGATTTGGAAATCAATAATCTCTGAAGCACTGTAGCTAGTACTAGCCTCATCAAGAGATAAACTTATTTAGTGATTTTGCAGCTTCTGCCCAGCTGATTTTTTCCTTTTCTTTTGTTTCGGCATCTGAGTCACTTTCTTCAAGATTTTGAGTGTGGCTGAGGGTTTACTACAATGTTGATAATGTCCTCATCGGTTAGTTCTTGTTCAACAGGCTCATTCTTGTCGATTAGAAGCCACTTCCGGATTATCCCGAACTATCCCGAAAACTTGCGAATAGCTCTCGAGTATTTTTATTTGCTTTAAAGACACACTTTTGAAGAAAACCACAATTTTACAATATTCTGGAGTGATGCCGGACTATCGGGCATTCCAGACTGTTGGATGCCGGACTAATGGACTTCTACTGTAACATGACATATTCCTGCTGGTTTATTGTCTGACCCAGAACTTTGGTGAGGTAAAATTCTGTGACCACCCTTGGAAGTTAAGAACTTAATGGAAGGTTGAAAACATCAACTATTTTGATAACAAAATATATGAAACTTTTATTAATTCCAAGTTCAGTTCTTAATTTTGGCCAAAACTAATAATCCTGCTTAAGAGTTTAAAACAAAATTATTGCAAAAAATGTTTTGTGTGTTTCAGAGGCAAGGCTTGGCTACCATTCTTAAACTGAAAACGAGATACAGAGTATTAAATTGCCTGTGCAGATAAATAAACTTAAGGTCAAAATATAACATCCAATAATTTAGCAGATAAAAATGTTCATTGAATTATACTATGGTGTTTTGAAAACTTGTGATTCCTGAAGCTATTTTCAGATTAGAAAGCAGCTGTAGACTGACATAACCCAAAGTGAATCACTTGTACAAACATTTTTATTTTATAACTTGGCATGATGACAAGTTCAGTTCTTAATTTTGGCCAAAACTAATAATCCTGCTTAAGAGTTTAAAACAAAATTATTGCAAAAAATGTTTTGTGTGTTTCAGAGGCAAGGCTTGGCTACCATTCTTAAACTGAAAACGAGATACATTTTTTTTTTAGTTTACATTTCTTCAGAGTATTAAATTGCCTGTGCAAATAAATAAACTTAAGGTCAAAATAAAACATCCAATAATTTAGCAGATAAAAATGTTCATTGAATTATACTATGGTGTTTTGAAAACTTGTGATTCCTGAAGCTATTTTGAGATTAGAAGGCAGCTGTAGACTGACATAACCCAAAGTGAATCACATTTTTATTTTATAACTTGGCATGATGACAATTTTTTTTACACACATTATCAAATTTTTATTTTATTGTAAGCATTGTTAGAATGATAAAATGCTATGAAAATACAATGCAGCTATTGAAAACAAAATTCATTTCATTGATTTATAATTGTTACATTTTATTACTTGTATTAGATTTTTATAACTCAAGCAGATGTCCTTGAAATACTGTACACTGTTTCTATAATTGTAAAATATTAAATGTCAAAGATTTTAATTTCTACAGTTTTAGTTGAAAGTTTGTGACTTTTTTCCGTTTATTGGAAACAAAACAGTGAAAATATTTTTGTATCTTAATTTTAATTTCTGTTTGGGGCTTAAAAAAAAACTTCTTTTAATTCAACTAACTATTCTTTTTAAACATTTTTGTGCATTCGTCTCATTTGTACTTGAAGTACAATTAAATAAAAGGGTCATATTTATATTCGCTGTTACCTAATGCTAACTTAAAGCAATAGAGCTAACTTTGAAATTTTATCTACCTTCAAAAAATATAATTGAGAATTTTATTTATATATAAACAATTCTTTTTTTAAATTATCAAGCGTTTTAAATTAAGATTTAAAATCAGATTTTAGTACATAATAATAACAATACAATTTGTTAGATTGAGGATTCTATTTTTATTTTCTAAGAATTCTGTCAGAAAATATTATTTAGATTGTTGTCATTTTACAATTTCAATAAAAAAAATTAATATAAGCATGATTAAATGTAAAATTTAACGCACGATTAATCAGCACAAGCCATTTCATGTATTCGAACAAGCTTGACATTACATTCTTTCAAATTGGCAAACACAATTTTGAATTTTTAGGTAACTATTTACAGTTAGTGATTTTATGAATTGATTAAGTTCATGTTTTATTTCAATTAATGCAAACAATTTACTACCAATAATACAAAAAAAATTTTTTCAACTGCTACCTTCAAGATAAGATGTTTTTGCAGCCCCTTAAATGGAAAATGTATTTAGAAATGTTTATATTAAACATAATTCTCTAGCCATGGCAACAGATGTAAATATTTCTTACTGGACATATTTCTACATGAAAACTAAGTACATTTTCTGTTGTTTTTATTAAACATTATTATGAGAAGAAGCTAAACAGATGTAACATTATAAACAAACTGAAGTTTCTACTTTATCAAGAATTCAATGAATAAAACCAAAATCTGGAACTTAATGGTTGAAAAATAGTCATCCCCAATAGGTCAAAGTAAATTTAATTAATTACATAAAAAAAATAAAACATTATGGTACATTTAAAAAAAAAATAATTTTGTTACTGAAAATTGGGTCATAAGAGATTCTCTTGTTACAAACAAGAAAAATTTTTTAAAATGCTGAAATGATAGAAATAAGACAACTATTGACAAAGGCCCAATATAATATTTCATAGAAATTACTGGCAGATATTCTACAGTTTGCCAATAAATCATCACAATTCACCACCAGCTTCTAAGTTAATAAAAATCTCTTCATTTCAGTTTTTCAACTTCTAATCAAATAAAATAAAGAATAAATAAAATGAGTAAAGCAACTGGGTTATTTATGGCACCAGATATAAATATTGTTTGAAAATATTTCCAACAGCAAACATATAAGCTTTTTTTTGTTTTAAAGAACAAGATCTGACCAGTAATATGAATCCTTACCTAAATAGACAAACTAAAGTCAGCAATCTCTCTTTCAAAAAGTATTTTTTTTTGGTGATGAAAAGTCACTATTAAAATTGTACAATGAGCTCATTCCAAATTAGCAAAAATAAACTAAAAAAGACGTGATAAAAACTGAGTTTTTAAAAATAACTGTTTTCTAATAAATATATTTTTTTTTAATTTTGCAATGCACGCGTGTGTAGTACACACTGTGACTACACACTGTGTACCGCTGCTGTGATCTACCTGCACGAGGTAATCACGGGTTAGCATTATTCTCAATCTGAAACGTGTATTATTGATGCAAGGGAAGTAGCCCGTTTATTATTTATTAAACACGGCTTTATCCCTTATTTAGTTGCGAGAATTTTTTTTTACTCCAATTTGTTAAAAACAATAATTAAATGCAAAATTAATTTTTGAATCATGGAGCAAGAACATGTATGCAAAATTTCAAGAAAATCTATCACTGAAAAGTGCCTCAAAAATCGATTTGGAAAAAAAAAAAGACATAAAAGACAAAACTGTTGACATTGAATATTTCCAGTCAACTACATGTACCACTGTAATCAACACAAGTTTGAGAAAACATTGGCAAAGAATACAATTACCAGATATTGAATTACATTTCAACAGTGTAAATGTTAAAACACAAAAAAAAAATTTATCAGACATATACAAATGTATCAGTAATTTCTGTACCATTGGGTGTTGGTCGTATTATAAGACAAGGCCAAGTATTTCTAAACATTAATTAAATGTTCAAAATAAATAAATAAGCGCACTAAAAAAAATTGAAATGGTGATGGTTGTCTTTAATACTCCTCCATTTGTGTCGGAGCACCCTTAGGGCACATCGGGTCAAAACTGCACTAGGATTCTGGTGTCTGAGTGATGAGAGTGAGATCCAACACAACCTTTGTCAAATATATTTCAGGTAGGGTGGATTAAATAGCATCATTGATGCTAAAACCCACATTATCCTGTGAAGATTGGGATTTATGTTGGTTACTGCAACTAGCAATCAGAGGTTTTCATTCTGATAATCTTCCCAGCACTTTTATCAATGTGATCCGAAGCAGACATTTTTAGAAAACTTGCTCTGTGGTGTGACTAATCAGGTTTTGATGGCCTGTTATCTGCTACGTATCATGTCAAAGAAATTGAATAATATTGTTATAATATTTCATCCAGGTGCACATGAAGGTAGGGGTGGCTGTCTTCCACTAGAAGAACAAGTGGGTGGTGGTTAAGGTTAGTTGATACACCTGTAGATGAAGAAGATGGCTGTTGTATTTGAGGGTTCGAACGCTGTCGGGAATGTGGGTGTCCTGAGAATGAGCAGCTCCACTGCTAGGGGGGGTCATGGTCCCCTACAGTGGGCAGTTTACTAGTAGGACTGTTTGACATGAAGCCTCCTGCGCAGAGTTTGACATCAGAGGGGACTCAGACATGGCAGGCTGCTGTGATGAACAAGACGGCAGAGTAGCAGAAGTTGACGATGATATTGGCAAGCTACCAGATGATTTCAGCGGCAGAATATGACCTTGGAGCTGCGGATGATGGCAGTGATGATCTTGGCTGGACGGGCCCGTTAGCCTGAAACACATTGATGTAAATGTTTTGGCTTGAAAAAATGAAACTCATGTACCAGTATGTTAAAATAAAAATTCATTTCAGTCAGGAAATTACTGATTTTGTTTTTAAATGTAATAACGATGAAACATACAGAATAAATTTATCATACAATTATATATAAATGTGGTGAAATGTTATTTAAAAAGAGGAACAAGAAGGGGGGGGGGGGGGTGGGAGGGGGCCCGCCGCCGCCCATATTATTTTTTTTTTTTCAATTATTGTTTTTTAAGGGGCCCGCAATGACGTCCTGCCCTGTGGGCCCGTGTTGGCTCTCTGCGCCACTGCCTGGACACACAGCTCATCAAGATGACAACACGGGACAATCTTCACCTTTAGAAATTCTTGTGTGTCAACTGCAGATAGGAAAAAAATACATAAACATTATACTAAACTACATAAAATGTTCTCGTAAATATTCAGCAATGGAGGATATAAGTGTTAATGAGCTGGGAAGGGGTACATACGAATGGCAGACACCACAAATAGGTCGCTGGGCGTAGCGCTCGCCATACTATCTCTAAAATGCTGTGACTACTGAAAAAGATGTATTCTATACTTCCTCTGCTCCGACTAGCACTTTTTTTGTATGAAATGGTAAATGTCATTTTGTCCTATGCTTCGCTGAGTGGATGACTATCACTAGTAATGAAAAGAAAAATCTAGGCTTTGAAAGTGATGAAAGATTAATTGGTAATAAATGAGGCTATATAGAAGAATACAAAAAAAAATTCATTTTATACTTTGTTAGAATACAGAAGAATGGACGGAGACAAGAAATTCACAATCCAAGTTTAAAACTAGAACGGATGTATAAAATACAATCATGTCTAAAGTTATACATATTTGTATGCAAATTAAAATTTTGAGGTTTGTGTTTTAAAAAATAATGTTTATTGAACCTGTCAATATGAGTTTTTTTTTTTTGCAAAGCTCACCTGATGACACTTGTTAAAATGAGTGGACTGCTACCTAATGACACTTGTTATAATGAGTGGACTGCTACCTAATGACACTTGTTATAATGAGTGGACTGCTAGTCTTTTCCACAAAAAAAAATAACTGTATCTTTTAATCATCTGCAATTATTTCAATCCATTGCGATATTTATTCAAATTTTCATTGACTAACGAATATTGGGGTGGGTGAAAAGACAAATTGTGTAGGGAAAGACAAAGTACAAAAAGTCTGTTCAGGTGAATTGCTGAGGCAACAATGATTATGACTGTGACTGAAATACTGTAAACAAACATTTGTCAGTCTCCTTACAACGGTGGCATCACTGGGCTAGCTCATCCCAGAGCATCTGAAAACAACTTATGTCTGCCATAATGGCATTAGCATTACCTTCAATTCAGGAAATCCACATGGGAATGCAACACTTGGTACCATTTTACATTCGGTTCTTTCATGAAAACTAACTGAAAAGTTAAATTTTTAAAAATGTTGTGACTAAACGACTCGAAGTGGGAAATATCACAGAGCTACACAAATACTTTTTTAATGTGAAGTTTTTACATAAAATACAAAATCTTAAGTTGTCAAAAATTAACAACAGATTAAAAAGTATTGCTATATAAAAAAATGTGTTCACGGAACAAATATAGTCTTTAGTACAATTGTGATGCTGCTAAAACTATGCTGCTCTTTCAGGAGTTTTGTGTGACTTCCAGTGAGCTAGTCAGTTTTTACAATACTTTATTTATATTAAAGCATTACGAACTAAATTTTAAAAAATTAAATTTGTTTCTCATCAGTCACCCCTCTAATTATGTACCACAAAAATCCGAACACCGGGTTCCCTTCAGGCGCAGGAATGTCCGGTGGTTGCTCCCCCTTCCCAACCCCAAAGTCCACCACTAATATTTAAATTGAATATACATTTTTATTTTGTGTGTCTACTATTCACCAAGATTTTTGCTAACTTTTCCTTGTAGCTATGTATTCCGTTTTTTATTGATTCATTAGTTCCACAATTCATGTTGTAGATAATAGTTTACAGATTTAGTGTTAAACAGTAGAGATGATGACTTAAATTTTTATCTCAAAATAAAATAACAGAATAGTGAGCCAACAGTTAAATGTCATTTAATTAACACTGAAAAATTGCTGCCAGACAAGGTAGGTAATAAATTTTTTTTTATTTTACTAAACTGAAACTCAGTAGCTAAAGATGATTGTTTTAACTCATAAGAAAGATTAATGTAAAAAACACTGCAAAGGAAATATTTACTCAGATTGTAGAAAGAAATTACACAATCTAGCCAAGTTAAAAATGAAATTTGTAAAATGCTTTGTAATTTTTTTCATTAATAAATTTCTTACAGTGGATGCAATGTTGCAGTTTTTTCGGACACAGAGCTTCCATTTTGACCGCCACTGACAATCCACCTTGTAGGATCTAAGGAAAATTCCATCTTTTTATTACTTCTGATGATGCCAACCAAAGTCAGTATCAAATACTCCAGTTTTCTGGCTCTTTCTTCCGTTTTACCTCCAGCACATACCAAGTCCATTGAAAGATGCTAGAAGACAGATAAATTTCATTTTGTACTTGCTATTAGGTTAAGGTTTAAATTAAATGTGTTTATTACAAATTATTCTGTATTTAATTCATATGTAATCTGTCATTTAGAACGCTCTAATTATTAGAACATCAAGAAATAATACCAACTACTCTAGGAAAACTCTTGACATCCTGGGCCATAGAAAACCTGCGCAGAAACTGGTGTAGACAGCTAGCTGGGTCCTGGAAAAATTATAATGTGTACAGAACTTCTATATTAGCATATTATTATTTTAAAAAAAATAAAACTCACAAGCCAGATTTTAATCCTATGGTCTGAATAAGCACAGCTTGCTTCTGTAGAAACATTTATTTCTGCTCCTGGCTTATGTCGCTCTTCAGATTTAGAGTGTTGTGCAGATTCTTCTCTGAGAGCAGCTGAATGAAACCAAGCTATTTGATGTTCTGTAAGAAAATAAAAAAAAAAATTACAAATTATTCATCACATAATTTTACAACATAAATCAAATATAAAACAACATAAAACACAGTTTATACTGATAACAGAAAAAAATTACAATTGAATTCGTTAACAAATTAAAAAAAAAGATTAGCCCAAAAGGAAATTTTTTCGCAATAACCGTCAGTATCTTGTGCTCAGGATAGAGACAAATCTTTGGTCTTTTCTGACCGTACCTACAAGAATCCCATTTCGCCTAACTCGAACATCTACTTTTTTTTTAATGCTTTAAGAATTATTTTAAGTGGCCATTATTTTCTATAAGGCCTTTAAGATGAACAGCTGAAGGCCTACAAGTTGAACAGCTGAAGGCCTACAAGTTGAGCAGCTGAAGGCCTACAAGTTAAACAGCTCTAAGCCTTTTTAGATCATGCACCAACTGAGCAAATGTTAAATAAAAGGTGAATTGAAAAAACAATAACAACTGGTGACCCTCTGTCATCACAAACGATCTACTGCCATGATAAAGTAATGGTTCTATAATTTTTTTCAGTATGAGACTTAAAAGTCTATGGAAGGTAGCCTGTTGTGGAGTCGGCAGCAAACCAGAATTTAATTCACTATGGTTTTGATTTACCCTTATGCCTAAGCGTATTGTTTAAATTGAAACTAGATATTTTTTTTTTCATCTCTAAATCTAATTCTCTTGAGATGCATGTCTGCCATATGTACTTCAGTTTCCAATTTTAACAGCTAAAGCTTCAGACTAAATAATACAGTGGCAATTAGATTTAATATATTAGGATATTTAATGTTATTTAATTCAATTATATTAATTAGACTTAAACAATATAACTATGTCATTATATGCATTCAAGTTAAATTCGGATTGCAGAAACTGTGCAATTAATTTTGTCAATTTTTAATTTTAGTTCATTTCTACATGATAAAAGTTTTAATGCCATGGACTGTCAAGACTGTCAAAACATGGACTGTCAAACTTCCCACTGTTCCACCTATCGATAATTAATATATATCTGCAAGATTGTAACACTAACAAATTAACTACACTACATGTAATGAACACCTTCACCTACATGCAACCTCGATTGAACTGGTGTCCGAATGTCGTATCGCACTCACCGCCTTATGATGTCTATTTTTTAGTTTTTTTTGCACTCGATAACTTGTCTGGAGGGAGTGTTTTTTTAACAGTACCATGTCCGGTGGGCTGCTCAGTAATTGAATGATGATGACCTTAGATCTACACGGCTAAGAGGTTAGGTAACAAGGGACGGGAGACATCAGAAGGTTTTAATTTATTGAATCTGGAATTGAACTAATTGATGTAAAAAAAAAACATTTTTAAAACATAAATATTGAAAATGGCTTATAGGCGTAACACAAACCTGGTCATTGCATCATGCAGTTCAGGTAAAAATGAAAGTAAAAAGTTAAAGCCAAATGAGTGACTAAAGATCATGTATCCAGTTGATTTATCAGTGCTGATATTTTATGAAGGATAACCTGTTGAAGAATAACAATAAAAGTGACTATTAATCAACAACAAGCGTTTTTTTTCTGTAGCTACTTATGGTCTCACAAATGAATCTAAGAAAGTAATGGTAGCTTTGTATTAGTATATAAAGTATGTATGGCGTTCAACAATCAAATGCTGACCAGTGTGTCACCAAAACCATCTAGACGACCCCTCCCATCTCCCCCCGGCCAATTAACAAAACGGGTTATAAGTCATCTTAATCAATGATCTATTGACACAAAATTACACGGTTAACTGATGAATGTGTGCCAGGTGGGAAACAGGATTATATTATATATATATATATATTAGCCATTGCAATAGTTTATGGGGGGGGGGGGCTAAAAATACGAATCTACAACACTTTTAAACCTCATACAATTTTGACATTCTACCAAAATTCTGAATTTGAATGCACTTAACTTTTTATGTCATTCGAACGACCAAAGATGTCTTTTTAGCACTTGACCCTTGCAATAATCACAATTTTAAGTAATTTGTGATTCTTGCAATTTTAGGCTTTCTCATTTTTATCTTTCAAAATACATCATGCATTTGCTTTTATCATTGTATTTTCTGTAAAAAAAAAAATTAGATTGGGGGGGGGGGGGGATGGATCAGTTCATTTAAACTATACTTTATTATAAAATATTTAAAATGGTTTGGAATTTCTAAGATTTACAGACTTGAAAGTATGAATATTTCTCATAATACGTTCCTGTGTAATTTACTAATTTAAAACTAACTGTTGTGTTTTACTCTGTATGTAAAGTTCCCTCAGCATATAAAAAAAGTGGGTTCAATAAACTATTTTCCTTCATTGACATGGGGAAAAAAAGACAGTTATTGTAAACGGACATTTTATAATACAAAAACACAACTTAACCCAAATTAATTTTTAAAATTGTTTTATTAGAAGTTATTTAAAAAAAACAAACTATACAGATGTAACAACATAACCAAATGAATTTTGTATTTTATCAAGAATACAATGTATAAAAAAATACAATATCTGCTACTCAAAACTTATTTGTAGAAAACATTCATTCACAAGTGGTCATAAAATAATTACTATTCATTCATGACAAAATGTATTTGCATTTAAATAAAAAAGTCTACACCCAGTTCAAGAATTTCTACCATCAAAACAAACTCAGAATGCAGAAGTCACATCTTGAATGTTACAAAAAAATAATCATTTGTTAATGGAAACTGTGGTTTTAAGAGATTCTCTTGTTACAACCACACAAACAAGGAAACAAAAAAAATCTGTTGCAGTGATAATACGGCAGCTATTGATAAAGATACAATATTTCACAATATTTACATAGTAATTACTGACACACCATCTGATTGACAGGTTATACATAAG
This sequence comes from Bulinus truncatus, assembly GCA_021962125.1. Taxonomy (NCBI): domain Eukaryota; kingdom Metazoa; phylum Mollusca; class Gastropoda; family Planorbidae; genus Bulinus; species Bulinus truncatus. The sequence goes on from JAGDYQ010000055.1 coordinate 385,851, forward strand.
AAACTCATCACATTATATGAACAACTACTAGGTTGGAAAAATCTGTGAATTTCTTCAGATTTTAACTATAATAAAATGCAGTAGTTGCCATAAGTTTAAAAAAAAAAAATATTATGAACAATTTCTTGTCAGAGGTAATCAGCTACTGGGTAATCAAAAGGCACAGCAGACAAACATTTTAAAATAAATATTTCAATAGCCAATGTATCCCTAACTAAACAGGCAAGGGGCAAGTCCTTATTAGTCGTTCAAATAATCTTTCTGTGTATTGCAAAGCCAATACAACAAACAAAAAATTGTTATCTTTAAGTCAAATATTACAAGCCATTACATTTAACTCAATCCAAATAGTTTTTTTAAAAATGTAAAAAAAAAAAAAGACCATGAAAGACAAAACTGTTGACGTCATATATTTGCAGTCAACTACCACTAAAACCATCATCCAACAATACAGGTTTATGAGAAAACATTGGCAAGCAATACTGATATGTTACTGCAATGCATTTTAACTTGGTGAATTTTTACATAAAATAAAATATAAGGAAAGGTTTTGATCAGACACATAAAAACATCAACATAAACATATCAATATCTGTTAAATTTAAGTTAATTGGTTAATCGATAAGACAAAGCCAAATATTTCTCTAAAAAAATGTAAAAAAAAAAAAAAAAAAAAATTTTGAGCACCAGACATCTTTCAAACATTCAAAATTTTCTATCAATGCAGATAATACCATCAATGTAGACAGCACCAATCACACACAGATAAGTGTCCATATAAACAAAATGGAATGGTGATACACACATTAGCACCACACAGAAGGAGATCATTATGATCAGTCACATAATGTTCAAATTACAACGCCAAAATACACCAGCACAGAATCTTTGATGTTCAATGGAGGGATGTGAAGCATGAAACAAAACTAATGTTCTTGTCTAGAACAAAATTCATTCTCATAAAATTGGGGGAGATGGTGGTGGCGGGGGAGGGGAGGGTGGAGGGAGCCCTTTGGGTAATGGAGGTCTTTTGTACTCCAGCTTGTGACGGGACAACCGGGGGTTCATTTTCTCAGCATTGTACAAGGACTCCGGTGTGGGGGTGATGGGAGGGTGGGCATGAGATCCATCATCATCATCATCATCATCGTCAAATATATTATTGGGGAGGGTGGAGGAAAAGGCATCATTGATGCTGAAACCACTATTCTGGTGCTGGAGAACCTGAGAAGAATGAGTTTCGTGGTGGCCACTGCGACGTGCACTCTCTGAGGCATCCAGTTTCATGACCTTCGCAGCTCTTTCATCAATGTAATCCAAAGCAGCCCTTTTGGATGACTTGCTCTCGTGGCGTGAACGATCATGTTTAGATGAATGCTTTTTGCTTTTATGATGGTGACTTCGGTGTTGGTGACTATGGTGGTGAGACCTATGGGATTCTCGTTCATGACCATTTGAGCTGTGGTCACTTTCGCGTCTGCTGTCACCGGACCTTGGAACAGACAGGCGAATCTTAAGACCTTCAGATTTCCTCTCAGCTGTGGACAGTGCCGGAGATGACTCATCAATTATTTCACCTTCTTCAAAAGGAGTGCTTGATCTAGATGACAGCTTAGATCCACTGGCACCAACATCTTCCAACCCTAAAGGTGCATCTGACCTAAAAGGTTTTATCTTCAGCTTCAAGCCTGGTTCAGTGTTTTTAACATAGTGTCTCTCACCAGAAGGGTCAAGTTTGACCTTAATTTTCAGACTGGGTGCATTGGGGCTGTCCATTTGTTGACTGGAGAAGTTATTCAATTCAGCATTGGGTACAATGGGTTTAAGATTTTTTTCTGTAGGAGACCCGCTGAGTGCATCATACACAATATTTTCTTCCATCATTCCAGAAACATGGCCTAGTTCATCTGTTACATTCAATTCATTAGCACCTGCTGCAGCTTTAGACTTGGCAGCACGTTCTCTATACATTGACAATGACAGCTTGGGAGCTTGAAGGTGTAATTGATTTGTGCTATCCGTAGGAGCTTTAGGTACTTCTGGTGCTAATCCCATTGCGCTTAAATCAATTTCTGGTGGGCTAGGGGTCTGCGATGGTGGAGTTGTACTTAATGGTTGCTCTAGGGATTCTTGAGAGGAGATATAATCACCAGAAGACTTGGCTTGGTGAAGTCTAGGCTCTTCCTTGATGAACTGCGACTTAATTGCAGATTCAGGTTGAACCTCAGGACGCTGCAGTGGGTGTCTTGTTGAATCCTGATGTCTACTCTGGCGAGATGGATCATGATTATGCCTTGAATGGTCATGGGGGCGTGAAGGATCATACTGCTTCATGACTTCACCGCTGGGTCGAGATGAAGGCTGGTGACTAGATGGATGAGCTAATGATGGCTGGGTGTGTGTGTTAGGTGGTCTGTTACCTGATGTGGACCCAGCAGTAGGCAATGAATGCCTTGGTTGGGGTTTGCTGTTACTAGCGTTTCCACTGGGTGCAGATGAAGGTGGATTTGGTTGTCTTCCACCAGAAGAATGAGAGCGGTGATGCTGCTGATGGTGGTTAGGATTGGGTGGTATTGCTGTAGATGAAGAAGGGGGCGGTCGCATCTGAGGATTCATAACTCCCTGCTGCCGGGAATGTGAGGGGTCTTTAGAATGAGCAGCTCCAGTACTGGCGGCATGATCACCTACAGTGAGCTGTTTACTAGTAGGACTAATTGACAGCTCTTGCGCAGAGTTTGACAACTGAGAGGACTCTGCCCTAGCAGGCTGCTGTGATGAACGAGACGGCTGAGCAGCAGCAGAGGATGATGATATGGGCAAGCTGCCAGACGCAGCAGCGGCGGATGTCACAGGTATATGACCTTGTTTTGATCCAGGGGCAGCAGACGATGGTGCTGAAGATCTGGGCTGTGCTGGAAGGGCTCTATTATTAGCTGCTCTGGACATCTAAATATAAAATTTAAAAGAAAATTAGAAAAAAAAAAAATACTTAATGGTTAAAAAACTTCTACATGAAATAGTTAAACTGAAATAATGTGGATGGTTAATACAAAAAAATTTAACTTACATTCATTAAGAAATTTAATAAAATTATTTTTTTAAACCTTATATATCTGAAATTAAACATCAAATGTAATATTTATTATATTGTACTTTAAAAGAAACTTACCCTGGACAAATTGCTCATCCAAGATGGCAACAAAGGACAACCTTTAATCAAGTTAAGAAATTCTTCTGAGACAGCTATAAATAGAAAATAAATACATGAACGGTATGCTTAAAGTCATTAATTATACAGCATACATTTAAAATACAAGAGTGCTCTAATAACCGGGGGAGGGGAGAAAAACATGGTGGACACCATCAAACCCCATGATATGTCTGAGAGAAAACTGTATTATAACCACTAACATAGGACATTGAAAATGTGACTACATACAACTTCCTTTAATTGATGGTTAAAGTTTAACATTTCATTTATATTGTTCACATTTGAAAGAGGAAGACAATTTTTAAAAAATTGAAATTTTTATCTTTATAAAAGATGAATTACACTAGTCATTAAAGGTTTTTAGGCATGAGATATGTAAAGCCGTTGCATACTAATTCAAGATCGATTTCAGCAACGACATCCAACTTTTCTATCACCCTCAGTTTTTGAAAAAAAATACAAAGAAACTTGCCATAATGTACTATTTTTTATTAATTTAATAGCCATATATTGAATAACATCAATTGCTAATTATGCCTGGTATGAAAGATACCATTTCTGAGCTTAATAAATTTTAATATTAACATATTACATGGCTGTGGTATTATTGGATGGTGTTCAAGATTGCCATGAATTTGCCTAACAATTGCATTGAGTTGCACCATCTAATCAGTGGTATATTAGGCACCAAGTTTTAAGTGACTTTATGTTAGTCTAAAGTTTGCCTATCATTTAATTGTATTGCAACTATAATGCTATTGATATTTGGCTTGAAGAATATCAACAAAGTGCAAGAAACATTCAGATGTTTTCTGTTTTATTTGGGATGAATTCACTATGAAATCTTATACTTCCACCTCTTCACACAAAGCTTGGAATAATGAACTGAAATAAAAGAATTGATAGAAGAAAGGAGAAAATAGCAGCATGGATGGCTTTGAAAGAGGGTATTAACTTTCATGGCAATCACCAGCCACTGATTTTGTTCAACTGGCCTATAAGATGCTAAATAATTGCAAACACTTAAATTTCAAATAAAAAATTAAACAAAAAATATCAAACATCTGGCAGCGTACCAGAAGTTGACTGGAAGATGGATTACCATGTGACACTTATAATGCTTCTATTTGACACCATAAGAGGGATGTGGCTAAATAAGATAAATTGTTGCTAATTCACACCACCACAAAATAAATTTCATTTATCAAATATTACGTTAACTGCCAACACTTAAAAGTATTTGGGGTAAATTAATACAACATATTGTCTCATTAAAATTTAAGTGCTTTATTAAAATAAATTACGAAAAATGTTTTCGTCTAGTGATGTGTATATTTTTGAGACTGATGAAGCAGACGATATTTGATTATGACATTTTGGTTAAAAATCATGTGTCAAGTATGATGATAATAGTAATCAACATTACTAGCAAGTATGATGATAATAGTAATAAACATTACTAGCAAGAATGATGATAATAGTAATAAACATTACTAGAAAGTAATTAGCTTTGAAATTCAAGAAGATCTTAATTTTAAATAGTATTTTGTCATTCAATAGAAAATAAAATTGTGCCAAACTGAACAATCTAACTGAATGAGAACGAAATTGAAGAAAAACTCCACACCCCATCAGAGAAAGGGAAATTAAAAATCTTCATTGAAAGAAAATGCATAATCCAAAAAAAATCTATGGGTAAATGGGCATGATAAGGTCAAGCCCAGTGAAGAGAGTGGCTGTAGCTCCATTGATTATATGACCTAATCAATGTAAACAATTGAAAGTTTACAATGAAGGTGTTTTTAGAAGATTAGCCAATCAACAAACAATTGAAAACAAATTGCACTGGCCTTACCTTCAATTTCAGAGATATCTGTCTGGGAATGCAACACTTGGTACCATTTTACATTCGGTTCTTTCATGGAAACAAACTGAAAGTTAAAAATAGTTAATAGTTTAAGAAAATGGTCATATATACCAAATATTTTTCTTGGTTAGAAATATTACATTTTTAAACAATTGTATACATTTGATATTATTTAAGATGATTATTTATGTTTACAAAGTTTTCATCTTGGAGAATTAAAAAATGCAGTTAATATACCAAAAAGATACAAATCAACTCACACCAGAAATAGCAAAAAAAAATATACCACCAGCAGTTTTTTTTTATTCATTGTCATGACTTTCTATAAATCTTAACTCAAATGTATTGTTCTTTGTAAATTCACCTTTTCACTAATGCATCTGTATTTTATTAATTTTTACGTCTCACTAGTCCTATTTTAAATGAGAGATAATAATCTAGCGATGATATAAAAAATTCTTTTCATTTATGGTTTTACAAATGTAAATGACCTCAGTTGAAAATATTTACAACGACTAAAAACATTTTCAACATGTTAGTAAAATAATTAAAACTTTTTTTAATTCTAAAGACTAACCATAAAATAACTTACCTTAACAGAATGAGCTATGGCTGCTATATTTAGACACATGGTAGCTATAGTCTCTGGTTTATACTTCAAACACAGCATTGTTAACTGGGAACTAGAATGAAATATATATAGAGCTCTTTAAATGTTATGCAACATTTACTTTTCAAAAGTAGTAAAAATGTTTTATAACTATTTCAACTATTAAAGTTTATCCAGCGCTAATTACCTAGCTGTGGCCAGATTATAAGCATACTGGGAGATGTCTTTGATATTTTCAGCTGAAAAATTCCACAAATATACATTTTTACTAACAAAATTTTCATTTAACAGGAATAGCAAATAGGTTTTTATAAAAGTGCCAAAAATAAAAGCAAACTGAAATAGAGACATACTGTGTGCCTGACTTGGCATGCATGCTGTGTATTGCCATTCCTGATATGTGACATATTATAAACATAGTTCTTTGCTTAAAAGTAAAAAACTTAATGTCTTCACTTACCACCTAAAAGTGCACACATACGTATAACATAATTATGTGGATGAACAATCTGAAGCTGGAAACCTGCAATATTAATAAATTAGAGAACAATAATTAGTATATTATAATATTTCTCAAATTTCTAATATTTAATAATTCTGCTCAAGTCAAAAAGAGTATTGGAAATGACAGCTAAAATAAGTCAAAAGACATTGGTTAAAAGACACCATTTTAAATTTACAATTATTTAAGATAATTTCATTAAACGGTACCTTTTCATTAATCAGAATTAGTGTTAATTAATAAAAATATGTAAAAGAAATGTGCCCCAGCAAAGAAAAATCTACTCAAACATTAATAGGCAATGTTCAGCACATTTCTTCTTGGCCAAAATGCATATTTCAGGTAGAGTTAATTAACAACTCAACCTACCAATGACTGCATAGATCTCGGTCTCGCACTCGAGGACAAGCTTCCTCATTTCTTGATAAGCCTGTCGGACAAAGAGAAACCCAGTATAGGTACTTTGTCTCGACTAGTGAACCCAAAAGTTTTATGTCATTGTTAATGTAACTCAAGGAAGAAATCACTGCCATGCAAAGTAGGTAACAATAATTATTTGTGTAACCACTTTAGAAACAGTATCACAGTCTAATGATGACTATATAGTAACAGCTCATTAGAAAGATAAATGTATAATTAACTGCACTTTAATATTTACACAAAGTGTAAACAGAAACTAAATGATCTATAGGCAATGCAGCCAAATTTACAACTGTTTTAAACATCTGAGCAGTTTTGGAGTTTTTCATTTTAATATCTACTTATCTAGACATTCTGAAACTAATGCTAAATTAACATATTTTTAACAATTTCTTACAGTGGATTCAATGTTGCAAGCATTTTGACAAAGAGCTTCCATTTTTGTCCGCCACTGACAATCCATCTCGTAAGTTAAAGGATCATTTTTATCCAAAAATTCCCTGTTTTTGTTACTTCTGATGATGTCAACAGACGTGCGTATCAAATGCTCCAGTTTTCTGGCACTTTCTTCCACTTTACCTCCAGCGAATGCAAAGCCCAGAGCAAGATGCTAGATGAATATAAATTTTATTTAGATGACTTGCAAATAAACTTTGAGTGATTACGATTTCCTAACGATTAATTCAGATCAATATAGTCATTTAGAATTCTTAATACAGCAAGTAAGAGTACTTACTACTCTAGGAAAACTCTTAACATCACGGAACATATAAAATCTGTGCATAAATATGACACTTGTGTTCACAGCTAGCTGGGTCCTGGAAAAATGTTAATGTTTATTTCAGAACATGATAATACAACATCTCATAAGCAAATCAATCAGTCGAAAATATTCAAACTCACAAGCCAGACTTTAATCCTATGGTCTGAATAAGCATGGCTTGCTTCTGTCGAAAAGTTAATTCCTGCTCCATACTTATGCCAATCTCCACACTTGGAGTATTGCGCAGCTTCTCCTCGGAGAACAGCCACTTGAAATTGCAACTAAGGTCTTCCATGTTCTGTTAAGTAAAAAAAAAATTAATAAGGGAAAATTACACATAGCAAATTTTACTAATGAAAAAAATGTGTCATTAATGATAGAATCAAAATTATAATGAAATAAATTCCCTTTTCAAAATTTTTAAAAGAATACATGGATAGAATTTTTTTCTTCAATTATCTAGAATAAAATAGGCCTATGAAATATTAAGACTAAAATTCAAAGAATAAACTATAAAGAATAGGAGAAGAATGAACAACTACCAATAGATTTAATAAACAGTCATAAATGAATTTACTGGGTAATGTGTATGTAAGTAGGAATGAAAGAGTGTATTTAAAAAAAGAAATTCCAACACATCTCACCCAGAAAGCAAATCTAATTTTGACAAAAACCTTTTGGAATTAATATTTTAGGCTGAATTTATGTCCACTACATAGAAATTTAACATCGCCAGAGACATTTATTAAGCGAATTTCTTAAAACCACTGATTTTTATATTAATGCCTAATTGTGTGAGCTTTGAAAGAAATAAGTAAATGAATATTTTTACCCTAACATTGTAATAATAAGTATTCAATTGTTTATCTGATCGGATAGAAATGAATGGCACAAGTACTTAAATATATACAAATTATTAAAAAAAAACTTTTAAAAATAAAAAATTACTATAAAGAGACAGTTATAAAGTAGCTAAAATTTATCTTTAAAAAAACTTTTTATCAACATGTGCCAAAATTATAAAAAAAAGTCCATTTAAAATAGGTACATTACTTCCCACATTCCTATTTTCAGTTAAAAACTCAACATATTCCTTAAATTCAATATTTTTTTTTAAGTTTATCAATTACTAATAATTTAATGACCAATTTACAATACATTTAAAACTTTACTTCCATCTAAAGCACTAGGTTCAAATGGGAATAAAATCTCAATAAGAATGGCGTCAATATTCCATTTTTATATTTAGAACATATGTGCTTGCATTTCAACTATAAATGACAACAAAAAAAGTAATTTTAATCAGCCTTTCAAGAGGTGACTATTGATTTTTTTCAATGTGGAACTGCTAACCTACAAAATGAGTTTATTTTTTTTTAATTTATTTTTTTGGTAGTAACTACTCTTTCTATTACTTTGATTTGAAATTTTAATAAGCAAAGATTTTATTTGCACTTTAAACATTTGAGAAATTGTTTTCTTTTAAATATTGGTGATGCAAGACAGACATTTCATATTTGGTTTTCCGAGAAATACCCTACTGTTAAAACCAAGATAATTTTGTTATGTGTAAAGTCCCTGTAAGGATGAGATGAAATCCCTTAGATCCTATAAACCACTAATGGGACAGTTTTATGGTGCCCTTCTTTCATCCCCACCATAGCCGATAGTGCAATGGCCATGGAGGCACCACGGGAGATATATCGGGAACTTGAGCCAAGACCTGAAAAATTTCCTTGGTCCTCACCGGAGATCGAACCAGGTACCTTCAGGTCGACAGTCGGGCGCAATTGTTCTGAAGATAATTTTAAGCTCAAATAGGAAATACCAACATTTACGTAAAACATTACATTATGACATGAGATTTAATCGAGGTGTGCGCGTGAGAAATTGCTAAAATGGTGTAACGATGAAAACGATGGGTTAAGTCATTTATTAAAACAAACAAAACTATATCACCCAATTTTAAAAAAAGCAATCTTTCCTTTTACTGAACTTAATTAGTGTGATTCATTGTATTATATATAATATATATTATTTTGATGTTAGGGTACTTCAGAGAAGCACATCATAATTCTAGCATTAATTTATATTGCATTGTGCGATATAAATTTTTAAAAGGCTTATAAATCAAAATTCAAATAATTAACTTAAAGCTTCAAAAGTATTTTTTATATAATACGTATTCAATGTAAATAAGAAAACATTAGGTTCGGGTATAAATTATATAAATGGATTTTATTACGCATTTTTTTAAGTAACTACAGCTCTCTAGGTTATCTCAACTTAAAGTTAACTAGCAGCAACAAATAGTATTTGTTACACTTAACATATTTACATAGTGAAATAAAAAAAGATGCTACTAATTTGTAGATTGTGTAAGGCATTTTTCTAACTAATATCACTTTCACCTGAGGGCCATTATTTATCATCTTTTATATACTCAAATAATCCATTACTAAGAAGGCGTATGGAAATGCTACAATATAATTGTGAAATTATTGAATTTCGAATTAATGTATATATATGGGTGTGTTAACCTCAGTTTAATTTTTTTTTAAATGTAATTGAAGAGCACACATGGTTTGGAAACCATCATCTTTGAAATTAGGTTAGACAGAACCTCTACCTGTTTATCCTAAGAAAAGTTTAGTCTACCGATTAATATCGATCTACGACTAAAAACATCTCATGATGAAAAAAATCATGGACGGCAACGTCAATTTTTGAAAACTGCGTGACATGACTGTTTAAGGAAGATCTCAATATTTCCCTAAAAAGAATTTGGTGAGAGCATGGCCTTTGTCGAGTTCCAGGACAGACAGAATGTGATGTGAAGCAATGTTTACAAATGAATCTGACAGATTCATTTGTATAAACAGATGCTATGCCAAGTACATTTTGCTAATCTGGAAGCAAGACAACGATGGCTCCTTGTTATATAATTCTTTACAACATATTCATATTGCGCAGTTATTAGTAAAGTCCAGTCCTCTGAAAAATGGCGGAATGACAGTCCCGCATCAATTATTTCCTTCTCTTTCTAATAGTAGATTAAATGGGGGAACTCACGTTAATTAATATTAAAATACATTTAGTAATAAAAATTATAATATTTTACATCACACAAATTTCAGATTCCATTATAATTAGCTCTCATGAATTAATTTTCAACTTTATAATATAGTTCAACGACCTGGTTTTCAGGTCAATGAGTGCAAAGGTATGAGAAAAGTGTGCAGCACTAAATATGGGGAGATAACAAAAAGAAAATTACCCTTCACATTTTGAAAATTAAATTAAATTTGCTGAGAAAAGGAAATATCAAATTTATCTTAATAAAAAAACATGATTCTAACTGTTGTTTCATTTTATATTTGTAGCCGGAAACCGACCATTCATTTTCATAGGCCTGCAATCAAAACTTTAGTTGACTTAAAGAAGACTAAAACTGCTAATTTAAATTTTAAAATATATTTTTAAACTATGAGCTTAGTCAGAGTTTGGTTGATGAAAGAATCAAAATCATTGTTAGTTTTAGTTACTTAGGAGAAAAACTATACCAATTAATAGTGAAAGAGTAAAATAAAATACTTACTTTAGTTTTATCATATTCAGAAATTTCAGGTGAGGAGCTTGAATCTTCTGGCGAGGCACTTTCAGAGGCAATACTATTACTATTTGATAAACCAGACAAGAGTGCAACTCCAAAGTTTAATGTTCTCATAGGGTAATGATCTTGAGTGGGTTTATCCTTAGTGGCAGGTTGCAAATTTTTGACAAGCATAGACTCTTGTTCTTTTAAGAGATTGGTAATTTCAAAACCAGCCTGCAATTTTTTCTCTGGCACAAATGTTTTAACATTTTTTAATGGTGCAACACCAGAACTTGATGAATGGAGATGTTTATAATCTTGTGTAGGTCTATCCTTAGCAGCTGGTAGCACATTTGTTTCAGGTTTAGTCCCTTTTGTTAACGAGTCGGTTGTTTCAAAGCCAGTCTGTGTTTTTTTCTCTGGCACAAATGAAACAAATGGAAAACTAGACCGACGGTCAACTGGTTTAGAAGGATTAACATGACCCTGTGAAATAGTTTCATCAACCATTGGAGTTTTTAATCCAGGGAGAGATTTATTATCCTCAATATTCCTTGTCTGGCTGAATGATCTTGGTCTCTGTTTTAGATCTTTGGTAGTTAATTTGGCTCGCCGGTCGGGTTGGGGGAAGGTGAGCTTTGAAGGGTCGATTATTTGTAGTGGTCCTTCTAGAACAACATTAGTATTGGCATTAGTAGTTGACAAAGTGCCAGGTAATTTATAGCTATCCATAGAAGCTATTTGAGAGATAACAGATGATGCTGGCTTTTTTAGTTCATTTTTAGCTAATGTGTTAGTCAGCTGACCAGCTTGATGTACTTTAAGAACACATCTGGGCACTGGTGTAGTCATGGATGCCGCATATTGACTGGTCAAAGGTTTAGGGTGATTAACCACACAAACACTAGTAGGGAGATTGGCGGAATCAGCACCAGATTGGTTGTTTGCCATGTGGAAACCCGAATGGTTATTAGCCATATGAACACTCACATTTTGGTTGGATACATGAACGTTTGAGGGGTGGCTAAGCTGAATGACCTGAGGAACCTCCACCGCATTACCTAATGGAATGAGTACTTGTTGATCTTCGAGTAAACCAGAGAGCTGCTGCTGGTCTATGTAGGGCTCCTCGATTACAACCATCACTTCGTATGAAGGGAAGTTCTGTTGGTTTTGTTGAAAAGATGCAGGATGTTGAGCTGCCGCCATGGTTTTTTCTAATGGAGCTTGAAACATCTCAAACCATAATATCAGATGTATTCCTGCATAATCAGGAAAAAATATGAAAATCAGAAAAATATAGGCAGCTAGCAAAAACTATCTGCTATAAAATTTGAAAAAAAAATTGTAGAAAATGTATACAAAAAAAATATATACAGGTAATTAATATTGGCAGATGTCAGTGCAATGAAATTACAATTTATTCTACAGAGTAGAAATTTAACCAGATTCAAACACTTGACCTGTACAATACATGTTAGTTAACTATCTTGAGTGTTTGTAACCAGAGCTGGACTTATACAATACATGTTAGTTAACTATTTTTATTAGAGTTTGTAACCAGAGCTGGCCGTGTGGAAAAGCAAACTAGGGAGCCACCAATGTCAATATGAATTCACCATCAAATTGTTTATAGGGGACCCTGAGAAAGTACTTTTCCCTATGGCCCCATAAATTCTTGGAAGAGCTCTAGAAAGTTTCCAGAGTTACTCATCAGGGTCGCCTCCATGAATTCTCGCACCCAAGATAAAATATGACAATGGGGGACCCCTCTTCTCTGTTTCCCAATTTGCATAAACAAACATATAATGTCCCCCCCCCCTCAAATTGGTATTGCATTCACAGTAATTGTGTACAAAATAAGTTAGGTGCTAAAAGCGAAATTTACAAAGATCATTCATCCTGTCAATGCTAAGTAGCATTTTGTGTGTGTGCATTCTAAGTAAACGTTTGCCATTAAGACTTTACATACACGCTTTCATTGAAGATTAAGGTTTTAACACTAAATGTTAACATTTTAAAAATAATGATTATTTGCCGTGTTTAGTCTTAGGCCTAAAAGCTTAACCATAAAAGAACTATTCGCAAAATTTATCCTAAATTAGCACCATTGTGATTTCTCTTTTAAACATCATAATAATAAATATTTATTCAAAATTAATTACTAATTAAAAGCAATTAGTACTTACGTTTCTAAAACAGCCAATGTGTTATTTCAAGTTCAATTGTTATGACAGACAGTTGCACTGTCATTAATAAATTACAAACGTGTGTAACACATTAACTACACGTATTCAAAATATTCACGTGTTGCTCAGACTTCAAACGCGAGAGCTGGCTGCCACGGTTGAGCTATCCTCGGTGTGTTGCACGCCTCGACCACTTGTTCCACAGATGTGTAATCAATGTCAGTTTGGAGGGATTTTTTTTTTTTTTTGTTTTGTTTTTTTGCACTGATACCTATAAGATTGTTACTATGACGCGCATTTGTCCGGAGGGGGTGAGGGGGAAGGTAATTGTACCGTGTCCGTGGTGGGCTGCTGCTGACCAATAGAGCGATGACCTTGGGATCTACACGGCTAAGAGGTTAGGCAACAAGGGACGAGAAAGAAGAAAAAAAAAATATGGCAGAAAGGTTTTAATTGGATACCAATGGGGGGCGGGGGTATGACGGAGGAACAAATTGTAGACAAGCAATCAGCGTGGGTAGTGTGTGTGTGTGTGTGTCATAAACTGTGTAGTGTACCGATTGATGGCCTGTTTTGATTGTTAAATTTGTTAGTTAACTTTATGCTACTGTCCACAAGAATGTTTTACAGTTTTCACCGATGCCTTAATTTATCTTCAATGAGAAAATTAATACAAATAAATAAATTAATATACCAATAGGCCAGTTTCTCCCAAAACTTACTTGTAAAAAAAAAAGAAGTCGCTTAGGCTTTTAAACACGTTTTGCCAGTTGATTTATTAGTGTTGATTTATAATTTTTTACTCGAAGTGACTATATTCAAAATAAAATTGTATTGTGCTGTTTATCAAGCAATGTTCATTTACTTTTTCGCAGTGGCTACGGTTCGGTCCGACCGAACGCGTATTTCTTTTTTTCGGGTACCAGCCTTACTTATTATTGCATAGCGGCCGAGTCGCTGCACTGAACCGTAATTTAACAAAATAATTTATTTTTTTTTTCAGATTTTTTTTTTCAGGATTAGGGTTAGGGATAGGGTTAGCGATAGGGTTAGGGTGTGGAGCAATATTGTCTATGGCTGGTACCCGAAGTAAAACAAATACGGGTTTGGTCGGACCGAACCGTAGCCACTGCCTACTTTTTTAAGTAAATAATTATTTTTAGTTTTGAGAAGGAATCTAGACATTGGCTTGGATTGTTGCAGCTTTCTCACTGTGTGCTTTCCCCCCCCCCCCCCGCACCCTTTCAGTGCCTCCGCCCCCCCCCCCCACCTTCCCTCGCAAACTAGGCGATAGGGTGCTAAAGAATTATCCAGAGCCGATCTTACGCTACTGGGTGTTCATTGCAAAGTTTCTTTGGGGGGAGGGGGGTATATGCAAGAATAAATTCAGGGTCGAATACAATTTAAAAAGGCTGTCCCTTGCAAAAACTAGGTCCCTAACCCTTGTATAATCTTTAATAATCTGTGCCCTCTCTGATTAACCAACTTTAAGTCATTTTAGGATTCATGCGAAATAAGAAGTATCAACAGAGGAGGAACCCTTAGCAGTGGTGGAAGGAGGGGGGGGGGTTGCCGCGTAGTTTTTCTACACATAAGAACAGTTCCCGCTTACAGACTAAAGTTTTAAACAAACTTTCCAATACGTAGCCCAGTGGCGTAGAGAGCTTAACCCGCGTCCGGTGCACAATACTTTTTAGCGCCCACCCCACCCCATTCGAAAACCTTATAATATTATTTTCATTTTTTTTTGTTTTGCACACCATTTGGCGCCCCTTTGTGAGTAGCGTCCGGGGCATGATGCCACCCCTCCCTCCTCGGTACGCCACTGATGTAGCCTTAACAATTTCATCCCATTATGGACACTCACTGTGTCACTTGCACCGGTACTTCATGTCTATTTGAAATATATCTGTCTGAGATGTAGATAGGGTGGAAAGAAGGGCAGACAGTGAGGCAGACAGTGAGACAGACATTGAGGCAGACACTGAGACAGACAGTGAGACAGACAGTGAGACAGCGATGAGGCAGACATTGAAACAGACAGTGAGACAGACATTGAGGCAGACATTGAGACAGACATATCTTAAGTGATACAAAGGCCACTGCCTGGGGTAGGCAAACAGAACATTAATCGAAATGTATAGAACTTATTTTTGGATGTAGGTCATTTTTTTTTGTCTCCGTTTTGTCTGTCTGTCTGTCTGTCTGTCCGTCATCACCCTACATCTCAACAACCATAAGTCCTAGACCCATGATGTATATATCATTTTGTAGGTCTTGGCCTGCCATGTGTGCAGCAAAAGTTCATTTCGCGATCTGACCTCTGAGGGCCGTAAAAGGGGGCTTTTAAAGTACCGTTTTTTTTACTATATAAGCTATATTAACAAAGGAGCGCCCTATGTCTCAACAACCATAAGTCCTAGACCCATGATGTATATATCATTTTGTAGGTCTTGGCCTGCCATGTGTGCAGCAAAAGTTCATTTCGCGATCTGACCTCTGAGGGCCGTAAAAGGGGGCTTTTAAAGTACCGTTTTTTTTACTATATAAGCTATATTAACAAAGGAGCGCCCTATGTCTCAGCAACCATAAGTCCTAGACCCATGATGTATATATCATCCTGTAGGTCTTGGCCTGCCATGTGTACATCAAAAGTTCATTTCGCGATAGGACCTCTGAGGGCCGGGCTTCAGGGCTCCTAAGGGCTTATATATTATATATATGGCCCCATTCTACACCTTGTACGTTCAATAACCCATTCATTTGGTGCGAAATACTGCAGCACGTAGTTTCACCAAGATTTATTAAGAAACTCATCAAATGAAATAGTAAGCTTGTGTTCTGAGTTTAATTGAAAGTATCAGAGCTATGCAACAATTGACGGAGTTTTTGGACGATTAAATGACTACAATTTCGAATGTTTTCAATTATGAGACCTATTTCAGTAACCACAAACCACTTGTAGTTAGATTTAAGAGGAAATAATTTTTTCTTCAAACATAAAGAAACGTCTTTATAATATTTTTTTTACAGATATATGCATTACACAATTGAATTTATAAACATTTCCAAAATTTACAAATATTTACTGAAAGCTAACAAACGTACTGATACATAACACGAAAATGCGCTAACACGTCCTGTGTCCAGAATGGAACAGGCTTAATTGCTTGTTTTTAAAAAAGAGGGTTTTCTGACTGCGGCTACTGTGTATATGGAAAAAGTTAAAAGCTGAAAAATGACTAAAATCTCACTCCCCTTAATGACGATAGTCCGACGTTGAAAGTGAACATATTCAGTCGTCATAGTTACTGGTCTGTCGACACAAGACTAAACACATTGGGACGGTGGTCGATTCTCTTCTTATTGCTGCTGTCAAAGGTGGCCAACATAACATTACAATAGATGTGTTTTGTTACGGGGGGACCAATATTTGTCCACTGTTGATACTGTGTCTCCCTTTCCTCTCATCCTAAATTGTGTGTATGTGGAAGTATGTGTGTGTGTGTGTGTGTTTGTTTGTTCTCGCGTTGAAACCCTTCAAATGTTTTAGTTTGGCTGTATTTAAGGCGATGCACTTGTGATCTCCAGTGGCATGGTGTAGGCTATGTGATCGAATCTCAATAACATTAGTACCATCTGTGAGATCGTAGTAGTAGTAGTAATCTCAAACCATGAACACCTTGACATTGAGTATGAAGGGACCTTGGATATGGTAGCTAGTGTGCAAATTATCTGAAAATTTGTTAACCGAAGGATAAAGATAAAATGCCACAAAGCTAGAAGTCTGTGCCGTACCTCGGGATTTGGAGGCCCGTGAGGTGGGGGCTTGGCCTCTTTGGGGGCCCCCAGTATTTTGAAATTCGACACCATGACTTGAGATAATATACTTCATATTTAATGTAAACAAATTTTTTTTTCGAGGTCCCCCCCATCAAGTTGGGGCTCGAAAGGGACTTTAGAATTTGGACCCCCCCCCACCCTAGGTACTCTTCTGCTAGAAGTGTTACATGACTTTGACCTAATTTCTTTAACTACTTATGATGCAAAATACGCCACTGTTTACGCAAAAAAAAAGGAAACTTACAGAACCGTTATTATGGGTAGGAGGCGACCACCCATCCCCCCACCCCCAACATACCTAAGTACTGTGTAGACCAATCGTATCACAATGATACGCCAAAAAACGTTTTTTTTTGTTTAAAGTGTATTTGGTCCCATTAGTCTGTTTCTATCAACTACTGAGTACTGACAGTATTTCATAACAACTAAATAAAGTAGAAAAGGTGTGTGTGTGGGGGGGGGGGCTACAGGGTGCCACACTTAGGAAGGATACCGAGAAAATCGCTTTTAATCAATTCTATTTTAAATTGTTCAGTCCTAAGGTGGGGGGGGGCGAATATCGAGGTTGTTTGTCAATGAATCATTTAAATTATATTCTGGAACGATAGTCGTCAGAGACGTAGATAGGTCTTGTGTGCGTGGCGCCCATTGCGAGTTACATTTTTGTGCCCCCTCCCTCCCGCCTCCATTCTGAAAGGTGCAAAAAAATTTAACATGGCTATTTCGGCCTCCCTCCTTGATTTGGCGCAAAGTGTGACTACACCCCCCCCCACTCCCACCCCCCAATATCAATCCTGGGCCACTGGGAGTCGAATAGCGAATGGCTCCAGGGCAGTGTGGGTTGCTGCGACCCGACAGTGGTACGCGGGCTGATTATGTACATATCTCGGTAGTACTGAACACTGACAGTGACGTGGGCTACAGTTGACTGATGACAACTTGAAAAGGTAAACAAGTCGCCGGGGAAAACAAACAAACAACAACAACAGCAACAGACTAGAAGTTCAGTCAACATCAGTCTGAAGCTTGCTGGGGCGCCGATAAATCATCTTTATGTAGTCAAACACGTGCCCTAGGGGCGCATTGAAAGTGTTAACATTGGCTGACTAAAGTCCTGCAGAGAGAGAGAGAGAGAGAGAGAGAGAGAGAGAGAGAGAGAGAGAGAGAGAGAGAGAGAGTGAGGGAACGATAGTTGGAAACAGAAAGAGAGAGTGAGGGAACGATAGTTGGAAACAGAAAGAGAGAGATAGAAAGAGAAATAGGGGGAGGGTGGGAAGGAGAAAGAGAGGGAGGGAGAGATAGTAAATCTACAAGTTGAAAACAAAGGCAGTGACAATAAGAGCCACATAATGCAACCCCTAATATTTTACAATCATTATGATGTCGGGAGCGATAGATCGATTCGAAATACTCATATTTAGCAATCGTTAAAATACCCTCAAATAAGCGTGTGTGATTTACATAAATTCGAATTCCACACGAGTGTACTATTTTTGTGGTTTGATCATGTTTCTGACCCAATTTTATTTTTACACTACTGTCGACTTAAAACATAAATTATGAAAATATAAGCACCACAATACATGCAACGAAATATTTTTTTTATGGTAATAGTTTTTTAATATTTTAACAATGACTGCTAATACTAAAGACGTAGTCTTTTTGTGACGAGACTTTGACTTTACCAATACGCATGCGCGCGCGCGTGTATATGTGTGTGTTATTTCTTAGACACACATCTCCACATTTGACTTGTTTCGCAGTCAACAATTGCTAGGCTTCTTACTTTGTGTATCTTATTTCACACAATGACGTCATTGACCAGCCTGCCACCCCCTAAAGCTACACATGCACCCACCCATCCACAGATCTCGTGGCCGAAAACATCGGGACGTGCCCATTGTGAAACAATGGTCAGTGTTATCAGCATGAGGTTTTAGGGCCTGCATGGGGTCACAAGGTCAATCAGTTAAGTCATTCGGTGTAAACATTTACGGATGTTTTTACGTGTGGTGGAAAAATTTTACCAAATGGTGTCTTTAGATAGTACGGTTTTTGTTGCCGAATTTTTGCGAAGGACGCTAGAAAGGTGGAACAAACAACAACACAAAAATAACAACCCAATTATAACAAAAAATACAACTGTAAAAAAAAAAAAAAAAAATAAAAATTTTTTTAGACAGTGCTAGCGTTTAAGCGTTATTTCCAACCATAGCAACTACAAAACTAATGTGATTGTATCTTTAAAAATGGTGGCGTGAGAAAATAAGAAAACAAGGGAAATAACAATAATTTCATTTCCACATTATGAATTAACGTGATTATTTCCCTTTATACACACTGTAAGGCAATAAAAATCATTGTAATTCTAATATTTTAAATTAAGGTAGTGTTTCAAATCAGTGGGTGTATCTGCCTCAATTTGAAGAAAGATCCCAGCAACAACAACTTCAACAACGCGTTATAAGCTTTATCAAACTTTATCAAATAATACATATTTTAATGAATGGAAAAAATATACCAAAGCACAACGTCTTTGTACCGCGTCATCCAAGGGCAGTGAAACTATTATAATACATAAATGACGCAATACATGAAATACAGTAGAGAGTAAATAAGTAAATATCACAGCACACACCCGCCCGCTGCTCCGGTCATTTACACGAACATCTGGGAGTCAGGTAACGGACCTTGTTTGGGAAACACAGTAAACTTCATCTTTTGCTGTCAAATTGGACATTTTTTAGAATACAAATTCTTGTCGAAAATTGAAACATGAAGCTATTTTTATAATTCACGTACCTAACCAACCACACATGGCAAACGCCACGACACGAGCTCTGGGCCCCTGACTAGACTATGAGGGCCCCCTGACAACCAAATTTGCACGAACAAATACATTTTTTAAAATAAATTTTTTAATGCGATTTTCGGTCTCCCCCCCCCCCCCCCCGGGCAAGTGTTCTGGGTGCCCCTCCCTTTTCCTCATCGCGGCGGCCTTGACCCACACAATCGTATACTCTTTAATTCAAACGTACACTTACACCATCCGTCCATCCATCCACCCACCAATCCACCAATCCATCAATCCATCCATCCACCCACCAATCCATTCATTCATCCATCCACCTACTAATCCATCCATCCATTAATCCATCCATCTATCGATCCACCCACCCACCAATCTATTCATTCATCCATCCACCTACTAATCCATCAATCCACCCACCTAGAAATCCATCCATCCACCCACCTACCCACCTAGAAATCCATTAATCCACCCAACCACCAATCTATCAATCCACCCACCTAGAAATCCATCCATCCACCCACCTAGAAATCCATCCATCCATTAATCCACCCATCTATCGATCCACCCACCCACCAATCCATCAATCCACCCACCCACCAATCCATCAATCCACCCACCTAGAAATCCATCAATCCACCCACCTAGAAATCCATTAATCCACCCAACCACCATTCTATCAATCCACCCACCCACCAATCCATTCATTCATCCATCCACCTACTAATCCATCCATCCATTTATCCATCCATCTATCAATCCACCCACCCACCAATCTATTCATTCATCCATCCACCCACCGATCCATCCATTCATCCATCCATCCATTAACTCACCCACCCATCCACCATCTATCCATCCACGCAACCACCAATCCATCCATCCATTAATTCACCCACCCATCCACCATCTATCCATTCCACCCACCCACCAATTCACCCACCCACCAATCCATCATTCCACCCACCCACCAATTCACCCACCCACCAATCCATCATTCCACCCACCCACCAATCCAGCATTCCACCCACCCACCGATTCACCCACCCACCAATCCATCCATCCATCCCACCCAACTACCAACAGATTACCAACCACTAAACCGAAATCCCAGGATCAGTTTGTGGTCAACCTGTTGTGTTTGCAAAGTGAAAATCACTAGTAAAACAGATAAACAAAACATTTCCAATTATTAAAAAAAAAAAAAAAGAAATGTAGGTCACACACTGCACACGTTCGTTATCTGCTGGAACATTCCCTTCGACCAACTGGATTCGTTTATCATTAGTAGTTTTATTTTTTGTTTGTTCTAAATTTAAACTATCTACTAGATTGCAAGACCCAATAGATCTATTGGAACATGGATATAAGAAGACTCGTAGATCAGTTGAGTGATCCGATACATGGTTATTACAGACTGCAGACAAGGAAACCATTTCCTGCCGTCATGCTGTCCTGTTTAAGAACGTGATTGACCTACATTCACAAAACCAAAAAAAAAAAATGTATTGTTTATTTATGATGTCTGAATGTGATGTTATTATTACCGTATGGATGTATGATGTTAGATTAATGTATGAATGTATGGTGTTATATTAATGTTTACCTGTATGATGTTATCTTACTGTATGGTGCTGAAATGTTATATTACTGTTATTCGATGATCTAATAATACGATGATATTTTGACTATATCTAAGAATTTACTTTATATTCCTTCACTAAAGTTTGTTCAATGGACCGTGGGCGATCTCATTGTTTGACCACCGATTACATTGCCGTTCGATTGACCCCATTGCTTGACCATCGACTTTACGGGCTAGACATCCACCTCATGGACTGGACATCAATTTCATCACATTGACACGAAATTTACTGTTGGGGGGGGGAGCACTTCTCTAGTTTGTGTGTGTTTGGTGGTGTGTATGTGTGTGTTTGGTGGTGTGTATGTGTGTGTTTGGTGGTGTGTATGTGTGTGTTTGGTGGTGTGTATGTGTGTGTTTGGTGGTGTGTATGTGTGTGTTTGGTGGTGTGTATGTGTGTGTTTGGTGGTGTGTATGTGTGTGTTTGGTGGTGTGTATGTGTGTGTTTGGTGGTGTGTATGTGTGTGTTTGGTGGTGTGTATGTGTGTGTTTGGTGGTGTGTATGTGTGTGTTTGGTGGTGTGTATGTGTGTGTTTGGTGGTGTGTATGTGTGTGTTTGGTGGTGTGTATGTGTGTGTTTTTTGGTGTGTATGTGTGTGTTTGGTGGTGTGTATGTGTGTGTTTGGTGGTGCGTATGTGTGTGTTTGGTGGTGTGTATGTGTGTGTTTGGTGGTGTGTATGTGTGTGTTTGGTGGTGTGTATGTGTGTGTTTGGTGGTGTGTATGTGTGTGTTTGGTGGTGTGTATGTGTGTGTTTGGTGGTGTGTATGTGTGTGTTTTTTGGTGTGTATGTGTGTGTTTGGTGGTGTGTATGTGTGTGTTTGGTGGTGTGTATGTGTGTGTTTGGTGGTGTGTATGTGTGTGTTTGGTGGTGTGTATTTGTGTGTTTTTTGGTGTGTATGTGTGTGTTTGGTGGTGTGTATGTGTGTGTTTGATGGTGTGTTTGTGTGTGTTTTTTGGTGTGTATGTGTGTGTTTGGTTGTGTGTATGTGTGTGTTTGGTGGTGTGTATGTGTGTGTTTGGTGGTGTGTATGTGTGTGTTTTTTGGTGTGTATGTGTGTGTTTGGTGGTGTGTATGTGTGTGTTTGGTGGTGCGTATGTGTGTGTTTGGTGGTGTGTATGTGTGTGTTTGGTGGTGTGTATGTGTGTGTTTGGTGGTGTGTATGTGTGTGTTTGGTGGTGTGTATGTGTGTGTTTGGTGGTGTGTATGTGTGTGTTTGGTGGTGTGTATGTGTGTTTTTTGGTGTGTATGTGTGTGTTTGGTGGTGTGTATGTGTGTGTTTGGTGGTGTGTATGTGTGTGTTTGGTGGTGTGTATGTGTGTGTTTGGTGGTGTGTATGTGTGTGTTTTTTGGTGTGTATGTGTGTGTTTGGTGGTGTGTATGTGTGTGTTTGGTGGTGTGTTTGTGTGTGTTTTTTGGTGTGTATGTGTGTGTTTGGTTGTGTGTATGTGTGTGTTTGGTGGTGTGTATGTGTGTGTTTGGTGGTGTGTATGTGTGTGTTTGGTGGTGTGTATGTGTGTGTTTGGTGGTGTGTATGTGTGTGTTTGGTGGTGTGTATGTGTGTGTTTGGTGGTGTGTATGTGTGTGTTTGGTGGTGTGTTTGTGTGTGTTTGGTGGTGTGTATGTGTGTGTTTGGTGGTGTGTATGTGTGTGTTTGGTGGTGTGTATGTGTGTGTTTGGTGGTGTGTTTGTGTGTGTTTGGTGGTGTGTATGTGTGTGTTTGGTGGTGTGTATGTGTGTGTTTGGTGTGTATGTGTGTGTTTGGTGGTGTGTATGTGTGTGTTTGGTGGTGTGTATGTGTGTGTTTGGTGGTGTGTATGTGTGTTTGGTGGTGTGTATGTGTGTGTTTGGTGGTGTGTATGTGTGTGTTTGGTGGTGTGTATGTGTGTGTTTGGTGGTGTGTATGTGTGTGTTTGGTGGTGTGTATGTGTGTGTTTGGTGGTGTGTATGTGTGTGTTTGGTGGTGTGTATGTGTGTGTTTGGTGGTGTGTATGTGTGTGTTTGGTGGTGTGTATGTGTGTGTTTTTGGTGTGTATGTGTGTGTTTGGTGGTGTGTATGTGTGTGTTTGGTGGTGTGTATGTGTGTGTTTGGTGGTGTGTATGTGTGTGTTTGGTGGTGTGTATGTGTGTGTTTGGTGGTGTGTTTGTGTGTGTTTGGTGGTGTGTATGTGTGTGTTTGGTGGTGTGTATGTGTGTGTTTGGTGGTGTGTATGTGTGTGTTTTTTGGTGTGTATGTGTGTGTTTGGTGGTGTGTATGTGTGTGTTTTTGGTGTGTATGTGTGTGTTTGGTGGTGTGTATGTGTGTGTTTGGTGGTGTGTATGTGTGTGTTTTGGTGTGTATGTGTGTGTTTGGTGGTGTGTATGTGTGTGTTTGGTGGTGTGTTTGTGTGTGTTTTTTGGTGTGTATGTGTGTGTTTGGTGGTGTGTATGTGTGTGTTTGGTGGTGTGTATGTGTGTGTTTGGTGGTGTGTATGTGTGTGTTTGGTGGTGTGTTTGTGTGTGTTTTTTGGTGTGTATGTGTGTGTTTGTGTTGTGTGTATGTGTGTGTGGTGTGTATGTGTGTGTTGTGTTTTGGTGTGTATGTGTGTGTTTGGTGGTGTGTATGTGTGTGTTTTTTGGTGTGTATGTGTGTGTTTGGTGGTGTGTATGTGTGTGTTGTTTGGTGGTGTGTATGTGTGTGTTTGGTGGTGTGTATGTGTGTGTTTGGTGGTGTGTATGTGTGTGTTTGGTGGTGTGTATGTGTGTGTTTGGTGGTGTGTATGTGTGTGTTTGGTGGTGTGTATGTGTGTGTTTGGTGGTGTGTATGTGTGTGTTTTTTGGTGTGTATGTGTGTGTTTGGTGGTGTGTATGTGTGTGTTTGGTGGTGTGTTTGTGTGTGTTTTTTGGTGTGTATGTGTGTGTTTGGTGGTGTGTATGTGTGTGTTTGGTGGTGTGTATGTGTGTGTTTTTTGGTGTGTATGTGTGTGTTTGGTGGTGTGTATGTGTGTGTTTGGTGGTGTGTTTGTGTGTGTTTGGTGTTGTGTATGTGTGTGTTTGGTGGTGTGTATGTGTGTGTTTGGTGGTGTGTATGTGTGTTTTTTGGTGTGTATGTGTGTGTTTGGTGGTGTGTATGTGTGTGTTTGGTGGTGTGTTTGTGTGTGTTTGGTGGTGTGTATGTGTGTGTTTGGTGGTGTGTATGTGTGTGTGTTTGGTGGTGTGTATGTGTGTGTTTGGTGGTGTGTTTGTGTGTGTTTGGTGGTGTGTATGTGTGTGTTTTTTGGTGTGTATGTTTGTGTTTTTTGGTTTGTATGTGTGTGTTTGGTGGTGTGTATGTGTGTGTTTGGTGGTGTGTATGTGTGTGTTTTGTGGTGTGTATGTGTGTGTTTTTTGGTGTGTATGTGTGTGTTTGGTGGTGTGTATGTGTGTGTTTGGTGGTGTGTTTGTGTGTGTTTGGTGGTGTGTATGTGTGTGTTTGGTGGTGTGTATGTGTGTGTTTGGTGGTGTGTATGTGTGTGTTTGGTGGTGTGTTTGTGTGTGTTTGGTGGTGTGTATGTGTGTGTTTGGTGGTGTGTATGTGTGTGTTTGGTGGTGTGTATGTGTGTGTTTGGTGGTGTGTTTGTGTGTGTTTGGTGGTGTGTATGTGTGTGTTTTTTGGTGTGTATGTGTGTGTTTGGTGGTGTGTATGTGTGTAATTGGTGGTGTGTTTGTGTGTGTTTGGTGGTGTGTATGTGTGTGTTTGGTGGTGTGTATGTGTGTGTTTGGTGGTGTGTATGTGTGTGTTTGGTGGTGTGTATGTGTGTGTTTTTTGGTGTGTATGTGTGTGTTTGGTGGTGTGTATGTGTGTGTTTGGTGGTGTGTATGTGTGTGTTTGGTGGTGTGTATGTGTGTGTTTGGTGGTGTGTATGTGTGTGTTTGGTGGTGTGTATGTGTGTGTTTGGTGGTGTGTTTGTGTGTGTTTGGTGGTGTGTATGTGTGTGTTTTTTGGTGTGTATGTGTGTGTTTGGTGGTGTGTATGTGTGTGTTTTTTGGTGTGTATGTGTGTGTTTGGTGGTGTGTATGTGTGTGTTTTTTGGTGTGTATGTGTGTGTTTGGTGGTGTGTATGTGTGTGTTTGGTGGTGTGTATGTGTGTGTTTTTTGGTGTGTATGTGTGTGTTTGGTGGTGTGTATGTGTGTGTTTGGTGGTGTGTATGTGTGTGTTTGGTGGTATGTATGTGTGTGTTTGGTGGTGTGTATGTGTGTGTTTGGTGGTGTGTATGTGTGTGTTTGGTGGTGTGTATGTGTGTGTTTGGTGGTGTGTATGTGTGTGTTTTTTGGTGTGTATGTGTGTTTTTTGGTGTGTATGTGTGTGTTTGCTGGTGTGTATGTGTGTGTTTGGTGGTGTGTATGTGTGTGTTTTTTGGTGTGTATGTGTGTTTGGTGGTGTGTATGTGTGTGTTTGGTGGTGTGTATGTGTGTGTTTGGTGGTGTGTATGTGTGTGTTTGGTGGTGTGTATGTGTGTGTTTTTTGGTGTGTATGTGTGTGTTTGGTGGTGTGTATGTGTGTGTTTGGTGGTGTGTTTGTGTGTGTTTGGTGGTGTGTATGTGTGTGTTTGGTGGTGTGTATGTGTGTGTTTGGTGGTGTGTATGTGTGTGTTTGGTGGTGTGTATGTGTGTGTTTGGTGGTGTGTATGTGTGTGTTTTTTGGTGTGTATGTGTGTGTTTGGTGGTGTGTATGTGTGTGTTTGGTGGTGTGTATGTGTGTGTTTGGTGGTGTGTTTGTGTGTGTTTGGTGGTGTGTATGTGTGTGTTTGGTGGTGTGTATGTGTGTGTTTGGTGGTGTGTATGTGTGTGTTTGGTGGTGTGTTTGTGTGTGTTTGGTGGTGTGTATGTGTGTGTTTTTTGGTGTGTATGTGTGTGTTTTTTGGTTTGTATGTGTGTGTTTGGTGGTGTGTATGTGTGTGTTTGGTGGTGTGTATGTGTGTGTTTGGTGGTGTGTATGTGTGTGTTTTTTGGTGTGTATGTGTGTGTTTGGTGGTGTGTATGTGTGTGTTTGGTGGTGTGTTTGTGTGTGTTTGGTGGTGTGTATGTGTGTGTTTTGTGGTGTGTATGTGTGTGTTTGGTGGTGTGTATGTGTGTGTTTGGTGGTGTGTTTGTGTGTGTTTGGTGGTGTGTATGTGTGTGTTTGGTGGTGTGTATGTGTGTGTTTGGTGGTGTGTATGTGTGTGTTTGGTGGTGTGTTTGTGTGTGTTTGGTGGTGTGTATGTGTGTGTTTTTGGTGTGTATGTGTGTGTTTGGTGGTGTGTATGTGTGTGTTTGGTGGTGTGTTTGTGTGTGTTTGGTGGTGTGTATGTGTGTGTTTGGTGGTGTGTATGTGTGTGTTTGGTGGTGTGTATGTGTGTGTTTGGTGGTGTGTATGTGTGTGTTTTTTGGTGTGTATGTGTGTGTTTGGTGGTGTGTATGTGTGTGTTTGGTGGTGTGTTTGTGTGTGTTTGGTGGTGTGTATGTGTGTGTTTGGTGGTGTGTATGTGTGTGTTTTTTGGTGTGTATGTGTGTGTTTGGTGGTGTGTATGTGTGTGTTTTTTGGTGTGTATGTGTGTGTTTGGTGGTGTGTATGTGTGTGTTTTTTGGTGTGTATGTGTGTGTTTGGTGGTGTGTATGTGTGTGTTTGGTGGTATGTATGTGTGTGTTTTTTGGTGTGTATGTGTGTGTTTGGTGGTGTGTATGTGTGTGTTTGGTGGTGTGTATGTGTGTGTTTGGTGGTGTGTATGTGTGTGTTTGGTGGTGTGTATGTGTGTGTTTGGTGGTGTGTATGTGTGTGTTTGGTGGTGTGTATGTGTGTGTTTGGTGGTGTGTATGTGTGTGTTTTTTGGTGTGTATGTGTGTTTTTTGGTGTGTATGTGTGTGTTTTTTGGTGTGTATGTGTGTGTTTGGTGGTGTGTATGTGTGTGTTTGGTGGTGTGTATGTGTGTTTGGTGGTGTGTATGTGTGTGTTTGGTGGTGTGTATGTGTGTGTTTGGTGGTGTTTATGTGTGTGTTTGGTGGTGTGTATGTGTGTGGGGGGGCTAGATCAAGTTTACATTTTTAATTAAATGTTTGAGAATCCATACAAACATTACATTACATTACATTACATTACAGATATATTTCTCTTATATGTATCAAATGAAAAAAATTAATTAAAAGGAAACAATCTGGAACTATTGATACAATTAACGACAAAACAGTTTTACAGGTAGTTCGTCGAAACAAAACAGTTTTACAGGTAGTTCGTCGAAACAAAACAGTTTTACAGGTAGTTCGTCGAAACACAATACTTTTCGTAATGGGTCTAGAAGCGAAAAAGTCTGAAAACAGATTGCTAATGCTTATTCTCTGCATGTGCTAATCTCATTCTTATATAGGTTAGGTTACTCATTATTTTCACCTCAACGCGTTCTCTTTATCCTGTGCTGAATTTGGCTGGAAATCTGAAATTAAACCAGACACCTAATGATTGGTTCCCCAGGTGCTCAAACAGGACATAAAGTAATTTTGCAAAAGAAAATGCAAGTCATTAGAGAATCTTAGTCCAATGTCTTTGTCACATCACACAGATACCTACCCTAAGGACATTTAGAAATCTTCACGTACAGGTAAAAAAATAAAGAGCATTGACGTCATCAATTTATGTGGATCATTTTTTTCTTTTAATGTATTTTCAATTTAGGAAATAAATTACTACACTTGACAAAATTATAATTAATTAAAAAAAACGTGTTTAAAATTAGCTGAGGTAATTAGTGTATAATTAACATACAATTATAAAAGAAGACTAAATGTTCTATTTATAGAAGACCACATGGTCTATTTATAGACATTTTATGAGCTCGCCGTGTGCCCAGAATTAGCGCCGTCATAATATTTTGATCAAGCCATCAATCAAACATCGGTGCGACCTTGTTCGTGATTGACCAGAAGCAATCTGAGAACGCCCCCCCACCACCCCCTCTCCCATCTTCTCCCCCGCCCCGTCCCCGCGCACCACACTGCACAATCGACTTGCCTTCCACCAAAACACATCAGTGAAAGATTTTTTAAAAAAGTCTTCTGTTCGTGACCACAGTCAGGGAACAATTAGCCAATTATTCATCATTTATGGTCACTCATCGATCAGACAATCAGTCATCATTCATGGTCACTCATCGATCAGACAATCGGTCATCCTTCATGGTCACTCATCATTCAGACAATCAGTCATAACTCATGGTCACTCATCAGTCAGACAATCAGTCATCCTTCATGGACACTCATCAGTCAGACAATCAGTCATCATTCATGTACACTCATCAGTCAGACAATCAGTCATCATTCATGGTCACTCATCATTCAGACAATAGGTCATCTTACATGGTCACTCATCATTCAGACAATAGGTCATCATTCATGGTCACTCATCATTCAGACACTCAGTCATCATTCATGGTCACTCATCAGTCAGACAATCAGTCATCATTCATGGTCACTCATCATTCAGACAATAGGTTATCATTCATGGCCACTCATCAATCAGTCGTAGTCACTCATTTGAAGATTTATAAAACAATAAGTTCTTTCAATCCAATTGTGGGTTGCCATGACAGAAGAAAAACAAATTTATTACGTTCTTTGAATAATACGTATTTGGGTCAAAGGTCATTCACGGAACACACCCCCCCACCCCGCCCCCGGACTAGGCTGCGTATGCCCACATCAAGCCTGTAGTGAGTCTGATCTATAACCATTGCACTGATTTAATCTCTCTCTCTCTCTCTCTCTCTCTCTCTCTCTCTCTCTCTCTCTCTCTCTCTCTATATATATATATATATATATATATATATATATATATATATATATGGTTTGGTTTCTTTGAGATTTGTCCCAAATAAGCGGCTGTCCCAACTAAGCGGTGTCCCAATTAATCGGAATATATATAAACCAATTGAGCAGATCTAAAGCAAAGAGCCCAACCCTAAGACATTCGTACCAACAGATCTAAAGCATGGAACCCAACCCTAAGACATTCGAACCCGACAGATCTAAAGTATGGAGCCAAACCCTAAGACATTCGAACCCAACCCTAAGATCTATTTTTACACAGGGCGGTTCCATTTGGTTAATACTTATGTTATACCATTCACTAAATCCGCCTTCCTCGAATCTGTGTATTCCACCATCCATGGATCACTATTTGTAGTTCGTGTCTTTTCTAAAGAGTTTCAAGTATTAGGTCAATTTGGAAACACACATACACACACACATACACTCCTACACACACACATAGACACACTCCTACACACACACACAGTCACACTAGTACAGACGCAATCGTTCATACAGACGTAATAGTTTTCCTTATCAGAAGACAAGAGCCAATAATAATAATAATAATAAAAAAATACGAAAGCTGTTCTCATAAAGGCTCAGGTTTTGTTTGGCTGGAAGTAAGTTTTGATTTTTTTTTATATAATGAATACACATTTATCTCACGTTCAACATTATATTGACATACAGTATACACATATATTTCTGATATATTTTATGTGACGTAAATTTGTACGTTTTACCAGTTGTTGGACAACATATACCGTCAGTATATTAATATTAATTTCTCTGTTTACCAAATGTTTGCCGAAATATGTGTAGAGCGAAATCTGGAGACACTTTTTGAAAGTTGTGTACGCACCGATGATATATATATATATATATTGATGATTGCTAAGTTACAAATATTCATAATTGTTATGTATCAAATATTGATGATTGTTATGTTACAAATAATGATAAATGTTTTGTAATCTAACATCACTGTCAGTTAAGATAACACA
>JAGDYQ010000055.1:418603-423603 GCA_021962125.1 Bulinus truncatus
CAGCGGCGGATGTAAAGGCTGGTCCACTGGGAGCGCGCCCGAATCGTCGACTTAGGAACAGCCCCGCATTTCTTAATGCATGTTTTGATAATTTTTAAAAATTAGTGTCACTATATGTGGCTGGGTACGTGTGGGTTTATGGGTTTATTTGTCATCAAATCTTGTAGCTCTATTTTGAACCTGTTCTGAGAAGGCTAACAAAGAGCACACATATAGATTCTACATCGTAAAAACGATTTGAATACTTTCCAGTCCATGTTTTTAACATTTTGTCAAATTACGGAGCGACTTAAATTTTAGACATTTTTATAATAGGATCAAATTTCCGTGATTCAAAATTAAAACCAAGTATAACATGCGTGTATAATAAAGTAAAATAGTGAAGCTTTTGTTAAAGTCTTAAATAGACTTACCACTTTAACTAAACGCAGTGGCTCCGGTACCAGCCAAAACCATTATATTAGGGTATAAGGAACATGGCATATATACATTTTTTTTTTCAGAATTTTTTTCTCAGGATTAGGGTTAAGAATAGGGATAGGGTTAGGGATAGGGATAGGGTTAGGGATAGGGTGTGGAGCAATATCTATGGCTGGTACCGGAAGAAAAAAAAATACGGAGTTCGGTCGGACTGAACCGTAGCTACTGCGTTTACTAAATTATATTAATGTATGCAAAATAAATTAAAAAATATAATTCTTTCAAAACTAAAAATGTCAATTTTTTGTTATAAAAAAGTGTTTACCCATATTTAAAAAAAAAATAACTTGCAAATATTTATATAAAAAATCATTAATAAAATAAAAAAAAGCGTGGGTGATTACAATTTATGAACTAAATATGTATATACATTAGTTGATAAGTAGCAATACATAAATAATATATATATTTACCGCCGGGCTGGATTTACCGCCGGGGATGCCGGGGATATCCCCGGCACTGAGAACTGTCATCCCCGGCTCTGCTTTAGCCAATATATCCCTGCCGGGGATGAAACCATAGACATTTATCCCCGGCTCTGCAGAAATTTGTGTTCATCCCCGGCACTGGTTCTTTCTTAAATCGAGCACTGGTGTACATGTATATCTAGATGGACATTCAGGCTCCTGTGTTTATATTTATATAAATAGAAATGACGTTAGCTGCAGTGTAAGAAGCCTATTCTCGTTTATTGTTCAATTGAATAACTGCCGAATATAAACAGATGAGCTGTTCATTCTATGAGCTGTTTATTCTATGAGCTGTTCATTCTTTGAGCTGTTCATTCCTAGAGCTGTCCATTCTAAAAGCTGTTCTTTCTTAGAGCTATTCATTCTATGAGCTTCAAAGTTATTTCACTGACAGTTTGAACCTGATAGGTGATATAAATAGGTTTAGGTAGAACAGTTGAACCATAGGTTCAGTCCTACATTAAGACATCCAGCAATGACTTAACATATTGAATAACATAACTTATAACACCAGGACAGGTATGATAACAGGGGAGTAGGGAGCCTTCATGCAACACTAATTTTGGCGTCCTAACAGAGCAATAGTTAGCTATTGTAGTACCCTGTGCGAGTTACCTATTTTGGCGCCCTAGCAGAGCCATGGTTAGCTATGTATCACTCTGTGCGAGCTACATTCTTTGGCGCCCTCATCCAAATCTGAAAATTGCAAAACCATTTAACAGCGCTCTTTCGGCGCCACTTTCTAGTTCGGCGCCCTGTACGGCGTGCACCCACATTAGGACCACTCCCTACGCCACTGTGCTCATATTATTTATACTCAAAAAACTATTTTTTTACATGATAAATTAATTTCCAATAGACGATACGCTTTTTGTGACCCATGTTTTGTGAGCCCCCCCCCATCAGCCCGGGCACACGCCATGCTAGCGCCGACACTGCCTAGTCTAACCTAGTCTAACCTAGTCTAACCTAGTCTAACCTAGTCACCACTCAGTTTACTTTCTATTTGATAATACACTTGCACTGTTTTTCCCCTAATAGAAATGTTATATCTGGCGGCTCTGTTGATAGCGACATACTCTCTACCACTGTGCTTTTGTTACTCACACTATGGGTGTGACAATGTCTGCGACGTCGGTCAGAGCAAGACGCTGGAAATCCCTCAGTTGATGAAATTCATGTGTGGCTGTATATTACGTGAGTAGCCATCAGTCAATCACTGGTTCAATCATTCACTATCTATCTATCTATCTATCTATCTATCTATCTATCTATCTATCTATCTATCTATCTATCTATCTATCTATCTATCTATCTATCTATCTATCTATCTATCTATCTATCTATCTATCTATCTATCTATCTATCTGTCTGTCTTTGTTTATCTGTCCGTCTGCCTGTCTGTCTATCGGTTGCTCTGTCTGCCTGCCTGTCTCCCTTCCATCTGTCCGTCTGTCTGTCTACATTCTTTGATAAAGCCCTGACAATAAAATCTTCCATCAGCAGAGATTCAGTTATTTGCCTCCACGGTCGATGACAAACAGAAGATGGGCTATGTAGTGGACCCAACACTGACCACTGATGACTTCAGGGCCCAACCGTTCAACTCAGACATGAGGACCACGACAGAAGACATATGCGATCTGCTGTGCTCTGTCCAGCTGGGTGGAGACGCTTGTCTGTGCAGTCATCCGAGCTTACCTGGCAAATAAAAACTTGTGCCAGGTTTTTTTGTTATTCACTTTCGGTGGAAAATGACAACGAAAACTAAAGGCAAACTAAAAATAATATTGTGTAAAATATCCAGGGTTGTGAATTTATTATAAATTTTAATTTAAAATCGCCAATTGAATTAAAACATGACCAATCTATGTAAAAGTTGTACTTTGTTCATTCAAGTGAATCCAGCGAATAATTGTATAATAACACACTTATTATTACCATTTTACAATTAAATTAACTGTCTGCATATATTGACATCTGCATAAGACAGTAGCAACAACAATCCAAGTAGACTTCACAGATTCTTTGATACTGAGAGAAAGTGTTTTAGTATTGCTAAAAAGAAAGTGTTATTTGAACTCTGCACACACAATAAAATTAATTCACTTCTATACATGGCGTACACAAGGACATACAGAAATGGACATAAATCTTATATCACACATTATGTTGCCATTTTTATCAAAATACTTTACAATTTTCATTTTCTTCAATATATTCTTTTTAAAATGTAATTGACAAATGGAAAGAAAAATTTTATTCATATGAAAAATCTTAAAAAAAAAATTAAAATAATAATCTAAATTAAAAAAAAAATATTTCCCATGCCGGGAATCGAACACGGGCCGCCTGGGTGAAAGCCAGAAATCCTAACCACTAGACCACATGGGATTATAAAGTTAGGCGGACATATGCTACTGACTGTTGACTAATTTTATTTGTCTCAATTTTCATGCTTTAATTTTTTTTTTCTTTATAGTAAGTTATGTCCTCTTCTAAAATGTCACAAGAAACTGCCACCATTGTGCTTTGCACCCTCCTAGCACTACTGTCCGCTAGTGTGATATTTCAACATAATGTACACATCACTTACACAGTCTCCACACACCACCCACACATCTCCACACACCACTCACACATCTCCACACACCACCCACACATCTCCGCACATCACTCACACATCTTCACACACCGCTCACACATCTCCACACATCACTCACACATTTCCACACACCACACACATACA
Source organism: Bulinus truncatus (assembly GCA_021962125.1). Taxonomy (NCBI): domain Eukaryota; kingdom Metazoa; phylum Mollusca; class Gastropoda; family Planorbidae; genus Bulinus; species Bulinus truncatus. The sequence continues at coordinate 422,303 of JAGDYQ010000055.1, forward strand.
TCTCCACACACCATCCACACATCTCCACATTTCATTCGTTGACCTTACGTCACATCCTGCTTCTGTTTTTTTATTACGATAAACCTTTGTTGTTGTTTTCACCATTTGATTGATTATTGATACATCACGTGTATTAGATCCTGACCTAATTAATTTGTTGACTGGCCTGGACAGAAAATGTAGAGCGAAGAGAGGAAGGGGGGGGGTCATGTTAGTTCACCGTGACCTTTGTAATCTATAAATAGATATGCACCATATACGCATGACTATTGATAAAAATATGTTTGCATAATTTATAATGAACAACAACAACAATATTCATAAAAAAAACGTTTATTCAAAAGAAACGGGCCCCTCCCCCTCCCCCTTTCCCACTAATTTACAACTTTCATACCAATGTTTATTTACTTTTAATTTTTTTCAAATTTCGAAGACTGAAGTACTAATGACTGCGTGTACTAATGACTTCCTGTACGGTGATTTTTTGACGTACGTAGGGGGCCCTAGACAGAGACTTCCTGGCGTTATTATTGGGCCCAATAGGCCAAGGTACCTGTCGGGGCTCACTAGGCCAAGGTACCTGTTTGGGCCCACTAGGCCAAGGTACCTGTCGGGGCCCACTAGGTCAAGGTACCTGTCGGGGCCCACTAGGTCAAGGTACCTGTCTGGGCCCACTAGGTCAAGGTACCTGTCGGGGCCCACTAGGCCAAGGTACCTGTCGGGGCCCACTAGGCCAAGGTACCTGTCGGGGCCCACTAGGCCAAGGTACCTGTCGGGGCCCACAAGGCCAAGGTACCTGTCGAGGCCCTCTTAGCACCAGATTTAAATAAATAAATAATGGGAAGCAACCCCTGGGGGAGGGGGGAATGGGGCGATTGACAGCTTTGTCTTTCCTTATGAAAGACTCCTTGATGTGTATTGGTGGCTTTGAGAATGACGTCAGTAACAGATAACCAATAGAAGACCTTTGTTCTACTTCCAGCGAGCAAATTAAAATGGATGTGAATATCGGTAAGGCGTTTTACAAAATCTGATTGGATAACCTGCTTATAGTGACTTCGCTTAAAAGCAAATGTCATTTGTATGACCTATAAGTGAGTACAGTGAACCCTCGAAATCAGAGAAATCCAATTCTATAAATACATAACACTCTGAAATGGTTCGAGTCTACATTAAGTTTTTTCGCTATCCAAACCGTATCAACTGGATATCTTAATAGAAAATGTTATTTTTTTCAAAAAAAATCTTCACTTTTTCAAGTAAATACTCTCTATTTGAAGCAAATATAGAACATTTGAAGA
>JAGDYQ010000055.1:428603-436103 GCA_021962125.1 Bulinus truncatus
GACTTAGTAAACGATAATGATTCATTTTATTGGTTAATTCCCCTTAATGAGAGGGGGCGGGGCTTCCATGCACCAAGGGGGCTTAAACTCGGTCAAATAGAAGAGTAGTCTGTAGTTGTGTCTGTCCGCGTATTTATTGAGAGTGGAAGGGTGACCAAAGGTCACACTAGTCTAGTAGAACGTAGTCAACATTTTTTTCCGAAGCTTTTGGTAGTTTATTGAAGTGAAAGACAGGTAGTAGGTGCTCGAGACTCACTTTTATAATAGGTCAATACGTCTTTCTGTGGTGCTGTCTTACTTGTGCGTCAATACGTCTTTCTGTGGTGTTGTCTTACTTGTGCGTCAATACGTCTTTCTGTGGTGCTGTCTTACTTGTGCGTCAATACGTCTTTTTGTGGTGCTGTCTTACTTGTGCGTCAAAGTTTCCGTTTCGCTGCGCAAAGGCTACGTTTACTTACATTTTAGACCATATCAAACATCAGTTCAAACATAAATGACAGCCAAGCAGAATTTGTCTTACATTTTTTATTCATTACAAAATGCATACATTTCTAATTTTTCCTTCTATAGTCTACAGCCCAATCAAAATTCTGTTTTTATTTATCATTTAGTAAAACGTTAAATTCCAAATTTTATTTTATCATTAGATGGAACTATGACGGTTGGTGTGGAGATTACTGTCGCCTAGCAACGCACGTAGGCGTCGATGCAGAGAAAATAAACTGTTAAAAAGATGTCGTCCACACACTGGATGACGTTATTTCGTATTTACTAAAAGTTTGTTTCTGAATTTTAAAAGAATTTTCCATTTGGTCACGTTAATTTGAGGTAATATCTTTTTTTTTCTGTTTGTTATTGTTTTTTTCTCTATCACCCCTCCCCCGCCCCGGTTCACGCCCCTTAGGTTAAACCCTCTTGTTTTTATGCCGGCCTTAATTGAACTCCACCGCTTAAACCGTTAAAAAATAAAAACAACTTCGCCATCTTTGAGGTTTGTTTTCGCACACACAAGAGCATGTAATCCGCCATAGAGATAATTTGAAACCTACTGTTATTTTGTTTTGTGAGTGTAAAGGCAGGGCGGGGGGAGGGGCTACACGTGGTTGCTGGTAGTGATGTTTTGAAAGTTCAGCCAAATTAACTTGTCAGCATTGCTTTGGGGGAAAAAGAGAGAGAGAGAGAGAGAGAGAGAGAGAGAGAGAGAGAGAGAGATAAGACGCACAGACAAAAATAGAGACACAACAAAGACAATTACAGGCAGGAAGTGTAACGCGGATGTAGCAGTGATGCAAGCTTGGGGCCAAGTATCTGGGAGACAAGGGAAGAAAGGTTTTTACTCGAGGGAAAAGTATTAGCGAGAATTAGGCGTGAACGTACAAACGACAGAACCAACAACAACACAAAATGGTAAACTTTGTTAAAAAACTTGCGGCTGCACGTGCAAAGGTTTATTAGAATGTATGAGATTCACGCATGAAATAAAGAGCGATTGTTGATAAAGGAATTAGACAAATGTTTTGCTCTTTATTTTGTGTCTGTTTATTGTTGTTAGTTTTATTCTTTAAAAAAATGTTAACGAATGATTCATTGCTCTCGCAGTCGTGGCCGCGGTAAGGGAGGTGCATTCCGAACACGTGTGATGGGCCCTTACCCTACGCTGCATTGTGGGGTATAATAATCTAATATGAAATATCTTAAACATCACGGCTGGCCTTAGGCCGATTTGACCAATTGCTTCAAATTGGGCCACGCGCCTGGGAGGGGCCCCGCTATTTACATTTATCATATTACTATCAGTCATTGCTCTTGTCACGGGCTTTTTAAAATTACAAGAGGAGACCTCGCAGGCATCCGTTAAACTGGGCCCCGCAAATCGTAAGGCCGACCCTGTTAACCATGGCTGGAAGTTATTATAGGGGCCCCAGTTGGTGGATAAGTCAAAGGCCCAGGATTATGGAAAGCCACACCATCCAACAGTATTACATTGTCCCAAAGTACCACACCATCCAATAGTACCACACAATCCCACAGTACCACACAATCCCACAGTACCACACCATCCTACAGTACCACACCACCCTACAGTACTGCACTATCCCACAATACCACACCGTCCCACAGCACCACACTATCCCACAATACCACATCGTCCCACAGCACCACACCATCCAACAGTACCACACCATCCAACAGTACTATTCCATCCCACAGTAACTCACCGTCTGACAGTACCAAACCATCTCTTACAATTGTATCTAAAAAAATGGTACAAACTATAAGACATGTGCCCCACGCCGTTGAGACCCGTGAGCCCCGGGGCAAAGTACCGTCAGCAGCCCCCCTCTCCCCAGGGCTAACAACACTTGAAGAGACATATACAACAGGCTTGGCCTAAAGTTCAAATTTACGGTCTACTCTCAGATATTTGGCCCAATGTGGTTACACCGGATACTTAAAGAGCACACCCTCTCCCACTCAGTTCAAGACTGATAGCCTCATGTCTTCCCCTGCTCGCCTCTTTCCACCTCCCCCCCTCCACTTACGCCACTTGATTGTGAAGAATGTAATGTATTTGAAATTTAAATGTTTTTCTAAATTGTTTAGTATGAGTGTCAATTACCACACAATTTAACAAAAAATCAATAACAATACTGGTTCGATAACAATCGTGGTTCGATAACAAATTGTATTTGAAATTCAATCATCTTTTGTTCATTTGTTCTTAATTTGGATTGAGCCAAATGTAAACCGTTGTGATTGGTAATCTTCAATTTCCTGAACGGATTCAGGAAACTGGTCCAAGGCATTAGTGTTGACTTACGCGGTACTCAATCACGTGTTATTCGATCAATCAGCTGTTAAATGATCGTAAGCTGAGATCTGGTCATTGATCCATTGGTTATTGATGCACTTATGCGATTTCGCGAGATTAGTCTCAAAATAACGTGAAACTAAAGGATTTAGTCAATGTCCCCTCCCACCCTACCTTTCATTATTAAATCATTCACCCCATAATCAAAGCCTATATAAACATTATTTTAACGTTGTTAGCTTATTGGAATAATAACTATCTATCTTAGTAACGCAGAAGGGCTGGATGCCACGACTTTCATGCTTAGTCGCATCGCACAGCCAGGCGTACGGCTAGAACGATTGATGTAATGTGTTTACAGTAGTTTAAAAAAGAACAATTGCAGCAACAACAGCAACAACTGCAACAACAAAAGAAGCAACAACTGCAACAAAAACAGCAACAACAACAACTGCAACAACTGCAACAACTGCAAAAACAACAGCAGCAACAACTGCAACCACTGCAAAAACAACAGCAGCAACAACAAAAGCAGCAACAACAACAACAGCAACAACTGCAACCACTGCAAAAACAACAGCAGCAACAACAACAACAGCAGCAACAACAACAGCAGCAACAACAACAGCAGCAACAACTGCAACCACTGCAAAAACAACAGCAGCAACAACAACAACAGCAGCAACAACAACAGCAGCAACAACAACAGCAGCAACAACTGCAACCACTGCAAAAACAACAGCAGCAACAACAACAACAGCAACAACAACAACAGCAGCAACAACAACAGCAGCAACAACAACAGCAACAACAACAACAGCAGCAACAACTGCAACCACTGCAAAAAAAAACAGCAGCAACAACTGGAACAACAACAGCAACAACTGCAAAAACAACAGCAGCAACAACTGCAACCACTGCAAAAACAACAGCAGCAACAACTGCAAAAACAACAGCAACAACAACAACAGCAACAACTGCAACCACTGTAAAAACAACAGCAGCAACAACAGCAACAACAACAGCAGCAAAAACAACAGCAGCAACAACTGCAACCACTGCAAAAACAATAGCAGCAACAACTGCAACAACAACAGCAACAACAACAACAGACGCAACAGCAACAACTGCAACAACAACAACAACAGCAACAACTGCAACAACAACAGCAATAGACGCAACAGCAACAACTGCAACAACAACAACAACAGCAACAACTGCAACAACAACAGCAACAACAACAACAGCATTAACAGCAACAACAACAGCAACAACAACAGCAACAACAACAGCAGCAACAACAACAACAACAACAGCAACAACAACAACAGCAGCAACAACAACAACAATAACGGGCAGAGAAATAAACATCTGAATGAGACAAATTATAACTGATGACATCCCGACATCCAGATACATTTACAGACCAATAGTACAACATACAGAAAGACCTTACAGATGGGATCTTTGACAAACATGACGAAAAATAACAACACGACTTCACACACAAGGAAATTTGACGTAAATTTATTGATAGTTAAGTAAACATTTAAGGATTTTATGGTAAACTTACAAAAATAATTCATACTAACCCCCCCCCCCCCCAAATACTCTCCCCATCACCTGCACACTCGCACTGGCTACTAAAAATTATTTAACTGATCTTAATAAAACATCTAATTTATCTTAAGTTCTAAAATATCTAATTGATCTTGTTCTAAAATATCTAATATATGTTAAGTTCTTAAAACATCTAATACATTTAAAGTTTTTAAAATAGCTACATTATTTGTAAAGTTAAAAAAAACGCACTTGTTAGAAGACCAGATTAACCATTATATTAGGGTATAAGGAACATGACATATATAATTTTTTTTTTTTTTCAGAATTTTTTTTTTCAGGATTAGGGTTAGGGATAGGGTTAGGGTTAGGGATAGGGTTAGGGATAGGGTTAGGGATAGAGATAGATATCGATTTGCGCGAAAATCCCCGGAAAATTAGTAACGGGGCGCCCGTACATATGCTAGTAGTCGACCCTCTAGAGGGTCTCGTAACAAGTGCCTAAAAAAAAACTCTAATTTATCTAAAGTGGTCAAATATCCACTTTAACCTAAGTTCTAAAATATCTAATTAATACCCAAAGTTGCACAATATCTAATTTATCAAAAATTAAAAAAAAATATCTACTTTACATAAAGTACTCTACCCAAAAGTTTGTTTATTAACAATTCATCATGAATTAGTTAGCTGGGGAACTGATACGGATGTTTTAACGAAGGGTTCTGTGTATATAAGCACCGCATTCTTCAAGTCGGCGGGAGGGAAATGTAAGCAACACAGCTTTGATAGCGAAGCTTTGCTTTGTGATATGAACTATGTACACAACTTATGTGTGAATGCACGCGTGGCATGTGTGTATGTATGTGTGTGAGTGTATGTGTGTGTGAGTGTATGTGTGTGTGTTTGTGTGTGAGTGTATGTGTGTGTGTGTGTTTGTTTTGTTCTTTTCATTTCTTTGTTTATGTCGCTCTAAAGTGCTAGTGAAGCTATCAACAGAATTAGTTACGTATAACGTATGTATATCTGTGAGGAAATGTATGTATACATTTTGCATTCAGTAGTGAAGTTATACATAACAAGTTCAGGAATCTGTGGCGAAAGATGAAGAGACGAGAAAGAGCAACAAAAATTCTCTCTCTCTCTCTCTCTTACAGTATATCCCTCTCTCTTATTCATATAAACGTATAGGAGAAATTCTATACTATAACTGATCCAAAGTTTTGTGTTAAAAAATGAACTGTTGAGGAGATTAACTTTAATTCTACCTGTCTACAAGGATTTTACCAAGGAGAAGGTAACCGATTCCAGATTTACTAATTGAAAGGGGGAAAAAATAGAACTCAAGAGTTATAGAAAATGTTTTATTTTTAACAAGAATAATTGTTTGAATCACTTTCGTTGGTTTGTATAGAAAAATTGTTGAGTTTGCAGTTATCATGAAACATTTACAAACTGATCTCTTGAATGTGGAATTTATACACAATATTTTGTTCTGCTCTATTTATTTGATGAATTGATGCGGTGAAAAGTTGAACTTATCAACAATGTCCATCTATAACAATGTCCATCTATAACAATGTCCATCTATAACAATGTCCATCTATAACAATGTATAGGACTGGCAGGATCAGTTCTTACGCTTTGGGCCTAGGCAAAGGCATAATAAGGGGCCCTGGAAAAGGTATATTTAGGGGCAATAGGAAATGGTATATATAGGGGCCCTAGGAAAAGGTATAGTAGGGTGCCCTATGTAAATGTATAGTTGGGGGCTCTAGGCACAGACGCTGTAAAGGCCGTCGCTGGTAAATATTGGGCCTCTAATGTTGTCAATTTAGCACGAAGCTCCCAACACGTTTTCAAACTAGCTGGTAAAAAAGAAAGGACCGTTGTAGTGGGACCATTAAAGATGTCAATACGGTCATGTTTAAAGATGTCAATACGGTCATGTTTAAAGATGTCAATACGGTCATGTTTAAAGATGTCAAAACGGTCATGTTTAAAGATGTCAATACGGTCATGTTTAAAGATGTCAATACGGTCATGTTTAAAGATGTCAATACGGTCATGTTTAAAGATGTCAATACGGTCATGTTTAAAGATGTCAATACGGTCATGTTTAAAGATGTCAATACGGTCATGTTTAAAGATGTCAATACGGTCATGTTTATGTTTAAATTATTACGGAACGACTCATACAATTTACTTTACCACCTCCTCTCCCCACCAACAACTCCCCCCCCCAAACGCCTAACATTGCCTCCCCACCTCCTCCCCCCAACGCCTAACATCGCCTCCCCACCAACACACCATCCCCCCCCCCCCCGAGCAAGCTGTTAGGTTAAACATCTCAGAACGAAACAAGCGCTACTGAAAGAAACAACAAAAAACCTCTGGAACTCAAAACAAAACAAACTAACCCGCGAGCACTTCCACAAAGAGTTTATTTCACAGAACTGGGAGCGAGCTCCTCTGTACAGCAGCTCCTCTGTACAGCAGCTCCTCTGTGACTTTAAATTAACTTGATTTGGCGCTGAGAGGGAAAACGCGAAATGACAGTAATTACATGTCACAGATGTAACTTTCTTTTGACTGGTTTTATTTTTTTGTTTTACTACATCTTCTTTCAATCCACAATCTCTCAGTTTCCTGTATTGGCCATATCAACTGCTCAAAGGATGCCAGAATGTGCGCTCAACATGAGATGGTAAATATAAAGATGTTTAAACAATGGATATGAGCCACACATAATAACATTCTATGGTAGTTATCAGCCACACATAATAACATTCTATGGTAGTTATCAGCCACACATAATAACATTCTATGGTAGTTATCAGCCACACATAATAACATTCTATGGTAGATATGAGCCACACATAATAACATTCTATGGTAGATATGAGCCACACATAATAACATTCTATGGTAGATATGAGCCACACATAATAACATTCTATGGGTTACACAAAAAATGAATACAAACAGTGAACAAAATGAATGTTACCCTAAAAGCGATTTTAAAAACTGTTGGGTCATATGAATTAGGGTCAGGGCCGGATAAACAAATTAAGCGGCGACCTTTGATCCTCGCTACTAAGGGGATCCCCTGCTGAGGATATTGTTTGTCA
>JAGDYQ010000055.1:438603-496031 GCA_021962125.1 Bulinus truncatus
CAAAAAGTGTTCCTTCGGGGAGGGGCGGGCAAACACACAAGTCCCACTACTGTATAATATAATAGGTTGGAAATAAAATCCACAAAACTCAGCGACTAACAAACTATATTTGTTTAAATCCAAAACAAAAACGTTTCCAAAGCATTTCAGTAAAAAGAAAAAAAAATTGAATATTTTTTTGTTTAAAGTTTATATTGAGTGATTTATATTGAGTGATTTATGTTGAGTGATTTATGTTGCAACAGACGAAGCCAGACATACAGACAGGAGACGGAACAAGATGAACAAAAATAAAAAAACCTCAACGGGAAAAAAAAAATAATGCTTTGTAAAGGGAGATAATTCATTCAGTGTAGTCTCACTTTCTTCTCTCCCCTTGATTCCTGAGTGAGATACATTGGTCTTACAATGCTGATGGCTATCAACTGTGGGCGCATCAACAGGAGCTGGGGGTGCCGCAACTTTATTAGCGCCCTATCGCAGGCTCGTCTGGTGAGGGATGGACTTTAACAGTGTCTGTCAATAGGGAGTAGACATTTCTCCTCTTGGGCCAACTAACACCGTCTGAGAATGTCTATCGGGGTCTGTCTATATTTCTTTGAGAATGTCTGTCGGGGTCTGTCTATATTTCTTTCAGAATGTCTGTCGGAGTATGTCTATATTTCATTGATAATGTCTGTCGGAGACTGTCTATATTTTGTTGAGTGTCTGTTGGAGTCTGCCTATATTACATTGAGAATTTTGGAGTCTGTCTTAAGCTCTCGAGATTGTTTTTTTTTTTATGAAGTGTAATTTATGAAGGTCTTTGAGAATTTTTTATCAAAGGAGTCTGTCTAAAGATCTCTAAGAATGTCTGTCTATGGAATCCAAAGAGAGATCCCAACACAGTGTGACGAGCTGGCATGTATCTGTGTTACAGTTAGTCGGAGGATAAACATCCTTTACCTGAAATTTTTGCTAATTATTTGTATGATCATGTAGGAAACAATTTAAATAATCACTTGGCCACACGGTGGCTGTAAGACTGCGAGCCCCATCTGGGTTTGAACCCTGCATAACTAATAACCCTTCCCCCACCGCTACCTATCACCTAACAGGCAGTCCCGTAGCGTGAAAATTCTACAGCAAGCATTCTACAGCAGGGACCAGGCAATAGCAGGGAGGCATGTAATACATTTTACTAAGTAGAGCAAATAAGCAGAGGGGGGTCAGACAAAACGCAAGGCTCCCCTGCCCCCCGCTAGCTATGGGCCTGCTAACAGGTATTAAAAAATAATCGATGTCTTCTTACATTTAGTGTTATTTTTATCAAAACGTTTGTGTGTGTGTTACTTTTTCGCTTTTTCATTCTGTATTTCTGGGAAATTTTCTAGGACATTAGAAACCAATCTAAATTTAGCACGCACTTAGCAAATTTAATATCTAGTTATACCCGACATTTAAAACAGGAACAAGGGGGCTCTAATAAATAGTCGTAAACCTAATCCTGTATGTGTTTGACAAATTTCCCCCCCCCCCACCCCTACTTTCTTACACTTTGTAAACGGTGCAAGACTCGATGCCAAAAGCGATACCCCCCACCCATCATTCCCCCAAAACCGTTCTCACATCCCATCCACCATCGCCAACAATCTTCCTAATACATCGTCTCTCTTGCACTCATCGCATCTACCCCTCCCTCAGCCCCCCCTTCCCACCCTTACAATCGCAACCTAAACACTAAGTCTTACACCCCTCCAACACTTTCCTAAATCATTAACCAAAACAAACCCCTAAACCTAGACCACTGCCTCACACAACCTAAACACTAAGTCTTACACCCCTCCAACACTTCTTTCCTAAATCATTAACCAAAACAAACCCCTAAATCCTAGACCACTGCCTCACAACCTAAACACTAAGTCTACACCCCTCCAACTAATTTTCCTAAATCATTAACCAAAACAAACCCCTAAACCTAGACCACTGCCTCACAACCTAAACACTAAGTCTTACACCCCTCCAACACTTTCCTAAATCATTAACCAAAACAAACCCCTAAACCTAGACCACTGCCTCACAACCTAAACACTAAGTCTTACACCCCTCCAACACTTTCCTAAATCATTAACCAAAACAAACCCCTAAACCTAGACCACTGCCTCACAACCTAAACACTAAGTCTTACACCCTCCAACACTTTCCCTAAATTATTAACCAAAACAAACCCCCTAAACCTAGACCACTGCCTCACAACCTAAAACACTAAGTCTTACACCTCTCCAACACTTTCCTAAATCATTAACCAAAACAAACCCCTAAACCTAGACCACTGCCTCACAACCTAAACACTAAGTCTTACACCCCCTCCAACACTTTCCTAAATCATTAACCAAAACAAACCCCTAAACCTAGACCACTGCCTCACAACCTAAACACTAAGTCTTACACCCCCTCCAACACTTTCCTAAATCATTAACCAAAACAAACCCCTAAACCTAGACCACTGCCTCACAACCTAAACACTAAGTCTTACACCCCTCCAACACTTTCCTAAATCATTAACCAAAACAAACCCCTAAACCTAGACCACTGCCTCACAACCTAAACACTAAGTCTTACACCCCTCCAACACTTTCCTAAATCATTAACCAAAACAAACCCCTAAACCTAGACCACTGCCTCTACAAACTAAACACTAAGTCTTACACCCTCCAACACTTTCTCCTAAATCATTAACCAAAACAAACCCCTAAACCTAGACCACTGCCTCACAACCTAAACACTAAGTCTTACACCCTCCAACACTTTCCTAAATCATTAACCAAAACAAACCCCTAAACCTAGACCACTGCCTCACAAACTAAACACTAAGTCTTACACCCCTCCAACACTTTCCTAAATCATTAACCAAAACAAACCCCTAAACCTAGACCACTGCCTCACAAACTAAACACTAAGTCTTACACCCCCTCCAACACTTTCCTAAATCATTAACCAAAACAAACCCCTAAACCTAGACCACTGCCTCACAAACTAAACACTAAGTCTTACACCCCTCCAACACTTTCCTAAATCATTAACCAAAACAAACCCCTAAACCTAGACCACTGCCTCACAACCTAAACACTAAGTCTTACACCCTCCAACACTTTCCTAAATCATTAACCAAAACAAACCCCTAAACCTAGACCACTGCCTCACAACCTAAACACTAAGTCTTACACCCCTCCAACACTTTCCTAAATCATTAACCAAAACAAACCCCTAAACCTAGACCACTGCCTCACAAACTAAACACTAAGTCTTACACCCCTCCAACACTTTCCTAAATCATTAACCAAAACAAACCCCCAAACCTAGACCACTGCCTCACAAACTAAACACTAAGTCTTACACCCCTCCAACACTTTCCTAAATCATTAACCAAAACAAACCCCTAAACCTAGACCACTGCCTCACAAACTAAACACTAAGTCTTACACCCCTCCAACACTTTCCTAAATCATTAACCAAAACAAACCCCTAAACCTAGACCACTGCCTCAGCAAACTAAACACTAAGTCTTACACCCCTCCAACACTTTCCTAAATCATTAACCAAAACAAACCCCTAAACCTAGACCACTGCCTCACAACCTAAAGTCTTACACCCCTCCAACACTTTCCTAAATCATTAACCAAAACAAACCCCTAAACCTAGACCACTGCCTCACAAACTAAACACTAAGTCTTACACCCCTCCAACACTTTCCTAAATCATTAACCAAAACAAACCCCTAAACCTAGACCACTGCCTCACAAACTAAACACTAAGTCTTACACCCTCCAACACTTTCCTAAATCATTAACCAAAACAAACCCCTAAACCTAGACCACTGCCTCACAAACTAAACACTAAGTCTTACACCCCTCCAACACTTTCCTAAATCATTAACCAAAACAAACCCCTAAACCTAGACCACTGCCTCACAAACTAAACACTAAGTCTTACACCCCTCCAACACTTTCCTAAATCATTAACCAAAACAAACCCCTAAACCTAGACCACTGCCTCACAACCTAAACACTAAGTCTTACACCCCTCCAACACTTTCCTAAATCATTAACCAAAACAAACCCCTAAACCTAGACCACTGCCTCACAAACTAAACACTAAGTCTTACACCCCTCCAACACTTTCCTAAATCATTAACCAAAACAAACCCCTAAACCTAGACCACTGCCTCACAAACTAAACACTAAGTCTTACACCCTCCAACACTTTCCTAAATCATTAACCAAAACAAACCCCTAAACCTAGACCACTGCCTCACAAACTAAACACTAAGTCTTACACCCTCCAACACTTTCCTAAATCATTAACCAAAACAAACCCCTAAACCTAGACCACTGCCTCACAAACTAAACACTAAGTCTTACACCCCTCCAACACTTTCCTAAATCATTAACCAAAACAAACCCCTAAACCTAGACCACTGCCTCACAAACTAAACACTAAGTCTTACACCCCTCCAACACTTTCCTAAATCATTAACCAAAACAAACCCCTAAACCTAGACCACTGCCTCACAAACTAAACACTAAGTCTTACACCCCCCCTCCAACACTTTCCTAAATCATTAACCAAAACAAACCCCTAAACCTAGACCACTGCCTCACAAACTAAACACTAAGTCTTACACCCCTCCAACACTTTCCTAAATCATTAACCAAAACAAACCCCTAAACCTAGACCACTGCCTCACAAACTAAACACTAAGTCTTACACCCCTCCAACACTTTCCTAAATCATTAACCAAAACAAACCCCTAAACCTAGACCACTGCCTCACAAACTAAACACTAAGTCTTACACCCTCCAACACTTTCCTAAATCATTAACCAAAACAAACCCCTAAACCTAGACCACTGCCTCACAAACTAAACACTAAGTCTTACACCCCTCCAACACTTTCCTAAATCATTAACCAAAACAAACCCCTAAACCTAGACCACTGCCTCACAACCTAAACACTAAGTCTTACACCCTCCAACACTTTCCTAAATTATTAACCAAAACAAACCCCTAAACCTAGACCACTGCCTCACAAACTAAACACTAAGTCTTACACCCCTCCAACACTTTCCTAAATTATTAACCAAAACAAACCCCTAAACCTAGACCACTGCCTCACAAACTAAACACTAAGTCTTACACCCCTCCAACACTTTCCTAAATTATTAACCAAAACAAACCCCTAAACCTAGACCACTGCCTCACAAACTAAACCCCTCCCCCCCACTCCCTCTATTAAAATCCACTTTTTACTTCTTAATATTCTCTCCCCCCCCCGGCCCTACCAGCACTCACACACAGACATACAGCCATCCTGTCAACAAGTAAGGGAACAGCCGTTGTTGCCGTCCCTGTGTCCTCCTCCCCACCCCCACCCCCGGGATCATGCCAGAGAATGTCTGGACACATGAACATCTTCCTGTCAATATCTCTATTTTTCACGGCATACTTGCTTGAAGTGTCAGATCTCTCTGTCTCCCCCCCCCCTCCCCGGCACAGGATGGGGGAGGGAAACTGACTCCACAAGAAATTAGCTGTCAGCTGGCGGGGCCTACAGGGGAGCTAACAGAATTGTCAGACTTGCTGACTGGGTTATCTGCTCCTGTGTTTAGGCAACCCATTCATCTGCTTAAAAGTTAATTTTTTTTTTCACTTTTTTTGTAAAATTGTCTATAGGAAGAGGGTATGGGTTTATTTACATTGTCTCATTCAGTTGTTTTATGAACGCTCATAGCAGTACATTCACTATGTTGTACATTCTCTGTATCAATTTATTTCTGGGGCCCTAGGTGCTTGATATGGTGTGGGGGGTCGAGGTAACTGCTTGCAAATCTTGCCCCTTCCTAATATATTTGACACTAGTGGGCCCTTCTTATCCTACAACTGTTAAGGGGAGGCGCTATAGCAATATTACATCTGGGGCCCCTTGGCTAAAATGCTGTAGCCATTTATTAATCTTGGGCCCCTTAAAATGTTTAACTACAGGGCCCCTACTGACATACCAACTGTTAAGTCATTTAAGACACATTGGTGGGGATTTAGGCAATGTTACCGTCAGAGTCCCTGGGCTAAAAACGCCTCCAAGGTAGTTGCAAGTATATTATTTTGGGCCTCTTATTATATTAGACAGCTGGGGCCCTTCTTACACATTAACTGTTTGGTCATTTTAGATAAAAGATAAAAATAAAAGTACCAACATGAAAACATTTCATAATCTGCTGAATGATTATACAACAATACTACCCATTAATGCATTTGTGTAGGCAATTATGCAACAATGTTTTACCCGTCATTGTCTATATGTAGGCAGTTATACAACAATAACTCTCCCCCCCCCCAATCAACGCATGTAGTTTATGTTTTATGTCTATGTGCATGAATGTGAGTCTTGTAGCCAGATGCCTTCTTAATTGGGTGGATGTCTGGGCTCGCAACTCCCAATGAACCCTTTGTCTGGACTTTTGTTGCAGGCACCATACAAACAAACAAGTGTCAAATGAGCTCCTGTTGGGGGGGGGGGGGGGGGCTAGAATTCAAATACTTATCCGTTGTGACGTTAGAATGCCTTCATTTTCTAAAACTGTTAGAAGCCCCATACCTGCAGGTGACATCATTGACTGCGTTTTTTTGCCCCAAGAGTATTTTTGCATGTGCCCCAAAATGTACATTTGCAAGGCCCCTAAAATGTTATCTTGCATGGTCCCCCTATTTGTACATTTGCATGGCCCCTAAAATGTACTCATGCATGGGCCCTCAAATTAAATTTGCATGGCCCCTAAAATGTAGTCATGCATGGGCCCTCAAATGTACATTTGCATGGGCCCCTAAAATGTACTCATGCATGGGCCCTCAAATGTACATTTGCTTGGCCCCTAAAATGTGTCTTTGACCATTCCCACCTAAAGCCTCTTAATTTATCTTTGTTTAGGGCCCCATAATGAGTTATTGCATAGGGGCCCAATATCCATGTTCTCTTTAAATTTTCCGAAGGCTGTGTGTGTGTATACAAACTTTATATGTGCCCAACATGCAGCATAAAGGAATACAGGCATACTATATCAAGCATCGGCTATCCTTGAGTGTGCGCGCACACCCGGCGCAGCAATGGGCGATCTACGGCCCATGGGCTATATCCGCCAGACTCTTTCAATCGGACCGTTGCCTGCCATTTGCTTCAAAGTAAAACCTAGCATTAGCCGTTTATGGTACGAATTTTGCTGTACATTTATTTCAGTTCGTGTTAACACTCTATTCGTCTGCTCTTGGTCTGGGCCGCCTGTGTCAAATTTACGAACCTAATGTGGCCCGCGACAAAAACAGTTTGCCAACCCCTTGCTTAGAAGGTGAAAATCCCCCCCACCCCCTTTCCAATATATTTTTTTCCGAGGTCTCTCCCCACCAAAAAAAAAATGTAAGATTGGCTCAGCTGGTAGCTCACATTATGTGTTAATATATAAAGCATTGTGGGGGGAAAAAGGGGGAGTAACTTAAAATTAAAAACAACTACAAAAGTTAACATTGAAACCGGCCACAAATTAATAATAATGCAATAAAATATCAAACTTTTTTTTTATACTGCTATTAAATTTATTTTTCAAATCATGGGTTTTCCCCCTACGTTAACTGTCCCAATTCATGTATTAAAAAAAATAAAAAATCGTAATTCAATTCGTCTGATGGAGCTATCATTTCACATTACTGCTGTACTCCAGCTCTCATTGGGGAGATTTACTACACACCATAAATCATGTGACATTACCATTGAAATGTATAAATTTGTGGTGTGTGGTTTCCCTCGCTCGACGTCGTTTTCGCAAAGATGTATAAAAAAACTGTCATCTTCGAGTGGTGTACAATACAAGGGCGGCAATCGATGAACATCAGATTTGAGTGAGAAGACAAGCTAGAAATAAATAGGAGATTAACTCCCTTAGACAAGGCATTGATAAATTGAAAAAAAAATTCTCACGCACTAAGGTCACGAGTACTCGGATCAAATATCGAAGCGTAGTAATTGCTTCGATCGTATTCACAGGTATCGAATTAAAGACGACAAAATATTAACTACTTATCGCTTCAAGCCGGATAGCGGAAGTACTACTCCAATATTTATATGATGGTAAATAGATAAACGTAGAGAATGAGATTATTTGTTTCATATGGAGTAGATATGTTGAGAATTAGATTTAAAAATAGATAGACTAGATGGATAGAAAAAAAAAACATGGACAGACATACTTATATAAAGACAAACAGATCGGCCTATATATGCTATAGACAGATAGATAGACAGATAGATAGATAGATAGATAGATAGATAGATAGATAGATGGATAGATGTATGGTTTGTTACATAAGTAAAGTGCCCTTAGCCTAAAGACCATCGGGGCAGATGAAGTTTAGAATTCATCTGTTTCTTTACTTACGCAACTACGTTTAGGTACCTATTTGAAGCTGGTAGGACTTACATGCTACCTTTACATCAAAATTTCACATGGAAAACTTCTCTTGGTTTTCACCGAGGATCAAACCAGGGACTCTCAGGTCGAAAGTCATATGCTCTACATCGTTCGGCCAACCGTCCACCAAATTGTTTCATAGCTTTACTTGTATTATAAGACTGTCGTTAACGTGGGCTTAGTGGGCTACTATAATCTGATCTGTCGTATAACAGATAGATAGAGGGATTAACAAAACAATGTTGTGTTCTTTAGAGGCAATGCCATAAAAAAAAACAATGTTGTGTTCTTTAGAGGCAATGCCATAAAAAAACAATGTTGTGTTCTTTAGAGGCGATGCCATAAAAAAACAATGTTGTGTTCTTTAGAGGCAATGCCATAAAAAACAATGTTGTGTTCTTTAGAGGCAATGCCATAAAAAAACAATGTTGTGTTCTTAAGAGGCAATGCCATAAAAAAACAATGTTGTGTTCTTTAGAGGCAATGCCATAAAAAAACAATGTTGTGTTCTTTAGAGGCAATGCCATAAAAAAACAATGTTGTGTTCTTTAGAGGCAATGCCATAAAAAGTACAATGTTCTCCACGGCGTGAACAACTTAACGATGAAATTTTAATCTTAAATTAAAAGTTAAGCCGGAAACAAAACGACTAAATAAATAAATTTCAAAATGGCCAGACAAAAGACCAGCTTTACCCGGGCCATTATAATTCTTTATCGTTAATTTATTCGTAATTAATACCGTATTTCCCCACAAGAGCTGCTAATTACATGCTAACATGGTCCCCTAACAATCCACATAACCTCCATGATGAATAGAGTGAGCTCCATTGCAGGCATTTATTAGTTTACTTGGTTCCTGGAATCGAATATTCCGTTGACAAAGATTGGAATCGACAGCTGTAGCATGTTTTCGCAGCCTAGAGAAAAAGACGATTACCGTCACCAGCAGTCAACTTATCGAGTGTCTATTACCACGGCTACATGACTCTCCCTTCCTTCTTGCATTTCCGTGATTCCGGCTGATCAGCGGCTTGGCGAGTACGTGTGAATAGACAGATGTGTATCAAGACGTAGGCCGCATCCACTATGAATTGACTTATGGGGCATGTAACGGTAGTAGTGGCTGTTTTATAGACACTTAGAACAAAGAGTCTGGACTTAACTTTATGACTTACAAGATAAGCCATTTATAAAAACAAAATAATGATGATTTTTTTAAGAACAAAGTTTTGACTTCACAAAGTCGAATAAAAGAAAAAAGCTATTTTAAGTATTGCACTAATAGCTATTAGCATATTCGAATATCCTATTATTATGATTCTAGAGCAGCCATTGGCCCGCGGTACGAATCTGGCCATCCAGATTATTTAATCCGGTCTGCATCTCGCTCCAGAGTGAAGCACAGCATTAGCCTATTATGTTGTTGTGTATTAGTTTGTGAGTTGCGCAGCAGGATATCTGCCGTCAGAATATTATATGTGGGTGTGAGAGCTGTTTTGGGTCAGATAGCGTGTTTGAATGGCATGGCGTGGGTTTGATCGTGAAAAGGGAGGAAGATCAAAGTAGTGAATGGAGAGTGACCGGAGTGACCAGTGTGACCAGTGGAGCATGGCTGTATTTGGTTGAGGAGATCAGGTGGGTTAGGAGGGAAGGTGGTTGTAAGTGAACGTGGAACAGGAAGTTATCCTACAGTAAAGAGTTTATCGTATGGGACAGGTGCTAGTTGACGAGTGTAAAAGTTGGGCCGTTGGTGACTATACTATTTGTCTGGACTTTATTATTATTTTGTCATCATTCTTTTTATAGATTTGATGGATTAAACTTATATTATTGTGTTTTTATGAATACATTGTTCCTATTACTGATTGGATATTTCAAGTGTTCGCTGTTGTGTATTAGCGAGTGTTTTCCCAATTGTCATTTGGTGCGTGGTGCTCAAGAGGCAGTTGGGATGTTGATCTTAAAGAATGCGGACTTATTATGAAGTATTAAGGAAGGAGATAAATTAGAGGCCCAACAAGATCCTGTAAACAACAATGTTATGAAGTTTACTGTTAATCATGTTTGTATGAAGGCATCATATATGTGCATATTATGTATGAATGAATGTTTATATATATACATATATATTTGTTATATGTGCTTGTATGCATAATTTTACATGTACTATTATCATGGTTGTGTTTGTCAGTATCATTACATGTACTATTATCATGGTTGTGTTTGTCAGTATCATTACATGTACTATTATCATGGTTGTGTTTGTCAGTATCATTACATGTACTATTATCATGGTTGTGTTTGTCAGTTTCATGTATGTGAATATTAGCGTACGTTTATTTTTAAATGAAATATACATTTTGTCTAGCTTTTTTGTTTTGTTCTGTCACTTACATAGAACCGTGAAAGATGTTTATTGACATTGGCAAACAAAAATTAATCAAACAACAACAACAAATTTAATTTAAAACAAATAAACAAACAATTAAAGTCTGGCATGATTTAATTCGTCATCGGCCTGGCTGATGAGCGATAACCTCCCCTCACACTCCCTCCATCAAACACCCCTACCCTCTCCCCTCACACTCCCTCCATCAAACACCCCTACCCTCTCCCCTCACACTCCCTCCATCAAACACCCCTACCCTCTCCCCTCACACTCCCTCCATCAAACACCCCTACCCTCTCCCCTCACACTCCCTCCATCAAACACCCCTACCCTCTCCCCTCACACTCCCTCCATCAAACACCCCTACCCTCTCCCCTCACACTCCCTCCATCAAACACCCCTACCCTCTCCCCTCACACTCCCTCCATCAAACACCCCTACCCTCTTCCCCCACACTCCCTCCATCAAACACCCCTACCCTCTCCCCTCACACTCCCTCCATCAAACACCCCTACCCTCTCCCCTCACACTCCCTCCATCAAACACCCCTACCCTCTCCCCTCACACTCCCTCCATCAAACACCCCTACCCTCTCCTCACACTCCCTCCATCAAACACCCCTACCCTCTCCCCTCACACTCCCTCCATCAAACACCCCTACCCTCTCCCCTCACACTCCCTCCATCAAACACCCCTACCCTCTCCCCTCACACTCCCTCCATCAAACATCCCCTCCCCCCTTCCCCTCGACAAAAAACCACCACCTCCCCGCTATTATTGACAACCAGAAATACGATAAGCAGTCAAGATAACTCCGCTTGAACCTCATAATTCTATGGTAATCTGCCCCTGTTTATTGTGTTGGCTTCGCGAGATTTTTTTTTTCCTTCTAATCCGACTCGATCTACCAGCATAGATACCCGAGTTTATCTTTACCATTGACTACAGACGTCATATCTGTCTACATATAATAAAATACTTGAGGGCGGGGGAAGGGGGGCTCGGGAAATGGGGGGGGGGGGTCGGGATCAAATTTCAATAATAACAAAAGAAAACTCAATGCTAATTGTAATCATAACAATGAATTGAAAAAAAAATGAACAGATTAAATATTGAACCGTGTAAAATAGAACACTTTTTGGTGTTCTGAGGTTCTGATGATGGAAACATTAGCGTTAATCGAATTACACATTAATTGTTCTGGTTCATTTATTTGTCGTCTATACAATACTTCTGTGTTTCTTGGTGCAGATATCTTAAGCAATGAAATTAAGTTACACGGAAAAACCCAACGAAACCTATTCTATATAGAGAAAACATGAAATTTGAGCAGATAAAAAATGTACACTTTTAAAATTATGGAAATTCCCAATACTATAATTAGATACAATGAAACGTTTACAAATATTAACCTGTACGCCTTTTAGAATTTAGTCCTCCAATTTTGTAAATTCGTTAGTTTAGAACATGCCTTTGTATTTGAACAGATTGATAGACAGGTTGTACATATAGAGATATAGATAGATGAATATATGGATAGACGGGCAGTACATATAGAGATATAGATAGATGAATATATTGATAGACGGGTTGTTAATATAGATAGATGAACATATTGATGGACAGACAGTATAGTGAAGTATAGATAGATATAAATAGATGATTAATTATATTGATGGGTAGACAGTACAAATTAATATGCCAATATTATAGATACTAACGTGATAGATAGATCAATAGGTCAATAATATAGATATATATGTAGAAACTCTTTCCTTAAATAGTGCCAATTAATTGAACTGGTTGTTAAATGGCGTGTTGTGGTCACTCAGTTAATTGAACTGGTTGTTAAATGGCGTGTTGTGGTCACTCAGCTAATTGAACTGGTTGTTAGATGGCGTGTTGTGATCACTCAATTAATTGAACTGGTTGTTAAATGGCGTGTTGTGGTCACTCAGCTAATTGAAACTGGTTGCTTAATTGTTATTGATGTTCGGTCATAATGGATGTCATTCAGTAATGTCAACAGCTGGACCAGTCGGGTAGCTTGCTGGACATTTGCCTTTATGGCAGTTCCCGGATGTTGAGGGACACAGCGAGTTTGATCTCAAGGGCTCTAAGGGACTTAGTCTCAGCCCGCAGTTATCACTGAGAGAATTCATAGAGAGAGAGAGAGAGAGAGAGAGAGAGAGAGAGAGATAGATAGATAGAGAGGGAGAGAGAGAGGGAGAGAGAGAGGGAGAGAGAGAGGGGGAGAGAGAGGGAGAGAGAGAGGGAGGGAGAGAGAGAGAGATGTTGAGTGTCGGAGGGGCCAGAGACCCTCTTAGCAACAGATTTAAAAGCGATAAATTATGGAAGGGGCCTCTTTTGCCCTCTGGGCCCCCTAGTCAGTCGTTAAGTTTGCCTATACATAAGAACATTCGGTCTAAAACAAAAGCCATAAAAAAAATATTTCACAATAACAGATAGTAAAGTAATGTCACATTGACAGTTTGTAAAGCAATGTCACATTGACAGTTTGTAAAGCAATGTCACATTGACAGATTAAAAAAATGTCAATGTTTCAAATTAAAAAGAACAACGATGACCAGCACAAAGTAAAATCAAATCAGACAATATTAACCTGTTAACAATTCAAATTACGAGTCTATCGGCATGTCAAATATTGACATACATATGCAGGTAAAGTCACACAAGTGTACAGTGTAAGATAACATTTTTTTTGTACTGATTTAAAATAACCAAACAGTGACGTGTGAATTTTGCTAAGCCTGTCAACTATCGACGTTCATAAATCCTGAAGTGATAAAATATTCATAAGTTTTTTCTTAAGTTTTTACTTTAATTTGACTTGATTTCACAGAAAAACAAAATAACCTGACATAATGTCTTACACTTAATTATTCATAACTACATAATCGCAACCAACATTTTCCTACATTTTTTTTTACAATTACACGTAGTTACTTCTTGAATTTTAATTAAAAATACATTAATCAACTGTTTGTGATGAAACTATTTCTCAAATGCAGGGTTGTTAACAATACTCTTAAATTGTATCGTCAATACCGATACCAATACTTCATAAAAATAGTATCGCCAATACCAATACAAATACTCAGGTAAAAATGTATTGCCAAAATCGATACCAATACAATACCGATACTTTTGAGAACAACAAACTATTTTTATGTAAAATATAATGAGTTCAAGTTTTTTCAAGTTAAAAAAAAAGCGAAAACAATAAAATACAATGTCAAAGCACAAATTTAATGCTAATCACTTTAGTACTTGACAGATGACCAAGTGGTGTAGCTACTCGACAGTCGACTTCAGAGTCATGGGTTCGATCATTGGTGAGAACAATGGGCGTTGTGCTAACCACACAATCCCTTCATATACCGATGTTATAGAAACAGATGAATTCCCGATGGCCCGTCAGGGCTAAGGGAACTTTTCTTTACTATTTCACCACTTGGCAGCACGTAAGAAGACCATCATTTCAAAACGATCATTCCTTAGCCTAGAACGTAATGGCATAAAAACATGCCCACCCAATGAAAACAGGCGCTTAACTCAGCACTAGCCGATCAACGCAGCAATATAGTTTCTTAATGCTTGGTAGGTTGGGTAGGGTGATAATGACATCATTTCTGATGAGTTATCTTCAATATATCTACTTCAACAGAACTGTTACTATTAAGCTGGTTCTGCCGTCGTGCAGTAAAACTGCACTGCTGACTGTATTGGAGCTGCACCACCCTGCCGAGTAAGTTGAGTGGAAACTGCACTCAGAGCACTGCAAGCACGTGTTAACGTTTGTTCAACTTCAACCTTGTGATCCACGTTGTCTTGTTGGGGAGGTGGGTGGTGTTAATAGTGGTAGGGTTGATGGTTATCATTACAAGCAGTGATTGAATTTATGAAAATTACTTTTAAAACATTGTATCAAAATCGCTATTGTTTTTCTGCAATTAGCTAATAGTGGCAACAGAAAAGTATTGGTATCGAGTATCGAAAATTTTTCGTTTAAAATGTATCGGCGATACACAAATCAATACTTGATATAAAAAGGATCGGCAATACAGCAACCAATACTGAAAAAGTATCGCCGATACTGTATTGGCCAATACCGATACTTCGATACTAACAACCCTGCTCAAATGAACCGCCATGTTTGTTATTAAATTAAACAAGAGAAAACGAAAATATTTCAGTTGCCGCACCTCTCCCCCCACTTTCCCCCCACATCAAAGATATCAAATCAAATTAATGAATTATCGCCCCCTGCTAATGTTTGACAGCTTCCTTCTCTCTCTCCATAACACAATCATCATATGTGTATTCTTCCAGATCGTCAGCTGTCCATCATCCACACTTTTTGTCTACGGATAGAGCGATGGTGGATGGGCAGACAAATTAGAATTCCCCCATCTACCCCGCGGTCCAAAAGTCAACCCCCTTCTTTTAACTTCCCTTCCCCCCTCCCCTCCCCACTTTTTTTCAAACTTTATATTTTCTGTCGGCGGAGGGAGACAAGCCGTATCACTTTACTCGCAGATAAAGATCATTCCGCCATTTTGTAGACCAGCTCAGCTCTCGTCCGTCAAGGGGGCGGGTATCTGGCCGGGTAATCAGATCCTCCAATATGGCGCTCTGTGCCCCTATCAGTGGCACGATGGCTCCGGGTAAATGGCTCCGAGATTGACAGCGACATGGAAACAAAACAAATTTTCGAAGTCACTAAAGTGTTTGTATGTTTGTATGTTTGTATTTTTGTACTAGTGTAAGTATGATTGGATGACCAGACATATATATGTGTGTTTTATTGGATGTTTGTATGTTTGTACGAGTGTATTATTGGATGACCAGACATGTTTATGTGTGTTTTATTGAATGTTTGTATGTTTGTACGAGTGTGAGTATTATTGGATGACCAGACATATATTTAGTGTGTTTTATTGGATGTTTGTATGTTTGAACGAGTGTATGGTTAGATGACCAGACATGTATATGTGTGTTTTATTGGTTTTATGTATGTTTGTACGAGTGTGAGTATTATTGGATGACCAGACATATATATGTGTGCTTTATTGGATGTTTGTATGTTTGTACGAGTGTGGGTATTATTGGATGACTAGACATATATATGTGTGTTTTATTGGCTGTATGCATGTCTCTGTATGCCACAGTGTGTGAAATTGGATTGTTTGTGTCGATGTCTGAAATTGTACATACATGTACTTGGAAGAGTGTGTTCGTAGGCATGTGTATAAATTTATATTACATCAGGGCCCCCGTCAGTTGCAGTCATATAAAAAAAATGACTCTGCAATCGATGTGTGTATGTGTGTGTTTGGTCAGGGGTGCCCAATTGGTCGTGATCGCTGGGGGGGGGGCACAGATTAGCCTACTGCAGACCTGGTTTCATGAGTGTTGTCATCCCAGTTCTTAAACTAGAAGCAAAAGCACAGTTTGTAAAGTGGGCTCACGGGGCCCGTGTTCAAAGGTCTCATCAACACCCCAGTTTTATTCTTCTAGTTTAACCCCTTTTCTCTT
Organism: Bulinus truncatus; assembly: GCA_021962125.1. Taxonomy (NCBI): domain Eukaryota; kingdom Metazoa; phylum Mollusca; class Gastropoda; family Planorbidae; genus Bulinus; species Bulinus truncatus. The sequence goes on from JAGDYQ010000055.1 coordinate 455,048, forward strand.
CGTTAAGGGGGCTCATTTTTTGTTTGACCCCGGGGTCCCACCCATCCTTAAAATGGCTTCTGACCAGGGGCTAGGTTGATAGTGTGGGATCTATAATCTGAAGACCTCTATTTATATTTTTAATATGCAGCCCGAGAAAAAAAACGAATTTTAAGTTTGTGAACCAAAATTAAACTTTGGACATTATAGGAGAGAGACTAAATATATAGATCTGTATCATCATCTGCCGCTGGTAATGTTTGATTCCCCCCACCCTCCTGACCCGCCCATACTGGTCCATCCTTCAGACCTCTTTATTTGAACCCATCACACGGTACGGCCCTGTCAGTACTGCCACTTAATAACGATCATTAGTATTTCTGGCTGCCCCCGGCGACTTTACCCACTCTTGTGACATTTTACCCCAAAACAACAATTGTCACACGGTGTCAAGTTTGTCACCTTCCAGTCTGCTCCCTGGGTGTCCATTGTTCTCTTCTGCTGCTCTCACATCAGGACTCTTCCCGCCATGCACCTCAACTGTGTATTGTGACGTTCAGGCTTTATATTCGATGACTGTATTTATTTGATCTGTGTGTCTGTTTACCTGCCTGTTTACCTTGTCTATCTATCTATCTATCTATCTATCTATCTATCTATCTATCTATCTATCTATCTATCTATCTATCTATCTATCTATCTATCTATCTATCTATCTATCTATCTATCTATCTATCTATCTATCTATCTATCTATCTATCTATCTATCTATCTATCTATCTATCTATCTATCTATCTATCTATCTATCTGTCTGTCTGTCTGTCTGTCTGTCTGTCTGTCTGTCTGTCTGTCTGTCTGTCTGTCTGTCTGTCTGTCTGTCTATCTATCTATCTATCTATCTATCTATCTATCTATTTATGTTTCCATCATTTATCATGTCATTCATCTATCTTCAACTATCCATCCATCCATCCATCCATTCATCCATCCATTCATCCATCCATCAATCCATCAATATTCTTCCATATATCTGACTTACAGATATAAAGATGTATAGATAAACACACACGCACACCGATATATTTACTTGTAGAGAACACACTGTAGAGTGGAACAAACATATTGTATGTCTTCATGATTGCAAAAAAAAAAATCAGTTTCTGTAAGTGTTGGTGTTTTATTAGTCCATAAACAGTAAATCACACCATCTCCCTTGGTCAAGCAGTTAAATTCCTCACCTGCGAAAGTCAGCAGTTCACACCTCTTTAACTCACTTAACGGCCGTTTATCTCCCTCTCAGTTTCTGCGGCACTAAACTATGTCTAAAAATAGAAACTGATAATCTTCCTGATAATCCAACAGTATTAAAAGTTTCATTGTTTTTTATCATCTCGCCTACAACACTTTAGCAATGGCCTGCTACATTCGTTGATCTGATGGAGGACTAAACTTCTAGGATTCCCCATCCTTCCAATAGAATGTGGACAGGGATCGTCTCTAGACATAAAGATAACAGTCAATTATTCACTGTAAACTAAGAAATGTTACCCCCTTCCATCTTCCCCAAGTTAAATGTTTCTGGAGATATTTCTTGTTCTACCAATAAGAACATTCATGATGTTGAAATATGCCTAGACCAGTGCTTCTCAAAGTGGTGGACAGCGGCCCCCTAGGGGGCCGTGGACTGTCCGGAGGGGGGCCGTGGAATTTCGAAAAATTATAAATTTAAGCAATCTAAACCCAAAAAAAAAAAAAATAGGGGAGCCGTGACATATTGATTGGCGTTCCAAGGGGGGCCGTGACTTCAAAAAGTTTGAGAAGCACTGGCCTAGAAGACAACAACATTTATGTAACAATTTTTTTCTGGTGTTTTTAGCTACTTGCGTTAAAAAAGATCGTGTGCATACCATAATTTTTAATAGGCGAGAAATTGCAACGGAAGGTGGGCATGGGAGCTTTTGATAGATTACCTTACTTAACATTAACTGGAAAAAAAAAGGTATAAAGATTGGTTGTTTGAACACAGGCCGTAGTTTGACCGCTGGCGGTAGTTGACCACTGGCAGTAGTTTGATCGGTGACGGTAGTTGACCACTAGCAGTAGTTTGATCGGTGACGGTAGTTGACCACTGGCAGTAGTTTAATCGCTGGCGGTAGTTGAACTCTGGAATTAGTTTGATCGCTGGCGGTAGTTGACCACTGAAAGTTGTTTGATCGCTGACGGTAGTTGACCACTGGCAGTAGTCTGACCGCTAGCAGTAGTTTGACCATTTCTGGGCTCGTTCAATGCCTATATACTTTTATTTTCCTCAACATATACCTATTTACAGATGGGATACGTAGAGACACTGATGGGATACTTAGTCACACAGTTGGGATACTTAGAGACACAGTTGGTATACTTAGTGACACAGATGGGATACTTAGTGACACAGTTGGGATACTTAGTGACACAGTTGGGATACTTAGTGACACAGTTGGGATACTTAGTGACACAGATGGGATACTTAGTGACACAGTTCAGTGGTCACAGAGAAACAAAATCAGCGAAATGGACTTTTTTTCAGGGCTGTTTGTGATGTTGTACCTTGTTTGTACTATTGCACCTTGTCTGTACTGTTGAACCTTGTTTGTACTTTAGTACGTTGTTTGTGCTGTTGCACATCATTTGCACTGTTGAACCTTGTATGTACCGTTGCACCTTGTTTCTACTGTTATATCTTGTTTGTACCGTTGTACCTTGTTTGTACTATTGTACCGTCCTGTTTTTTTGTTCTGGCCTCCCCTTTGTTTTTTTTTTTAAAAAAAGAATAAAAATAAATCGTGTCAAACAAGGGGAGACAAATAGTTGCAAGAAGAACACAACTTTATCAGTTGCCCCCACTTGGCTTGATGAAACTCTTTTAAAAGATTACAAAAAAACTAAAAATGATAAAAAAAATATCTCCCGCATTACTATTTTGACCCACCACATTGCCACCATTAGCGCCCTCACCCCCACCCCCTCCCACTCCGTGTGTCTCACCAAACTTCAACATGTCAAAAGATTACAGTTTTAACTATTCATTCATTAGCAAAACTGAAAAAAGGTTAGCACGAGTAAAGCACTGTGTTGCCATTGCCAACTATTTTTTCGAAGAGTAATCCCGAAAAAATATTTCAATATATATCTAGATAATACTAAATATATATCTATACATGTATAGCAAATATAGTACTAAGTTTATATCTAAATGGCAACATGGAAATACCCGGATCTATTATTTGATATCGTTTTTTTTATTAATATCTAGATTTTACTATATCTAAATTTCTTCAAAACATTTAGATTTGGATAAAAAAATATCCAGATTGGCTGCCGTGGAGAGAGAGAGAGAGAGAGAGAGAGAGAGAGAGAGAGAGAGAGAGAGAGAGAGAGAGAGAGACTGGTGCTGGATTGGGGGAGTAATGGGGAGATAAGTCTTGCTGCAAAAGGGGGGAGGGGTGATAACCTTACCGTCACTGTATCTTCCTATGTTTTAATTATCTCCCCTCGAAGACGCGCGAAATGGTTACGTCATGACGGACATGGGGAGACCATGCATGTTATTTTGCACGTATCTTTTAAAGGCCTGGCTTATTTTAAAAAAAAAAACAACTGTGGTATGTAGTCGCGTGCGACCTCGTTGTTAGTCACAAGAAAAAATAAAAAGGGGGCGGTAATCTTCTCTTCTTTAGTAAACGTCTGGGGGTTGGCGTAAATATGGCCGCCGAAAGACAAGAGAGATAAAATTATATAAAACATAAGAATTTAAAACAATTTTTCTTTTTTTTTTAAAAAAAAAAATGGTTAACATTTAGGATTAAGTTTCTGAATTAAATATTTACAAGAAGAACCCCGCCCCCCCCCTCGTTATTTTGAATTTTTGTTGTTGTTGTTGTTATCCGATGAACAACATAAAACACAAATCACAATTCTAGACATAGCAGATGTTTAAACGGTATAAAACATGCTTAGCATACCTTGATATCGAGATGTTGACAGAATGCTTTTTGACCTTCAACCTTTATGTGTTGGTCTATTTTGTATGAACAGCGAGTGATGACGTAGTGAACAAATAAATATGCCCGCCGTCTTAGACCTAAATAAAAGCGCATAATTTCAGATTTGACCAATGAGTCACATGTTGTTTAAAAAATGTAAATCCAAAACAAAAAGGGGGAATAATTTAGTTGTCATATTTGTAGTGAGTGATGTCCCTTGTTGGAATAGGAGGCACGTGTTATTTTAGCGCGGACATTTGGCAGTATTGCCAGGTGTTTTTAAAGAGTTCTGGCCAAAAACTCATTAAGGATCAGACATTAAATTAAATCGAAAAGAAATGTCAAAATTTACTTCCAGTTTTATAATCTATGTCATATTTTATTTTTGGTACTTAAATTGAAACCGCAAAAAAAAAAAAAAATCAGCACGACAGTAGACTGTCGGCCTGAGAGTACTGGGTTCGATCTTCGGTGACAACCAATACATTTTTCCAGGTCCTGTTATAAGTTGGTTGAAGGGTTATCAAAGTGAATCGTCGAATGGTTATTGCGATTCAAAAAGCGCATTTGTGGATGTTAACATTCGCAAAATAAATACATAAATAAAAATCAGCGAATTTGTGAAAAGAGATTTTCATGAGAAGGAGATTTACTTTGTTCCACCATTAAAAATTGAAATTCTTTCTCTTATGAATAAACTCTTCAAGTTTTACTTAAAAAACTAAAATGTGAATCATTGTACAGAGAAATTTTATCGCAACAGATATAACAACAGTCCAACATTATGTGCGTGTGTGAGAGGCATACTCTCCCCTCCCTTTTCTCTCTCTCTCTCACTCTCTCTCTCTCTCTGCCAGCACCTCCTCCCCTCTCTCTCTCTGCCAGCCCTCCCAGCAGAGCCTACATTTAGAATACCCTACCTCCTCATCTAATAGCCATCCAAAGTGTGTGAGATAAGAGTTGTCTAAACTTTGGATACAGTCTTAGATAGACACATGTCAACACCTTGCACTGTGGATTACATCCCTTTCCACACAAATTCACTCCCCTGCCCCCCCTCCCCTTTCCCCCATACTTCCGCGATCGTTAACATTATATTTAAAACAATTTTAACCTAATTTTTTTTTGGGTGTAAAATGAGATCTGATATTTGTGATATAATAACAAGTAATGTCTACTAAATAGAAAGTACATTTAGAAACGATTCATTTTGTCTACTCAATGTGAGATTTCGTCTTGTACATTTTACCTTTCTAAATTAAATCTAAATCTAGCAGGCCACAAATTAAGGCTACTCAAAAAAAAAACCGGTTAGTTAATTGTGATGTTTGCCAACTGTTAATGTGAAGTTTGTCTACTTAATATGATTTTTCTCTACTTCAGTGTTTCTCAAAGTATTCAGAGGCGTACCAAGGGTGGGGGGAGGGGGTTTCCAAATTGAAATGTCCCCCGGGCCCCGGCTTGAGGGGTCTCCCAAAAATATTATTTTACATTAAATATTAAGTAAATTATCGCATGTTATGGTGTTGAAAAACAAAATGCAGGGGCCCCCAAAGAGACCAAGCCCCCACCCGGACCCACAAATCTCTAGGTTCGGCTGTGAAAGAATTATAGGTCGCCACCCACCGGCGGGTCACTAGAGGTTTTGGTGTAGGTCATCACTATTTTTGGCTTATTTGAAAATATAGACAAGTGTGTTTAGCTCTATACTATTCTCTATTTAAGTGGGTCTATTCTCTATTTAAGTGGGTCTCGAATAGCCCATAGCTTGAGAACCCTGGCTTTAATTAATACGAGACCGTGACTGCTAAAGTGCATCTAGTGCGGTAATGTTGTGAGCCTGGTCTGTGTGCTTCAGGTTACAGGTTCAAGTCTCAGCGACATCAATTTTTCAACGTCCACCGTAGTGCGTACATATATTTGCGAGGATGTTGAGAAAAAAAGAAGCAGCAACATTAACCGTGTAGAGGGCCACGGGCGTTACTTGGGTGGGGGAGAGGAGGGGCCCAAATTCTAAAGTCCCCCGGGCCCCAGCTTGAGGTGGCCCCAAAATTATTTTTTTACATTGTATATTAAGTACATGTCATCATCTCATGATGTCGAATGTTAAAATGCGCCCCCCCCCAAAAAGAGGCCATGCCCCCCGGGCCCCCAAATCCCTAGGTTCGGCACTGTAGAGGTCAGGTTTGACTCTGTATTATGCAAAACGTCTCCGTGGACGGGTCAGTGCGTCCCATCTGAGTCGTGCAGGTAACTGGTTCGCGTCCCGGTGATTGCAGTCTGTCCATCATGTTACCTGTGAAACCATTTTAACCTCAGTCAGGGTGTGGTACCTACAAACGATGTCCCACGGAGAAGTTAATAGGTTCAAGAGATACACAAGGTTGGCAGTTAGGAAGACCGCCCAGGCCCAGGGATGGCATGTAAACTTCTGTTACAGCTCTCGGCCCGCACATGTCTCACGCAGCGGTTCTATTTAAACAGCTTAGGCCGCGTATGTTAAAACTGATGATTAGTAATGAATATTAATATATAAAAAAAATAATTAAAAAGCAAAGATAGTTCTAATTCTTTTTAAAACCACCCAAACAACAGATGATATCACAACATACCAATCTTCACCTTTCTCTGATATCAAACAAAAATGAAATACCTGCTGCGTATGTTTCTAGGCGTTTATATTTCAGTAAATATGTCAAGTTGGAAGATGTAAGATTCTACTTGTTTGTCAACTGTTTGTATGTCGTGGAGGTATCAGACATTTGTAAGCAAGTGTTTGTCTGTCGTGGAGGTATCATACATTTGAATGTCAGTGTTTGTCTCGCTGTTCTTAATACTTGGAAACTTTAAAAAAAAAACCCACTAGAAATATAAAGAGAAAAACCAACTTAGCGAGAGTGATAAGAAACTTATCGGGGTTCGGATAACGCCCCTACTTCTTCATCCGGCGCAACCCTACACCTTGGCGGGAGGGACGTTAAGAATCTAGCTGGAGGTAATGTTGTCGAGTTGATGACTCTGGAGTACATAGACACGTCTGGGTTGGGGGGAGAAGGAGGAGAGAGAGATGTACCCTAGCGGGGGACTCATTAAGTACCATTAGTACCGGGTCATTGAGGAGAGAGGGGGTAGGTAGAGGATATGGGGGGGGGAGGGGAGACAGAAGCGTCACACAGGTAGGAGGGTGGGGGTTGGTATCTCTGACACTTTCAAGAGTGTCAACTTCAGATTGTGCGTGTGTTTGTATGTTTGTTTGTGTGTATGTGTGTGTATGAGTGTAGGTGCGTGTGTTTGTATGTTTGTTTGTGTGCATGTGTGTGTATGAGTGTACGTGCGTGTGCGTGTAAAGATGTGTGTGTGCCAGTAAAGATTGTGTATGTGCGTGTAAAGATGTGCGTTTTGATGTTTGTGGCTGGACATAATTCCTGGTGGAAATGTAATATCAAATACCCTGTCTCTAACTCGAATGGATACACGAGATTAGTTTTTTAAAGCAAGACAAATTAACTTCATTATGTCTAACCTTAACTAGGTGTGGGCTATTCTTTTGACTCGCGGTCCACATAAAGCTTGCCCTAATTCGCCCGTGGCTATATGTGGATCCAGAGCCACAAATTGGTAGGCCAACTCGACGACCTCAAACACCACCAAAAAAACAGTGGGCCTCTTAAGATCTTAATTACTATTAAATTTACTGCTCAGGGGGCCCAAAAGTTATTTTGTCCTAAATCTATGGAAGTGTTTGCCTAGGGCCTCAAAACATCTATGGAAGTGTTTGCCTGGGGCCTCAAAACATCTATGGAAGTTTCTGTCAAGGGTCCCCTCCCAAATAATTTAGAACGGCTCTGTATAGAGCCACTGTAACGACAGCCTTAAGACAGCCTTCACTACACAGCCACTGTAACGACAGCCTTAAGACAGCCTTCACTACACAGCCACTGTAACGACAGCCTTAAGACAGCCTTCACTACACAGCCACTGTAACGACAGCCTTAAGACAGCCTTCACTACACAGCGACTGTAACGACAGCCTTAAGACAGCCTTCACTACACAGCCACTGTAACGACAGCCTTAAGACAGCCTTCACTACACAGCGACTGTAACGACAGCCTTAAGACAGCCTTCACTACACAGCCACTGTAACGACAGCCTTAAGACAGCCTTCACTACACAGCCACTGTAACGACAGCCTTAAGACAGCCTTCACTACACAGCGACTGTAACGACAGCCTTAAGACAGCCTTCACTACACAACCACTGTTGCTAGGTATATTCACCACCACCCTGGCCAGTGGCCAACAATCTGACTGACCCTGTCTACATCCCCGTGTCGTTTAACTGTTTGAGTTTAATTGGGTTTTATTATTTCGTTTAAATGGGTTTTTATTATATCTTTCGATTGGTTTAAATGTTTTATTTTAAATACCATTAGACATTCAACAGAACACCATCACCGACTAGATCAGCGGGTGGGATAAGTTTTTCAATCGCAGGCCACACGCAGTCTTTTCTATAATGTGAACCAATGTTATTTGACTATAGCTTTATACTCTAGATTCTGACCACGTGAATGACCACTCACCTTCTCATTGACTTATTACAGGTTTCAATTGTCATCAGGTGACTTGCAGCAGTCTGGGTTTGAACCTAGGACAGCATCACACCATTCATGCTCACAGCCAGTCTGCCATTGAGTAACAACCTCGAGTCTATCGCTGCCCCGTTATAGTTTAATCTGGTTCTTAGTAAGCCTTGACCAGTCGTTTGTCACAGCCCCTTACCGACTAATATATTTTGTAGTTTCTGCTTAGGACCCTCGCTCTTGAATGGGCCCCCCTCTCTCTCTGAACTCTCTCAGTGATAACTGCGGGCTGAGACTTAGTCTCTTAGAGTCCGTGAGATCAGACTCGCTGTGTCTCTCAACATTTGGAGACTGCCACAGAGCCCGACGGCCAGCAAGCTACCCGACTGGTCCACCCTGTGGTCCGCCAGTCCGGGGCACTCGAAAAGCACATGATCCACGGTTTCCTCCACCTCCCTGCAGTGCCTGCAAAGGATGTCGACATTGGGCCTCAACCTCCCAAAGTACGCGCCAATAGGACAGTGCCCAGTACGGAACTGGACAATTAGCGCCTGCTCGACTCTCCTAAGCTTCCTTCACGGGTCGGTTTTGGACGGCCGCTCCAGAAACTTACGGACATTCCTTCCGTTCACCCCATTGTTCCAGCTCGAGAACCACTTCGAATGTGTATGGGCCCCATATCCCAATTTAATTCTGGTTCTAAGTAAGCCCTGACTAGTCGTTTGTTATAGCCCCCCCTTCCCCACAAGTTAACGACGGCTCTGTAAATGCTCATGTACGATCATGGTATCAAACGATCATGGTATCAAAGCTAAACGATTTGATGTTATAATTTATGATCTATATTTTAAATGTCGGTATTTTCATCAAGGGAGACAACAAACTGATTTCCGTTGAATGTTGTAGTTACCTCAAAGTTTATTTTCAATATAATCATATTCATACAAATGAAAATAAAACATACAAACAAAACTCATGACACTATTTAATTTGACATTCATGACATGAAATAAATGACATTTAAAGTAAAAAAGTAGAATCACTAGCTCGACTTTGTGAAACTGGACAAACATTTAAGTTAAAACAAAGTCAGGTTGTTTGAATAAAAATAATAATAATAATATTAAAAGAATGAATGATAATAACAAGAGCCCCCTCCACCCCCACCCCACCCCCCATATACAAATAGTTATCAAAGTGTCCTAGATGTTAGCCAGAGTCATCTCCTGTGTCCGACATGGTTTCTTTTGACATCTCCCCATTCAAGAAGTCCTGAGAGGAAGATAAAAAGTAATGTCATGTTTGGGGAATTAATTCAAAACACTACATGGTGAGGTCAAAGCATTCCAATTCACATTTCTTTAAAAAAAAATTGATATAACAACTAGTATTAAATGATGACCACTGGCTAGTTGTGTAATTAGGTCCATCGCAATATTTTGACAGAGGTAGCAATCAATGTGTGTCCTTAATCACTCCTCCTCTCCCCTACACAAACAAAAAACAAGTCCTGGAGATTTTCATTTTTTAACCCACGTAATTCTCATGTATTTGTTGCCTCAGTGTATTTAGAATTAGTTTACATATTGAGTTATCTCTATCTGTTGCCGCAGTGTATTTAGATATTAGTTTACATACTGAGTTATCTGTATTTGTTACCACAGTGTATTTAGATATTAGTTTACATACTGAGTTATCTCTATTTGTTGCCGCAGTGTATTTAGATATTAGTTTACATACTGAGTTATCTCTACTTGTTATCAAAGTGTATTTAGATATTAGTTTACATACTCCGTTATCTCTACTTGTTGCCGCAGTGTATTTAGATATTAGTTTACATACTGAGTTATCTCCATTTGTTACCTCAGTGCATTTAGATATTAGTTTACATACTGAGTTATCTCCACATTTTAAGTTAGTCTAGCGAATCATTCATTTGACTCTTTGATTTATCACTGAGTTAAACCGTTGTTGTTTGTTGCCTGCTACAAGGAATGTTTGTTTATGAAACCTACTTTGTACGAACTGTCGCACAGGGATTTAGGAAATACACAACATATAAAAATTATAGGAAATCATGAAATATTACAGCAACGAATTTAGAAATACACAATGGCCGCAGTCTAGGGCCCCTGACAACTGGGGCCCTTTTACCCCCCCTATCATAAAACATGCCCAGTTTTATAATAGTAACGTAATTGAGTAACATAAAATTCAGATCCCATTGGGCCCTCTAGGCTTGGGGCCTGTCACTCGGGTAGCCTGCCTCTTCTGGCGGGCCCTGCATGCATTCACATACACACACACACTTAGACAAACACAAACACACAAAAATTATAAAAAGCTGTATTATCGATATTTGAATGGTTTATTCGTATAATCAATAAGTCAGTCAAACATAAAACTGAACAAAATGAATTACATGTGTGCGTTCATTCACTGAATGTTAAACACCGAGCAAGTCATAAAATACAGGACACTGTACATCATAGAAACACAACATACATCTATTGGAAATACACGCCTGAACTGTTTACTTCCTGTTACTATAAATAGACATACTATTTAGTACCAAAACACTTTTTTTTCTAAAGTGCCGCTTTACAACTGGGGATACGAAAGACAAGCATACATCCACCCCCCCATACACACACGCGCACGCACGCACACACACACATACACATACATACATACATATATATATATATATATATATACAGAGATACAGATCCGTCTATGTCATAAGCACAGATAACTTATATAACGCCAGTGAGGATAAATGGTGAAAAAATGACACAAATAGTGGTCATCTGGACCGTGGTCAAGTATCCTATATATAACACTGACCACTGGTTAAGTTTCAGCCGGACAGTGTGACATTGTGCCTGTTCATCATTTCTTTTTTCTTTATTGTGTATTGTTTCATTTATTCATTTTTAATTTTTTCATAATTTTTTTATATTTAAATAGTCAGGCTTGAGAATTGATTGATTGTATAACAACACCATCAGTGTGAGATCTCTCCCATCCCATAATTAAAACTGTTATCTATTGGAGATTTCAGATAATTGATTTTTTTCTTTAAATCTCAAAAACTAAATTTGACGCCAAAAGCCTCACATCGTGACCAGTAAAGCTCCAATCAGATTCCGTTACGAGATTACGTCATTGGGTCAAGTGACATCATTTGGCGGAACAACATTTGCTGTTGGTAGCTCATGAAATTAGTTTTATTTTTTTATTTTTTAAATTAAATTTGGCGTAGTAAATGCGGAGAGTTTTGGTTAGTTAAATTATTCAGAGTCGTCACTAACTTTGACGGTTGAGTGGTTGTAGAGACCCTGCTCCATCAGCTGCATGGCCAGGGGATTCCTGACTCCGACTGATTTCTTGATCTTGGCCCGTTTGTTTTGGAACCAGATTTTGATCTGTGACTCTGTCAGGCCGAGCTCTTCAGCCAGATTTTTCCTTCTGGTTTCTGTCAAGTATCTGATGAAGGAAAACAAAGGAAACATTTCACCAGAGGTGGATTATGGGGGGGGGGGAGTTTAAAAGGCCCCGAAAAAACCCATTTTACACGTGTTATTTTATTTTTGCTAAGTCTGTATGAAGGGGCCCATTATTTTCTTCTGCGACCGGGGCCGTATCCGACCTTAGTCCGCTACTTTATTTAATACCAGGGTTAATACATAAATAATCCTAAAATCACAATTTTTTGCAACTGGTAACAGAAACAATAATAGCTAAACAAAATTATTAGGGCTCGTTCGCAAGTGACGTAACGCTTAGGGGTGGGGACAGGGGGGTCTAGGATTTTGTGACATTTTGTGACAGGGGAGGGGGGAGGTCTGTGAAATTGTGACGTCACAAAAAATAATAATTATCTATGAAAGAATCTAAAATTTGATTGAATTTTCTGCCAAAATTACAATTCTTCTCAACTAGAAATTTTGAAAATTGACAGTTATGAAAATTTTGTATCTTAAAAATTTCGATAGTTATTACTTTTTTGACTAGACTTGACTCAAAAACTGTTTTTAATTCGCTAAAAGTTCATTATTTGTCTCCAAAAATAACGAAAGAAAAATAAATCAGTAATTTGAGGTATTTCAATTTATTTTAACTTGTGACGTGATATAAGGGGGGGGGGGTGAGAAATTTGTGACACTTTGTGACAAGGGGTGAAAGGGGGGGGGGTCTAAAATGTCGTTTTTTGCGTTACGTTAGTGTAATTTGTATATAGAGATGTATTAGCTCATACATAAAACACGTCTCTGTGTGTAAATAACAGACCATATATAAATACATGACGATAAAACATAAAAACAACAGGAAACCATCTATTGTTTTCATGGAGAGTCTTTGCCCCTCCCCAACCCGTCCAATACCATCCCAGTCGTCCAGCCTTTTCTACTGTAATTGTCCAGTCGTCCAGTATGTAGTTCTGTAATTACTAATTGTCCAGTCGTCCAGTATGTAGTTCTATAATGACTCATTGTCCAGTCGTACAGTGTGTAGTTCTGTAATGACTAGGTGTCCACTCGTCCAGTTTGTAGTTCTGTAATGACTAATTGTCCAGTCGTCCAATATGTAGTTCTGTAATGACTAATTGTCCAGTCGTACAGTATGTAGTTCTGTAATGACTAATTTTCCAGTCATCCAGTATGTAGTTCTGTAATGACTAATTGTCCAGTCGTCCAATATGTAGTTCTGTAATGACAAATTGTCCAGTCGTCCAGTATGTAGTTCTGTAATGACTAATTGTCTAGTAGTCAAGTATGTATTTCTAAAATGACTTATTTTACAGTCGTCCAGTATGTAGTTCTGTACTGACTCATTGTCCAGTCGTCAAATATGTAGTTCTGTAATGACTAATTGTCCAGTCGTACAGTATGTAGTTCTGTAATGACTAATTTTCCAGTCATCCAGTATGTAGTTCTGTAATGACTAATTGTCCAGTCGTCCAATATGTAGTTCTGTAATGACAAATTGTCCAGTCGTCCAGTATGTAGTTCTGTAATGACTAATTGTCTAGTAGTCAAGTATGTATTTCTAAAATGACTTATTTTACAGTCGTCCAGTATGTAGTTCTGTACTGACTCATTGTCCAGTCGTCAAATATGTAGTTCTATAAATGCTAATTGTCAATTACCTGCAGTCTTCAAATTCCCTCTTCAGTCTCTGCAGCTGTTCATTCGTGAAAGCGGTTCTAGGCCTTTTCTCGTCTTGGGCCTTGTTTCGTTTCGGTTTCCTTGACCTGGGCCCTGTGAGGAATACATTGAGAATAGTTGTTTAGTATAAACTCAAAAATTGTGTCGGTGATTGAAACAAATAAACACATTGACAGTAGAGTAGACAGGGTACCGTAGGTTGTGCGGTCGCACGGGTTCTGAATCTGGACAGGGGCGCCGTTAAAGGGCGCTGTTAAATATTTGGCAATGGTTAGAATGGGAGGATGGCAGAAATATTCTAACCCGCACAGGGGCGACAACAGCTCTGTTAGTTGGCATCATTTTCACGTTTATTTTTGTATTTCAGACATATATATTACACGAGAGGTTCAATAACCGTCCAGCACAAAGGGACTTGATTCTAGATTTAAACAGAGTTACGTGGCTTTGCGTCTGATGATGTAAATATTGAACGACACACAGGTCAGGTCGAGGTCAGACCAGTTGAGAGCAGTGGTGTGTTGGTTGGTCAGTTGGAATGTGGATGTAAAGTCAAGAGGTAGTTAAGAGGTCAAATGTTCATCCCATTTTTATTTAACTACGTTGCTTTTATTTTGTTTTTATTATTATATTATATTATTCAACGTTAACCAGTTGAGATAATTCTCGTACATAAAGTTTTTGTGTTATGGAAGCTCGTTGTGTTGTTATGGAATGTCTGGTGTAACTGTTGACATCACATGAGAACGTGGAATCACTGTAACATATCTACAGGTGAATCATATCTAAACTGTTAACCGGTTGTGCAGCGGATGTGCACACGATCACAAATCACACACGAACTTTCTAACCGGCTGTGTTCACTGCCACAGATCACACAGGTCAAGGGTTTGTATCTCAACCGCCTCTGCATCCTATGAAACATGAGTTAGTGGTTATCTACGCCTTTTATTTGGGGGTAGGGGGTTGTGAAATCGAAGTGGGACGTATAGGAAAAGGAAAAAAGTCGTAATGAAGTGCTGTGGTAAAGATCAAGGGGACATAAGCGTTGCGTAATCATTGAATTGACTCTTATTAATTATAGATTTGATAAATGTAAAAACAAGGTTGTGACGAAGACAAAATTAACAAAAGCCGATAATGATGGGATATGATAATTAGCCAAGAAGAGAGCCTGCTTTTACTGAAAAGTTGTTGCCTTTTTATAATTCGAATAATCTTTATCCGGTCTCATCTACAGATACATGTTTTTTCTAGATGTTTGAATGTCTGACTGTTCTAAATGTCCTACATTGGTCACACTACACAAGGAACATCACCATTTGTTTTTTAAGTAACATATTCTTAATAACTTCAAATGATAATGAGAGCAATACAGATTAACGGATTATAGAGCAATACAGATTAACGGATTATAGGGCAATACAGTCTCTATAAGAGACTAGTTACAATGTTTGCAGCCTGCAGCCTCGATGCACTTCGTAAAAAAAAAGTGATGGTGGGGGCCGGAAATAAAGGGTACCACATAGTGCCGAAACTAGTGATTTGGGGGCCCGGGGCCTGGCTATTTTGGGAGCCCCTACATTTTGACATTTGACATCATGACATGAGATAATGTACTTAATATTTAATGTAAAAAAAAAGTTTGGAGTCCCCTCAAGCTGGGGACGGGGGGACTTTCGAATTCGGACCCCCCCTCCCCAACCATTTGTACGCTTCTGGTACCCCACTTAACTAGATATACGTGGATATAGTATCTGTCTGTAGAGACAGATGATACATGAATGGCAGGTAGCTCACAACCCACAGCGATCGCTTTGAATTAAAATGACAGTTCGCAGTATAAACATGTCACAGACCTGCCTTAATTGTTACAGACCTGCATAAACTGTCACAGAACTGCCTTAGCTGTCATAGTTTCCAAAGTCATTCAGCTGTGAACTTGTGCTGGGGTGTTATGGTACGTACGCGTATCGCGGGCCGCGTGTGTCTTTGAGTTTGCGTGTTGTGGATTGACGTTTTTTCTTTTTCTTCGCCTCTAGTCATGAAAGTCAACACCAGTGAGTAAAACCAAACCCTGTGTAATTACAGGTATATGTTGGCCTTAAGATTAACAAGTAATTTACACCAATCCCAGTGAGAAGTTTTTTTTTGAAATTTTATTTAACGCCTGTTTCCTTCAGCATTTCTCCTAACCCCCATTTCCACTAAACTCTAACACCCAGACATGATTGATAGAATATTACATTTTTTTTAAATTACTGTCGGTTAAAAAAACTTGCGAAAAGATGTGTAAAAAGAATAATTTGTGATAAATGTGACAAGGCAAAGTAAGTCAGAACTTATCGCCTGAACTATTCTCTCTTTATTCAACAACAAAAACAAAGAAAGCTGTTGTGACTTTTGTGTCACTGGGTTGTTGTATAGTTTGGTGACAATGAAACGTCTCCGCGAAATATTGGATGGCGCGGAATTTCACAGGTAATTTGACGGTTACGGGGATGTGGGTCGCGCTGGGGGCGGGAGGTGGGGGGTGGGGTGGTGTGGCGGTCATCGTCTAGCAAAGTGTGAGGTGTAGCTGGGGGAGGAGGAGGGAAGAGTGGGTGGTGACAAAACCTGGTATTTGATTACGCTAAATTGTCCCCAACGCAGACGTCTCCATGGTAATAATTAAGATATTTATGTGACCGGGTCGTGACTCAGTTACCGTACTCAGTTTAATAAATGATTATTTTTATTATTTTTTTTTTTTAAATTTCTGTGTGAAAACGAAATATCAGACGGGTAGATTTTTCGTTTAGTGGTTCAAGAGACAAATTTAGCCATGACTACCTGTTAGAACTTTTTTTTAAAACATGTGTAATGGGAAGAAGTTATGCGCTATTCAGAGCTATCCTCAGGTGTTAATGATATTTAACTGTGGATCACAAGTGCTCGGTATAAAAACATGACAAGTACTCGGTATAAAAACATGACAAGTACTCGGTATAAAAACATGACAAGTACTCGGTATAAAAACATGACAAGTACTCGGTATAAAAACATGACAAGTACTCGGTATAAAAACATGAAAAGTACTCGGTATAAAAACATGACAAGTACTCGGTATAAAAACATGACAAGTACTCGGTATAAAAACATGACAAGTACTCGGTATAAAAACATGACAAGTACTCGGTATAAAAACATGACAAGTACTCGGTATAAAAACATGACAAGTACTCGGTATAAAAACATGACAAGTACTCGGTATACAAACATAATCATTTGCTGGAATGCTAAATATTTTTTTTCTCTCTTTCGGTGTCTCCAAATAAATCATTGTTTGATGACTAAAGATGTCCAGATGATAAATTGTAATGTCTAGATCGCAGAAAAAAAAATCTTAGATCATTGACAGTTTCTGACGATTGGTTCCACTCTCCCCTCCCACCGCTCCGTAAACGACCATGTTTCATTTCGGTGAAATCAAATAAATAAATGTATACGAACGACGCCCACACCCCCCACCCCACAGAGGCCCCAAAGGCCCTTGACAAGTGCCCCGGGTTTTCCAATTTACTCAGAACACATAGAAAGAAAAAATAAATTATTGAAAAAAAAAATAAAAAGATAAAATTTTAAATGTAAAATTTCTGGAACCGATCATTAATATTGTTACTGTTGGTACCCCCCCCCCCTCCACACGTCAACTCGTTACTCAAAGCATGAGAGCCACTGCTCCACAGAGATAATCTTAGCAGGAATTTTAGTGTCTTCACCGGTGTACTTACCTGCCTCCCCCCTCCACACACTCACACACACACACTCACACACACACACTCACACACACACACTCACACACACTCACATACACACACACACTCACACACACACTCACACACTCACACATACACACTCACATACACACACACTCTCACACACACACTCACACACACATACACTCACACACATACACACTCACATACACACACACTCACACACACACTCACACACACACTCACATACACACACACACTCACACACACACACTCACACACACACTCACATACACACACACTCACACACACACTCACACACACATACACACTCACATACACACACATACACTCTCACATACACACACTCTCACACACACACTCACACACACACTCACACACACATACTCACACACACACACACACTCACACTCACACACACTCACACTCACACACATACACACTCACATACACACACACACTCACACACACACTCACACACATACATACACACATACACACTCACATACACACACACTCTCTCACACACACACACTCACACACACACAGTCACATACACACACAGTCACATATACACACGCACATACACACACTCACATACATACACACACACACACTCACCTACACACCCTCACATACACACTCACATACACACACACACACTCACACACACAATCACACACACACACTCTCGCTCACATACACACATACACACACACTCACATACACACATACACACACATACACACACATACACACACATACACACACTCACACACAAAATCACACACAAACACTCACATACACACATAGTCACATACACACACACACTCACATACACACACAATCACATACACACACACTCACACACACACACTCACACACACACACACACACTCACACACACTCACATACACAACTCAATTAAAACAATATAACTAGAGCTAGGTTGTTTGGTCAAGTTAAGGGATTGGGTGCAGTGCCGCCGAGAGAAGGTGTATGTGGGGGGGGGCAGGGGACAAATGCCCAGGGGCCCGGCGAGTTTTAAGGTGAGGTTTAGGGGCCTGGACTGAGCTGGCCAATCAACTTATGAAAATATTATTATGTAATACCTGAATGTACAATAATATTGAGGGCCGACAAAATAGCACAAAGAGCTTATTTTATTTTTTAAAAGTCTGAATTCTGAATTCAAACTTTAACCCCCCCGACCCCACCTTCCCCGCTTCAAACCGGTCAATTTTTTTTTTTAAACTTTTCTCTCCCCCGTAGTGTCTCCTGTCGCTTACCACTTGCAAGTTTAACTGTCGCACTTGTCATTATTAGCGATCATCAACACAAAAAAAAAGAACGATGGGGGGGGGGGAGGGGGGTGTTAACATTATTCCATTCAGCCTCCATCACGCCTAGGACAATAACAGCAGGGGGGTGTCGGGGGTGTCGGGGATGTGGGGTGGGGTGGGGATAGGAGGTAAACAACTTATTAAAGAAGTGATGAACTATTGCCAGCTCTCCTGTTTTCTATAGACGCTTTTATTTTGTTGAACAGTTTTTTGTGTTATCACCCCCTCACTCCCCCCTACCCTTACCCCACCCAACAGCACGCACCCGTGCAAACACACAAAAAAGGGCATCTCTTCATTGATACAGGGGATGGACTCGATCACGCCCCCTGACACGCCCACTAAACAACATCACCCGGCGCCCGGCAGACATTTGCGGCCCGTGATGACTGGAATTATACTGCCACCCTACAGGCGGGGAGGAGGGGGGGAGTCGAACGGAATTGCTGAGGCGTGACAGGGGCGCCGGACGAAAGCTTTTTGGGTGTGTGGGGTGGGGGGGGGGAGACAGACTTCCAATGCTCGTAAATCATCGTCGGGAAAAGCGTCCTTTTTTTTTTTAATCTTCCTTTCTTTTTTAGCTTCTCGCACCTCCTCATTTATCATCATCTTCATCATCATTATCATCATCATCATCATTATCGTTATAATGAGCACAAGAGGAAAGTTTTTTGAACAGCAAGTGAAAGTTGAGGACGCCATCTTCAGAAGGCGCCCCGCTGAGATGAATTAATTCAAGTCTCCGGGCTTGAAACATATATCTCTTGTTTGACCCTTTTAAACAACAGCAACAACAACAGACATTACGCTATCGAGGGATTTAATAATCGCCAAGCTTGCACCGCTGTGTATTCGATTCTTTGTTTTCACGACATCAAATAGTAAGACAGTTGAAAGTTTTTTTTGTTATAGGCGATGTTTTTATCGTGTATGTATGGATGTCATTGTGTGTCATACTAACGATACTGTATATTACATTTCATTAACAGATTGTGTCTGTTAGAATATAGAGGGTGAGGAGACGGCGCGGGGAGTGTGTGTGTGTGTGGTGGGGGGTCGATCTTGAATTGCATGAAAGGAAGCTGGAACATTAGATATTCTTAGTTTAAATATAAGTCAGCTTTCTCTCATTGCTATCTCTACTTTTAATTTACTGCTGTATTATCTTAATACCTCTGTAAATGATTGTCTATTTATAGGTCTAATGAGGGGATTCCCGATTTCTTTCATTTATGATTTAATAAAACAGCTGCAATTCAAAGATTTACATTGTGGAATTCCCGATTTATCGCTTACTACGGTAATGTCTGTATATCTATATTGTTATAAGATGAACATTCTTGTTTATGTTTGTATCTGTCGTGAAGGTTCAGTGGAGGTGTGGACGGAATTAAGGTGGGTTCTAGATGTGTCAAAAAGGTGACAGGGGTACGTGAGTCTGAGCATAACATTATGTAGATTTCAATGAGGGGCCCCCGAAATTCAACGGGAAAAGTGGGACGGGCCCCAGACGTCAACGATGATGGTAATAATTAATGTGGTCTTCCATCACTCGGTCTTTTAGTTCTGAGAAGTCACTTAAGATAATTGCTCTGGAGTCAACATCTCCCGGGGTGGGGAGTAGGGCTGGGGGTGACATTGAGTACCTAATGGGTCACGTGATACTCTTGTCAGAGGGAAAACTCTGTAAGGCTCACCTCTGTGCGGCCCCTCATTCAACCCTTTCAGACACAATGCTATGGATGGAAAGGAAGCGGGCGATTAAAAAAAAAAGGGGGCACTGAAAGAGGAAGGGGGGCACCATGTGGTGTTGCATTTTCTAAAAGTAGTTTTTTTTACGTCAATGGGAATTCTTTATGACTGCTCTTTCTATTTCATCTCTTGAGATATATATATATATATATATATATATATATATATATATATATATATATATATATGCAGACTTACACATGCAGACTTATGCAGACATACAAATACAAATGAGCAGTACAATTCATTTTTAATGTATGCATTTCTATGTAAAGAAATTTTGAGTCAAAAAGTCATTTATTACCAGGGAACTGATGATAATTTATTCAAAAAGTTTGAAAACAGCCTAAGTCACAATATTTAAAATTATAAATTATGTTTGCAATGGACCTAATTGATCAGCTATAAGGTTTGAATTTAAGTTGTTCTGACAGATATAGCAGAATACATTTAAGTTAACTTTAAGCTACATAACATATTAGTAATAATCAATATTTAGCTATTTTGTGTTTAGATAGGTTAACCTAAGACAAGAAGTACATGTGTAAACATTTCCTTAGTTTACTGAAAAGACTCAAAGACTGCCTCGATTAATACAAAAAAACCTTAAAATGCAACGGGGAATGTGTTCACAATAAATCACTCAAACTAGCTTTGCACATTATTTTCATTCTAGAATACAAGGAACTGAATCTGACCAACAATAGGATAGTTATTATTGATAAGTGTTATTGATTGGTTTTATTGATAGGTATTATTGATTGTTATTATTGATTAGACGCTGAACACGAGGGGATTGGTGGCCGAGTGATGCCACGGCTCTCGGTGACAGTTGGTTCAAACCCCCCACAAGTCCAGCCAGCAGTATACCCGACTTAAGCTATGGAAGGTGGTCGGAAGTTGTGCTAACCTCATTACCCGTTCATTGTGTACCGTGGTTTCAGAAACAGATGAATTCTACATGTCATCTGCCCCAAAAGGCCCGTTAGTGCCAAGGGAACTACTTTCACTACTACTTAAAACTTATTTAAAAACGTGTTCATTGCTTGTATAATTTGACACTAGAACAGAACTATACAGAACACTCAATTCATAACCAATACAAAGTATATCTATCAATCGCTTTATAAATTTACAATCATGTTCACTCATACAACTGTTCTAATCAATTCGTTAGCTAAAATTAGAAGATTTTTAAATAAAATTGAAGATCAAACAGTTTCTAAATATAAACGAACTGAAAAACCTGGAGTCATCAAATGAAAGTTTAAAAAGATCTGAACTGTCACAGGGGATAATGTCCCATGTGAGTACAGACTCATCACTGGGCAATTTACTGTGACAATTTCTGACACTTGTCACAGTTCATCTATCAACATGTTAATTGACTTCATTAAAGGTTTGAAAAAAAAAAACCGTTTTCCTATGATCTGTGAGAAATTTGTTTGAAATTATGGTTTAACGAGAAAAAAAAAATTAAATGGTAATCTCCCCTGACTGACCCACTTTTTATAATGTTCTATTTTCTTACCACAGCATGTTGTACAATGTAATGGAAGGAAAGGTTTGAACGGCGTGTTATCTATGTGTGTTGATGGAAGGTTAGAAAATATCTATCTATCTATCTATCTATCTATCTATCTATCTATCTATCTATCTATCTATCTATCTATCTATCTATCTATCTATCTATCTATCTATCTATCTATCTATCTATCTATCTATCTATCTATCTATCTAATCTTTCAGTCTGTCTGTCTTTCTGTCTGTCTATAAGTAAACATATCATTAAAAAAATACATATTGATTGAAACACATTTAATTAACATGGATTCTTTCAAATGACGTCACCAATTGAACCAATGAAGAAGTAACTAATTGTGTGATTAACATTTATTTTATTTTGCAATCAATCAACCAATCAATTAATCAATCTATCGATCTATCTAAATAGACACATATTTATCACCCAAACAAGATATATTGATGGATATATGTATGAATAACAAATATTCAATCTCATAACACTTTGATTACAAAAAAGAGTACTACGATGTTAGGTGACCATAGAAAGATAGCAAGCAATGACAACCGGCTTGACCTACCATGTCATCTAAGCAAAGCGCCCGAAGGAGTTCACACAACCGATGTTTCCCACGGAAGAAGATGTGGTGGTTATGGATGTACAAGTTCCGCCGACGACAAGTCATAAAAACTTGACATGAAATTAGTTCGTTAGATGAAAGAAAATTAATTCATCCGTGACCCTTGATTAGATGTGAGGCGATGTGGGGGAAAAACGTGTGTTTCATTTTCTCACAGTACCACTGCATGTGTTTAGCTTTCTCACAGTGCAAATACATGTGTTTGACTACATCACAGTAAAATACATGTGTTTTACTTTATCACAGTAAAATACATGTGTTATAGTCTCTCACAGTACAAATACATGTGTTGTAGTCTGTTACAGTACAAATACATGTGTTGTAGTCTGTCACAGTACAAATACATGTTGTAGTCTCTCACAGTACAAATACATGTCTTGTAGTCTCTCACAGTACAAATACATGTGTTGCAGCGACTAACCCATTATTGTTTTATTTTTCTTCGTTGCAACGATAGTTAGTTGAATTATTAAAACTATTTTTTATCAATTTGAATTTTTTGTCCGTAAAAATCGACAACTGTTCAAGCTCAAACTGGAAGCAGTTATCTTCCCCTGCAACTAAATTGTTCCTATAACTTGTGTTTGCACGTGTGAGTGTGTTAGGTCAAAGGTTATGTCTTGGTCCGACGGGAACAACATGCAAAATACAGAGGAGGTAAATTTAAAGTTTCGCTAACTACTAGATGGGCTTTATGTTTACAATATTGACTTCACATTGTTCTTATGTCCCTTTGACCAATTAATCACGAGAACAGTTTATGGTACATATGACCCCTGACCTAAAGAACAAAGACAGAATGAAAACATAGTTTTACTTTACAAACACTGAAGACTTATGTTAATTAGGTCAGTCACTCACATACCGTGCTCTGTGGACAACATTGGTCAACTCGCACTCACTTACTATGACCATTTCCGGTTTATAACAAAACAACATAAACTTACTTTAGCATTACTTTTAACAAAACAACATTAACTAGCAAAACAAACAGTCGGCCGACTATGCTTCGTTATAAAGAAATTCAAAATGAAGTCTCACTGTATTTAAGTTTGTCTTCATAAATTAATGAAACTGAGGTAGAAGTAACTGATACTTGACTCTGCGAAGCTGTGTCGCTTACAGAATTGTCTGGACAGATGAATCCAATTTTCCACATCAGTTCGGACAATTCCAAATGATTAAATCTGGCCAGCCGCGCGACGGGTCAAATAAATGACCCTTCGAGGTCATGAACGTTTATTCTAGCCCCCCTAGACGAATCAAGCCGATTAACTGACCATAGGGCATCAGATATTGATTTCAACGAATTTAAGGAGCGTTTTCTTTTTGCTGGAAGGCGACATTTAGCCAATTATCTCCTTTGGCCGTAGCCTTCAAGACGGACATCGGGTGAGTTCCCGGTCTGGCGACTTGTAAAACATGATTGAATAACTAACATTGGTCAGTCGTTAACTACCAGCGGTCAGTTTTTAACCCCACATGTCCAGCGCCTTAAGATAATATTGTGACACTGTTTCAGAAAATTAATAAATTTACAAGCGACTTGTGTTCTGCGTTAAAAAAATCGGATCTGCCCGAAACCAAAAATAACCTAGCCTACCGATCAAGCCTAAGGGGATATAACTCTATGCAAACGGTTATGCAGGGTTCAGCTAGTTATAACATAATACAAGAATTGATATCAGCGGCTCTCATACATTTTTTCGTGACTGTACCCCAAATGGTACGAAAGTTTGTCCGCGGGTACCATTAACTCGTAAGTTTGCGAATAAATGTACATATTTTGATAATGGAAAATGCAAGTAGATGTCCCTCTAAATGCAGAAGAAATGAAAAGCTGTATAAATGAACAAATCCAACAAAAATGGATGAATAATCACCCAGATCATGACAAAAACGACCCCTATTATAATCTTCCCAGACAAGCTCAAAATATTATCTTTAGACTCCGAACTGGGCACAACAGACTAAGACAACACATGTTCCGAAGGCTAGGCATTGGAAACAGTGAGGACTGCCCATGTGGGATGTCTCCAGAGAATGCAGAACATGTTCTCCAAACATGCCCTTTACATGACACAGCTCGCAACAGGTTCTGGCCACAGATGACCTGCATCAATCAAAAACTTTATGGGAGCGAGACGGACCTGGATGCCACCGTGCAGTTCATCATAACTATAGGCCTGGTCGTTTGAAATCCTCCATAATCATATATCGAGAACAAAGAAGAAGAAGATAATGGAATGTGCTCACCTTTTTAATGCGATACTTGAGCTCATGGTTTCGGTGATAAGTAACTGGCGAGCACCTTCAACATCTTGGTTGTTTTATACGAGATTATATGTCACTGCGTATCCTCCGCACAACCCCTTGAGGTACGGGTACATCTTGGTTGTTTTATACGAGATTATATGTCACTGCGTATCCCCCGCACAACCCCTTGAGGTACGGGTACATCTTGGTTGTTTTATACGAGATGATATGTCACTGCGTATCCCCCGCACAACCCCTTGAGGTACGGGTACATCTTGGTTGTTTTATACGATATGATATGTCACTGCGTATCCCCCGCACAACCCCTTGAGGTACGGGTACATCTTGGTTGTTTTATACGAGATGATATGTCACTGCGTATCCCCCGCACAACCCCTTGAGGTACGGGTACATCTTGGTTGTTTTATACGAGATGATATGTCACTGCGTATCCCCCGCACAACCCCTTGAGGTACGGGTACATCTTGGTTGTTTTATACGAGATGATATGTCACTGCGTATCCCCCGCACAACCCCTTGAGGTATGGGTACATCTTGGTTGTTTTATACGAGATGATATGTCACTGCGTATCCCCCGCACAACCCCTTGAGGTACGGGTACATCTTGGTTGAGATCAGCGGATTTAAATCAAAGATGAAGTTGTCATTGATAAGATTTAAACTTTGGCCATTTAGAGCAAGTCATTCCATTTGAGTTATACATTTTTGTACAAAATGGAACAAAGCTAGTTGTAACATCAAGGATAGATTTGTACAGAAATGTGATAGATTTGTACTGAAATATGATAGATTTGTACTGAAATGTAATAGATTTGTACAGAAATGTGATAGATTTGTACTGAAATGTGATAGATTTGTACTGAAATATGCTATATGTAAATAGACAATAAAATAGTTTTACAGATAGATTGGGTAGATTTAGATAGAAACTATGATCGATTAAAAACAGAAGATTTGATACATTTAAAAATGAAGAAGGTGCGAAACAATTGAAGCGAAATGTTCTGAAGTCATAGAATTTATTTTCTTTATTCTCACCTATAGCTTTTGTTACAACAGAGATGGATACAGTGTATCTGGGGGAAGGGGGGGGGAGGTCTGACCTCTTTTCTCACACGAGATGGTATTTGCTTCCAGACGCCATACATTATTATTACAAGTTAAACCAGATATAATCACCAGCCTTTGTCGAAAAAAAAAACGCAACAACTTTGAAACATTATACTATACGTCTGTGTCTGTGTGCCATTACTTCTCTTTAATCCGTCTGTAGCAATTACAAGGTGTTAGAAGTGGACTGGTGACTCTATTCATTAGTACACTTACATAAGAACCGAGAGGAAGATAGAGCTAGAGACACACACACATACACACAGAGCTAGAGACACACACACATACACACAGAAGGAGAGAAAAATCCTCCATCTCCCTGCCTGCACATTTCTTTATAATAAACCAAAACATTCAAGGGGAGATGATTCATTGTGTTTTTAAAAGAAAATGTTCCCTATCATTATCATTTAAGAGTTGTCTTCCATTGCCAGAGATAATCTTAACAGGAATTTTAGTGTCTTCACCGGTTTACTTACCAGCTTAACCCTCCACAAGCAATCCCCGCTTTAAACAATCACATATCACACAATCATTTTTTTTTCTAAGCTATCATACGCTAAAACAATTTTGCGCTATGCAATCAAGCGCTAAGCCATCCCATAGCTAAACAATCATGTTTTAAGAAATCATGGGTTAACTTAACCTATCGCTTAGAAAGCTGCCTTTCGTCAAAAAAAAATCATGATTTAAACAATCACTGTTAAACAAAATCAATCCAAACTGTCAGCCACTGTGGGGTGTCATGTTTAGCCGTCATATATACAAAACATTTTTGTGTCAATTATTTGAAACTTTAATTTCCCCTGTTCAGGGCCACCTACAGAGGACAGGGCCCCGAATCGGGCCCATGAGATGATACGCCCCTGATACATTGTGAGGGGGTGGGGGTAGGCGAAGTGTTTGTGTGTGTGTGTGTAGGGGGTAGGGTTATGGCATGAAGAACCAACCAACTGATGTCTAGATTGAAATGATTAGATAGTGGTTAGTACACTTAAAGGTGTCACCACTGTATCTGGGAGAGTGAGGGAGGAGTGGTTGGGGGGAGGGGTGGGTGTTACCTTGTTAAAAGGGTGGAGGGGTGTGTGGAGGATGGTAGCTGACCGAACGTTTGGTTACAAAGTAATTCAATGAATATTAAGAAGTGGTAAAATAGATATCAACGGAACGAAAGAAAGTAAAATATAAATAAATGTTCAGATGACAGAAGGAGACAAAGTGACGTCATCAGACCAATATCATAAATGACGATTAAATGCTATTGGTGTTCAATATACGTAATGAATACTCGCTCATACAGACTTTCTACTCGTCTGTCAAATGTAGGAATGTGGCCCACAGTTTGAAAGGTACATTAAATGTCTATGTAAATGTTTGTGTGTGTGTGTGTGATATTTAAAAATAAATCTTGTTACATTAAAAATATAAAACAAAAAGTAATTTATTTTAGAAATACCAAAAAAAAAAAAAAAGATTATGGGATCAATTGATAATTTTACTTAAAATAAAATGTTGGTCTCAAAGAAAGGTCGGCAACTACAATCTCCAATACACAAATGATCAAAACATTGAAGTGGTTGTTCCCCCATAGTCTGTAATACTTTATTTTCAACTTACAGTTTTAACTTATATACTTCTTATAAATAGTGCTCTCACCGTGGATTGTGGGGTAAAACGAAAGGACAATTGTTTTAGCTGTCAAAAAAAAAAAATAATAATGGCTGCTTGGCATTTAGAATATTTTTATTTTTCAAACTACAATTTTAAAATGGTTTCTGTTGTTTTAAATTCAGGACGTTAAATCTGAAATATTAAATATTTCATACAAATGAATTTCTATATTGTTCAATGCTAGACAAATGTACCACTTCGGATATTCCCGTAAACCAAAAATAGCCTAATGATCTAGGGGAAGCCACAGACGGGGGCAGCTTTCCAAACCAAAAAATAAAAAAAATACGTACATGTAAAAATTGCGGACAGTTGACGACGAACCGCAGAAATTCTTGTTTTTAATTTCAGGTTAGGAATTAAATAATTTTCAGTCTCAGATTTCAGTTAATGCCAGTTTCATTTTCAATCAGTGCTCATGCCGAAGCATTTCTTTCTTATCACACCCTCTGTTCAGGGTCGTCACAAGTTTAGAGGCAGATCGAAGGGGCCCTGAGTTTTAGGTGCAAAGAATCTAGGCTCTTTTAAAAGGGTGGGAAGGGGGCTTAGAGGGGCTCCAGTAGTCGGATTTCGTCAGGGGGCCCTAACTTCTTATCGATGTGTTGTTACATTTTCTTCTTTTTATCCACACGTGACAAATTTACATACAGCAGGGGCTATTAAAGTGGACTGAAGATTTGTGTGTCTGTGTGTGTGTGTGTTTGTGTGTGTGTGTTTCGGGAATTCCGATTCACATCGGGTAATCTGATTCTTAAATCAGGGGCAACCACTCATTACCCTGACAAGAAAACATGTTTCTTTCTTCCCTTTAAAAAAAAAAAAAGTAATATTTCGATGTTTAGAACAATTACTGGTGAACAATTCTCTACCCCCCATATCTCCAGATGACATATTTTTAAATCCACTAAACACTATCTTATCGTTCAGTGCCTGTATCTACCCCCAGCCTCAGCTCAATTTTGACTCCCCCACCGTCCATTACTTTCTTGTAACCTCCCCTTCCCCCCCCCCCCTTTCAGCAATGACTAATTTGTCAACTGGTTATCCAGTGATAATAATTTCTGTTTTGTGTGTGTGTGTGTGTGTGTGTGTCGATATATCTGTGTCAGTTATCTTTGAAGTGGGTACACCAGAAGTGAACGACCAACTTGCGGGTGTCAGATTAGGGTTATCATGACACAACGCAAGGAATGACCTCTTGATTACTGAAACGTATTGGCGAAGTATCTTTTGTTTACTGTTTAGAAGAACCAGTGTAGCCAGTAGCCAAGCTACCACAGGAATAGGAGACAATGAAATTTATCAAGCAATAGTACATTGTTTTAGTAAACAGTGAATAATATCAAGTAATGGTATATTGTTTTAGTAAACAGTGAAATACATCAAGCAATGGTACATTGCTTTAGTAAATAATGAAATACGTTGTTTTAGTAAACAAAATTTGACTATCACCAGTGACGGACTGGGTCTGAAAGAATTTGTTCCTGGCATGCAACGTGGCGTTGGGAGGCACTTTATGGTATGGTTGTCGGCATGCAACGGGGGCCCACTTTATGTAATGGTTGTCAGCATGCAACGGGGGCCCACTTTATGATGCTATAATTTTTTTTAATTATTTAAAATTTACTGTTCAAAGAGGCCCACCAGCAGTTTGGCAACTGGACTTAATAATCATATCTCTACTGACACTTGCTTCAAGGAGTTAATGAGATATTAGTCGCTGTAATTTTAACGTAATGATAGCATGATTGCATATACATCGAATCAATCTGTATGTCTATCTATCTATCTATCTATCTATCTATCTATCTATCTATCTATCTATCTATCTATCTATCTATCTATCTATCTATCTATCTATCTATCTATCTATCTATCTATCTATCTATCTATCTATCTATCTATCTATCTATCTATCTATCTAATCTATCTATCTATCTATCTATCTATCTATCTATTTATCTATCTATCTATCTATCTATCTATCTATCTATCTATCTATCTACCTATCTATCTATCTATCTACCAAACTATCTATCTATCAGCATAACCAATGAAGTTCTAGTCGAAATGAAAACTGGATACATAGAAGGAAACTTCGAGGTGAAATAAATAATTAACAGACTTACCGGACGATGGTCTGTCAGAGTAACGGGTGCAGAAGACCCAAGCTGGCCAGAGTGGATTCTGTCCCTTTTCCTTGTCCACTGCTTGGTCAGAACTTTCGTCTTTGGTTTGATCAACCTTATGTTGATATTTTTTGTTCTCATTGTCTTTGGCTGGAATGTTAGCGGAATTTTGAATCGACGAAGAGTTTCGCGTCGGTTTGGCCGCATCTAGCGACTTTACCTTCCGATGTTTCTGCGAAGATTTTGATTCGTTACACACTTTGGAGTTTTCATTTGGCGTGACTGTTTTTAGCGATGGTGCGTTAATCGGTTGCCTTGGCAACGAGGATTGTTTATGAGTTACCAATGGCTGTGGATGTTTTGGGGAACTACTGAAGTGGTTCTGGACGGACCAGTTGACCAGTTTGGAGATGTCAGTTTGTAGAGGATTTTCCGCTTTAGACGAGGCGACATTAGGGAGGAAGCAGTAGTTCCGTGGATGTGCGACTCCGCCATGAAAAGTTGGACTTGTCATAGGCGTGCGATGAGGAGGGAATGAATGGGGGAAATTTAATTTGCCGTGTATTGTTGGGCCGATGTACGGAAAATGTCCGCCGATGAACGCGTTTAGTTCTTTACTTGGGTTGGCTAAGAGTCTTTGTTGAAAGTAAAAATGCCCGTTTCCACTGCAGAGTTTTTCTGTGTAGATTTCACTACCATGATCCCAGTTTTTCTTTAGCGGCAAAGGCGACGAGGATGAAGACATGGGCGGCGACGAAGGAGAGGATCTGGACGAAGTAGACGAAGAGCAGGGAGAGGAAAGAGATTCCGACCTTGACTTTGTGCTGAGGTCAACCGCCGTGAAAGCCGACGGCGAATCGGGGCACGGGATTTCATGATCGGCGATGACGCAGTTAGGAAATGTCTTTGAGTCATTCTGATTGATGACGCTGCTGCAGCTTCCAAAATCCGGTTTGAGAATTGCGTCGATTGAGAAATTTGTTTTCTTCTCCGCGGGTTTCGTATTTCGGTCGACTTGTCGTCTGCAGATGTTAAGTTTGAGATTGACTGGTGAAATCTCGTTTGAGGTGTTATCGCTGCCGCTAGCACATGTGTTGTTGTTGTTGATATTAAACAGGGGCGATGATTTGGACGTAGCGTCGTGGGGCGCCGTTATCGTTTCGTCGTTGTTCGTGGAGAGATTCAGGGGGGAGGGTGGCGGCGAGCTGGGTGGCGTGTCGGCCTCGATGTCGATAAAGCCCGAGGACGGGGTGGACGAGCGGGAGTCAGAATCATTTCCCCTCTCATCTTCAGTATCGTTTTTATCGTCATCATCATCATTGTCACACGCGTCGTCGTCAGTGCGACGACTGTCCGATGCAGGGGAGTTCATCGATGTAAACAAAGACGGGCCCGCTCTTGAACTTTCCACCGCCGCCTGTCTCCGCCACCGTTTGGCAAACTCTTCGTGCGCGGGGGCGCAACCGCGCCCGCCGGTCCTGACCGCCACGTCATGTGTTCTCCCCCAATCGTCTTTTGCTGCATCGGAGTCGCAGCTGTCGAAGGAATCCTCGATCGATTTGTACAACCTCTGGCGGGACTCCTCTAGCATCTGGTTGAGATCCATCTTTGTCTTTCGCAACACGGAGGCGCCGCGCAGCATCTGTCTGAGGCACAGCTCTTTCAGATCCATGTTGTGGCGCATCTGACCCTCGGGCGAGACGTCATCTTGAGCCTTAACTGATTCGCTGCCTAATGTTTCAGGGGCGGACTGCTGTTCCACTTTGATGGGGTTACATTCCTTCATACTGACCTCGCCTTTCCCCGCTTCTGATTTGCAGACATTTACAGGACGTTTATTTCGGGACATCGTCGCCGTGTCTGTTTTAAACTGTTTGCTGGGAGGCAGAAGTCCAGCATACTGACTCGCCTCAGGTATTGGTGGTCTCTTCAAAGGGGAACGATTCTTGATCTTTCTTTCTGTTTCTTGGCAAGAGTTATTAACCATGAACTCTGTCGCTAGGAGTCGGCTGTCCCGAGAAACAGGTTTCATTGCGTGAATGTGGAATGGGTCCATTTTATTCATGTAGCAAAGAGTTTCCATATCGTTGTTTGGTTATCGATCTGGGACAAATTGTGACGATTACTTCAAAAAGGGAATGACCTGCTAAAGAAATGTTAAGTAGCAAATGAAACAAAGTCAATATGTTATTTGAGAATTCAAAATGAATATTATGTTTTGTATGCATGTTTTTTTTAATACTTATTCAGTTCAAAATATTATAAATATTGAAATGAATTGTTTGATATTTAAAAAAAAATAGCTATAAAATATGTATACAAAATAGCACAATTTAAATCGTATTCTTTCATTTTATAAACATTCAAATTTAGATGCTCTACAACATGGGCGCAACCGATGTACGGGTCGTGGGGGTCCGGACCCTACCAAAAATCAAGCCACTGGTTTTCGGGCCCTTCCAAAATTTGGGGGGCAGACATACCAATTTTCATTTTCCCTAATATTTTGGACCCTACCAACTGCAACATACTGGTTGCGCCCCTGCCTTAAAACATAGACACTAAAAATGTCAAGAAACTATGAGTAGTTTATGTAGAGATACAATGTATGAGTCATCTATGATACAGACAATAATTTTTAAATGGCTGTGAATGAATTCATTAATCGACATTATTTCCTTTCTTTGTCTTTTTCAATGTTGTATTTTGATGTTTTTATTTTTCAATGTTGTATTGAGATGTTTTTGTTTTTCAATGTTGTATTTTGATGTTTTTGTTTTTCAATGTTGTATTTTGATGTTTTTGTTTTTCAATGCTGTATTTTGATGTTTTTGTTGTTCAATGTTGTACTGAGATGTTTTTGTTGTTTTTTTTTTTGAAATTCTCATCGGATTTAGGCTAATGTTTTTTTTATTATGTCAATTTTTTCTAAAACTGTTTACTTTCTCTTAAGTAATGTGAAAAAGTGGCACTAACACATAATACACAAAGTCATATTGACAAACACATGTACTGACACACAAACACACAATGCCAGACACAAAAACTCACATACATACATACATACATACATACATACACACACACACACACACATACATACATACATACATACATACATACATACATACATACATACATACATACATACATACACACATTTTGAGATACTTTCAGATGTATAACAGATACAGCCAAACACAGACAGACAGACTGATTAATACACACATGAAAGTTGACACAATGACAAACACAGACATATAACATGATTGATAGATACACGGACTCCGCGTATCGCGTGCGTTTATCTAATATCTGCTGTTTCCATTTGATACGCTTAATCCACTATCCACACCCCGATGATCCGCGTGGATCTAATCCCTGCTAACAACATTAACCAAGTGATCGCTGCTCCAGAGGGGCTCCGTGGAGCCTGTCACACGACTCCGTAATCTATCTAACGTAGGCTCCACACCGGAGATCTGAACTTTTTATTTTACATTTTGGGGGTTACGTACGTAGCTGGGAGGTAACACAATACGCTGGGATATGTGTGTAAGACTGTGCGTGCGTGGGGCGTGCTTACTACTAGTGGGGAGAGCAGGGAGACAAAAGTAGAACAAGTTCCAGGGTGGAGGGCGGGGGTGTATATATCTTATTATTCCGGACTTCCTAAAAATAAATAAATAAAATAACCATGGTAGAAAATTGTTGGTACCTGGGGTAATGTGACACTTGAGGGGATCAAGAGATTTAGGTTGTACTGTTAGATGTAAGAGAAGGGATCAACAGATTTAGGTTGTACTGTTAGATGTAAGAGAAGGAATCAACAGATTTAGGTTGTACTGTTAGATGTAAGAGAAGGAATCAACAGATTTAGATTGTACTGTTAGATGTAAGAGAAGGAATCAACATATTTAGGTTGTACTGTTAGATGTAAGAGAAGGGAATCAAATGATTTAGGTTGTACTGCTAGATGTAAGAGAAACTAACAGGCGGAGACTATTAGAATGGAATCATGACCACTGACTTGTGAGATTGTAGTCAGTGATAGTAGGATCGTGGTCACGTTCTATGTGTGGGTAGGGCTTTTGAATGGGGGGGAGGGGGCTGACAGCATCACACGGTGGAAGGGGGCTAGGGGGTGGGTGGGCGGAGATCAGAGGGATTAGAATCTTTGATTGGGGTGGGGGTAAGTGGGGCGATAGGTCTCTTGAATTTCAATAAGAAGCTCTTCTGGAAGGTTTTACTAACAAACCAAGCATATAAACACCCCGCACATATACTATACAAACACAACGCAACACACACAATAAACACACACAACGCAACACACACAACGCAACACACACAACGCAACACATACAACGCAACACACACAACGCAACACACACAACGCAACACACACAACGCAACACAAACAACGCAACACACACAACGCAACACACACAATAAACACACACAACGCAACACACACAATAAACACACACAATTAACACACACAATAAACACACACAATAAACACATCTTATGCTTACCTACGATAAACTCACACACAGTCAGGGGTGGACATAAAAATGGGGCAGAAGTTCCGTATAAAGTTTTTTAAAGCCCCCCCCCCCACCTTTCTTGTGGGGGCCTAGGCGCATGCCCATTGTATCCGCCTCTCCACACAGGACGTACACATCTACAGACACACAGCTACAGACACACAGCTACAGACACACAGCTACAGACACACAGCTACAGACACACAGCTACAGACACACAGAAACAGTCGGCCACATAGTTACACATAGTGTCCATCACACAGACACGCCGTAAACACCAACCAGACACACCTACAACATGTTTTATTTACATCAAGGTTGGCCACGTATGATGTGAATGAGGGCCGCATAGTGTGTTTTGTAAAATAAGTTTCTTGTAAGAGCGGCACCATTAAAGTAAAAGTACCCATGACACAGTTTATCAACATTTTTGTGATCATAAGTAAATAACTGTAAAAGAGAAGAAAAAAATTGCCTTATATGGAGTTGCACATAAACTGGTCAATTGTTGGTCACTGTAAACAGGTCAATTGCTGGTCATTGTCTCAAAAGATTTAACTTCATTCAAGACACATAAACCACATTCCATTTATATCCTGTATTACCAATTAATACTACAGTTTACACTAAAGGTCAGGCTGACATGGCGGATGGATTGTCTGAATTGTTCTAGATGGCCGATACGTTTGTTTAAAATTAGTTTACAGTCGAGTTCATTGACCTATATACATTTATACAATTCGATGAAAATTTTGAATTCAAATAAATATATGATCCGCGCAACCCAACATCTTTAAAAAAATGTCTGGTGCTCATTGCGCTGGGGAGGGGGGTTGGCACTTTGGGGGCCCTAAATTAGGGAGGGGGCATCTCATCAACTTGTTATATCAGGAGCTCCCCACCTCCCTCCACCACCCTCCCTAATTCTGTTATATTTAAAGCCTGAAAAAAGGAATGAATTGTCCGAATATGAATTTGGAAAGAGGGGAAGTGTGTGTGTGTGTGTGTGTGTGTGTGGGGGGGTGTGTGTGTGTTAATTAGATAAGTTTCATCTGGTATCGATACGTGGGTTCGTGTGTGTGTGTGTGTTAATTAGATAAGTTTCATCTGGTATCGATACGTGGGTTCGTGTGTGTGTGTGTGTTAATTAGATAAGTTTCATCTGGTATCGATACGTGGGTTCGTGTGTGTGTGTCTCCACCCTCCCCCTCTCGTCGATCCCCAGCCCACCAACCTGCACTTTTGAATTCATGGTCTTCACCCCCCTCCCCCTCTCTCAACTCGCTGATCCAGGCGTCAACACAGAATTAAGCTGTGACATAATGGTCTAAGTGATGGCAAGGGCAGATAACGACACCCATGACGGTCGGGTCTAAAGGGAGACAGCTCATGGAGCAGATTAATATCTTTCAATTTTAACAAAAACTAAAATAAAAATAAAACTAATAATAATAATAATAATAAAAGGAGGTATACAGCGTAAAGAGCGAACAGCCACCCCCTCCGTCTCCCCTCCCTCCCCCCAGGGAAGACCCTCCAGCGCCCTAGCTGCAATAAAATAATCCGTTGTTAATCTGGATAAACACTGAGTTACCTACCTCAGTTGATGATTTAAAACATTGATAACTAAATTACGGGAACTTGATACATGCCGAGGAATTTACCTGGCCACAGTCTGTCTAGAAGTTAACAAGAATAAAGTTCCAGAGAAATAAAGAATAAAAAATGAAATTGAACGCTGAGAGATAAAAGATGGAAGACGAAATCCAGCACAGTCGATTAGCATAAATTATAATATTTAAAAAAGAAAAGGGTCAAGGTTATTTTTAGTTTCTCTGTCGGTACAGAAAGTCACGTGATGAAATGATTTATTAGAAACTTGACAATTTTAAAAGTTTCGCGGTAACTTTGAAATAGTTTATTTCGACTGTGAACTTTCTTACATTACAACATTATTCTCTGTAAATGAACAACTTTTGTAAACTATTATAATACAATTAAAAAAACATAAAATTATATTTTCCTATGAAACAATAAATTATAGAAGATAATAATAATTAGAGAAGAATTTGAGAGAATGAGGGGACCACTAGTATGTTGTTGTTATGGGGACCACTAGTATGTCTGTTGTTGTGGGGACCACTACTATGTCTGTTGTTGTTGTGGGGACCACTACTATGTCTTTTGTTATGGGGACCACTAGTATGTTGTTGTTGTGGGAACCACTACTATGTCTGTTGTTGAGGGGACAACTACTATGTCTGTTGTTGTGGGGACCACTACTATGTCTGTTGTTGTTGTGGGGACCACTACTATGTCTGTTGTTGTGGGGACCACTACCATGTCTGTTGCTGAGGGGACCTCTACTATGTCTGTTGTTGTGGAGAGCACTACTATGTCTGTTGTTATGGGGACCACTAGTATGTTGTTGTTGTGGGGACCACTACTATGTCTGTTGTTATGGGGACCACTAGTATGTTGTTGTTGAGGGGACCACTACTATGTCTGTTGTTGTGGGGACCACTACTATGTCTGTTGTTGTGGGGACCACTACTATGTCTGTTGTTGTAGGGACCACTACTATGTCTGTTGTTGTGGGGACCACTACTATGTCTGTTGTTGTGGGGACCAATACTATGTCTGTTGTTGTGGAGACCACTACTATGTCTGTTGTTATGGGGACCACTACTATGTCTGTTGTTGTGGGGGCGCGGGGAGTTTTAAATAAGACGTAGACCACTTCTCAATAAGTTTGGTTGGCCGTGTTTACCAATAAAAAGTAATTATTGATTACACAAACATTATAATAATGAAAAGGGAAAGATGTATGGTCGAGTGGTGTAATGTATCAACAACACATTGAAGGCTTACACAAACACAATCACATAGAAGGTATGTCAGTAATACACAGTCCAGACATTTCATGATGTTTTATTAAAACGTACTTGATGTATGAATGAATAATTCTCCAGTTAAAACATTTAAGTAAAGAATCACAGAATTAAACAAATTCCAATCATATAACTGTTATTTGTTCCCATGGTAACAAAGTCAGTGCACAGAATTAGCCAATTATATTTTAATACATATTGTGACAGTTTTTACAGTTTACAAATGTTAACATTTTGTTTTTTACGCATGCGTGAAACTGTCTATGTTTTGGTCTGCCTGAGAGGTTTTTTTTTAATCTGTGTATTTGTCTGTGTCTGTATACATTTTTCTTTGTCTATCTATGTATGTCATAGTCTGTCTATGTCATTTTCTATGAATGTATATATATTTCTTTGTCTCTGTCTTGTGTTTGTCTGTCTGTTATTTCCTATACACATTTATCTAATAGTATGAAAGTAATATTTCATTGATGTATTATGAATTAATCAACACTATACATGGTGTAGTTAGAAATTGTCTCGAAACACATTGGGGTCCCCATGGCAAGTGAAAAATGGTCATACATTCTTTGATGAGTAGGGCCACAACTGTAAAAGATTTGCAGGAGGAATCGACAATTAATTAGCGACGCCATCAAATATGTACACAAATATATGTGTGTACACAAGCCATTAAATGTACACAAATATATATGTGTGTACTCAAGCTATCAAATGTACACAAATATATGTGTGTACACAAGCCATCAAATGTACACAAATATATGTGTGTATACACAAGCCATCAAATGTACACAAATATATGTGTGTGTACACAAACCATTAAATGTACACAAATATATGTGTGTATACACAAGCCATCAAATGTACACAAATATATGTGTGTACACAAGCCATCAAATGTATGTGCCGAAATATATGTGTGTATACACAAGCCATCAAATGTACGAAAATATATGTGTGTACACATGTGTACAGGGGCCGGCTCACCTTCACCGGGGCCCCAATTTTGATCTCAGCGGGCCCTGAACAGAAACTGCAATTATCAATCAAACCAGTTCTACAATAGATACCGGAAAATAAAAACACATTTTGTTATGCCAGTTTGATATTTAGGTAATAACTCGATTAAACGTGTTTGTACTTCTGATGCCTGACAATTGGTTCAGATAACTGACTTTTACGAGTGGTGAATTAGTTCACATGAAGACAAACATTTAGAAATTACTCAGTGAGTTGTCTAAACTCGGATCGATGAACTCACTATCTATCTATCTATCTATCTATCTATCTATCTATCTATCTATCTATCTATCTATCTATCTATCTATCTATCTATCTATCTATCTATCTATCTATCTATCTATCTATCTATCTATCTATCTATCTATCTATCTATCTATCTATCTATCTATCTATCTATCTATCTATCTATCTATCTATCTATCTATCTATCTATCTATCTATCTATCTATCTATCTATCTATCTATCTATCTATCTATCTATCTATCTATCTATCTATCTATCTATCCACCTGTCTGTCTGTAAGTCTGTCTGTTCGTCTACACATATATCGCGGACTGAGTCGGACTGACTGTTTTTACCTGTATATTTTGTTGCAGCTAAAAGTTCAGGTCTTATATAGTTAACAATTCACCGAAAAAAATTTACCAAATGTTCATTCATTACCGAATTTAAAAATCAATTTTTTTTCTTATTTTGGCTAACTATTTGTTTGAGTAAGAATATAAATTCTACATTGTATTACTACTTTGGTTATACAGAGAATGTTCATTAACAAACACGCAATTATAAGGAATAACAGTAAAGCGACGAATAAGATCATCTAGAAGTGTCACTCAGATTTGTTAGGAATCATTCACTGGCACCAGGGGTGGGACTTATTCCAGTTGAGGCCCCGGGCGCAGAAGAAAATGTAAGGCCCATTAGCAAAAGAGAAACATATGTAAGGGCTTAAAATGTAGCTATGTGGGGGCCCTTAATATGTGGAGGTCCTGCTCGTGCATCTGGTGCACCCTTCTTTAAATACACCTCTGACTGGTACATTACAAACAACAAACAGAGGTCTTGTTTCAAACACACATACAAACACAAAATCAATAAACAGAGCATCAAACCCAAACACACATACAAACGAAATGAACTAGATAAATATACAGCCATAATAAAAGATAAAAAAAACCACAAAAAAGCAATAAAAAACCCCAAATATCTTACAAACAATAACTATAAATATACTACAAAGTGTAATAAAATATAAACTAATAAATATTATACTAAATACACTTTACCTTTTCTGTAACATAACTTTAGTTGCCTCAGTTAGCTGTCCATCATACATATTATATATGTTCAGCTGTTTCTTATTGTAAGGGTTCTGCAGTTACAAAGCAGTCATTTGTAATTATCTCAGCCTTAAAACCAAATCATCTCTTTAAATATTTTCAATCGGAAACTTCCTTAAAAATCAATTTTTGACTGCCAGATTTTCGATGCAGTGTATTCTGTTAATTACAGTTTAACTCAATACTATTTTTGTGGACAAACTAATTCATACTTCGATTCGTTCACGTCGTTATGTAACTCATTTAAATAAACTAGCCACTGCATAAATATAAGATGCATCAAAACGTATCTTCCTCCAAACTCGGCAGAAATGATAATAAATAATGATTAAAATTAATTGTTAAATTAGACTTAGTTTTTTTTTAAATCAGTAGTAACACAATTTCTGTAACTGATTTCGACACAGTCAATCAATTACATAAACAAAAATTAAAACACTGAATCAATGAATTGACAAACAAGTCCCCAGGTCTGTGTAGCACAGAGTAAACAAAACACTCCAACACTTGGAAGTCCACACGAATTAAAGCGAGTGTATTAACAGCTTCGTGCGTATCTCTCCCGCAGCGCGGATGCAAACATCGGCTTCAGGACTAATCACTCATTCTCTACATCCGCCACAAGTACTTCATACTCCAGGGAGGAGAGGGAGAGTGGGTGGTGGTGGGGGGGGGGAGGGAGGGTCGGCCAGTCACGGTTAATTCTAGGGGTGATAACTTTTCAAAGCTTGGGGATTTTTTTTTTAACTGCTGTGGGGGAGTGGCCATGGAATGGTGTTGATGTGGTAGTAACAGAAGGGGAGGTAAGAGAGAACACAGTCGCCTCCCCTTTGATTTCATTTGCCTCTTCCTTCGACGCATGTTTTTACTTCCGCTTCCTAAAGATCAAGCCCCGCCCTCTTTCTGGCTTTGAGTGACATGTAGTTAAAGAAACAGCGTCCAATGAAAACAGAGCATCAGCGGATTCATTGAGCTAGATTTATTTATAGTCAGACAACAACAGTGTACAAGTCATAGTCGACCTAATGACTCAGTGGGTTTCACTGAATGAAAGAATAAACTAACAATTGATTGTAGCCAAGCATTCTGTTTATAGTGTACTCTGAAAATAAACTAATTTTTAAAAAAAGTTCCTCAGTGATACAGTGTCAGGCGAGGCTTATAGCAGTACTCGGCAAGATAGTCTGGTTATAG
>JAGDYQ010000055.1:496531-526531 GCA_021962125.1 Bulinus truncatus
GTCATTATAGAACTACATACTGGACGACTGGACAATTAGTCATTACAGTAGAAAAGGCTGGACAACTGGGATGGTATTGGACTCTTCATGAAAATAATTTATCGTTTCCTTTGTTTTTATCTTTTGTCTTCATGTATTTATATATGGTCTGTTATTGACACGTTTTTTATGTATGAGCTAATACATCTCTATATACAAATTACACTCTTAGTTTTGTGTAGCTATTATTGTTTCTGTTACCAGTGGCAAGAAAAAGTTTGACTTTAAGATTATTTATGTACTAACCCTGATATTAACTAAAGTAGCGGACTAAGGTCGGATAAGGCCCCGGTCGCAGAAGAAAATAATGGGCCCCTTCATACAGACTTACCAAAAATAAAATTACACGTGTAAAATGGGGTATTTCGGGGCCTTTTGGAACCCCCATAATCCGCCTCTGGTGAAATGTTTTCCTTTGTTTTCCTTCATCAGATACTTGACAGAAACCAGAAGGAAAAATCTGGCTGAAGAGCTCGGCCTGACAGAGTCTCAGATCAAAATCTGGTTCCAGAACAAACGGGCCAAGATCAAGAAATCAGTCGGTGTCAGGAATCCCCTGGCCATGCAGCTGATGGAGCAGGGCCTCTACAACCACTCAACCGTCAAAGTTAGTGACGACTCTGAATAATTTAAACTAACCAAAACTCTCCGCATTTACTACGCAAAATTTTAATTTAAAAAATAAAAAAAAATGAAACTAATTTCATGAGCTACCAACAGCAAATGTTGTTCCGCCAAATGATGTCACTTGACCCAATGACGTAATCTCGTAACGGAATCTGATTGGAGCTTTACTAGTCACAATGTGAGGCTTTTGGCGTCAAATTTATTTTTTTTTGAGATTAAAAAAAATCAATTATCTGAAATCTCCAATAGATAACTTTTATGAAGACAGTTTTAATTATGGGATGGGAGAGATCTCACACTGATGGTGTTGTTATAAAATCAATCAATTCTCAAGCCTGACTATTTGAATATAAAAAAAATTATGAAAAAATTAAAAAATCAATAAATGAAACAATAAAGAAAAAGGAAATGATGAACAGGCACAATGTCACACTGTCCGGCTGAAACTAAACCAGTGGTCAGTGTTATATATAGGATACTTGACCACGGTCCAGATCACCACTATTTGTGTCATTTTTTCACCATTTATCCTCACTGGCGTTATATTAGTTATCTGTGCTTACGACATAGCCGGATCTGTATCTCTGTATATATATGTATGTATGTGTATGTGTGCGCTTGTGTGTATGGGGGGAAGGGTGGAGGTAAGCTTGTATTTCGTATCCTCAGCTGTAAAGCGGCACTTTAGAAAAAAAAAAGGGTTTTGTACTAAATAGTATGTCTATTTATAGTAACAGGAAGTAAACAGTTCAGGCGTGTATTTCCAATAGATGTATGTTGTGTTTCTATGATGTACAGTGCCCTGTATTTTATGACTTGCTTGGTGTTTAACATTCAGTGAATGAACGCACACATGTAATTCATTATGTTCAGTTTTATGCTTGACTGACTTATTGATTTTACGAATAAACCAATCGAATATCAATAATACAGCTTTTTTATATTTTCGTGTGTTTGTGTTTGTCTAAGTGTGTGTGAATGCATGCAGGGCCCGCCATAAGGCGCGGGCTCCCCGAGTCAGAGGCCCCCGAGCCTAGAGGGCCCAGTGGGTTCTGAATTTTATGTGACTCAATTACGTTACTTTCATAAAACTGGGTCATATTTCAGGATAAGGGGGGTAGAAGGGCCCCAGTTGTCAGTGGCCCTAGACTGCGGCCATTGTGTATTTCTAAATGCGTTGCTGTAATATTTCATGTTTTCCTAAAATCTATAATTTTTATATAGTTGTGTATTTCCTAAATCCCTGTGTGACAGTTCGTACAAAGTAGGTTTCATAAACAAACATTCCTTGTAACAAGCAACAAACAACAAAAGTTTAACTCAATGAGAAAATAAAATATAGTCAAATGAACGATTCGCTAGACTAACTTAACAAGTAGAGATAAGTCAATATGTAAACTAATATCTAAATTCACTGCAGCAACAAATAGAGATAAGTCAGTATGTAAAATAATATCTAAATACACTGTGGCAACAAATAGAGATAAGTCAGTATGTAAACTAATATCTAAATACACTGTGGCAACAATTAGAGATAAGTCAGTATGTAAACTAATATCTAAATACACTGTGGCAACAAATAGAGATAAGTCAGTATGTAAACTAATATCTAAATACACTGTGGCAACAAATAGAGATAAGTCAGTATGTAAACTAATATCTAAATACACTGAGGCAACAAATAGAGATAAGTCAGTATGTAAACTAATATCTAAATACACTGTGGCAAAACAAATAGAGATAAGTCAGTATGTAAACTAATATCTAAATACACTGTGGCAACAAATAGAGATAAGTCAGTATGTAAACTAATATCTAAATACACTGAGGCAACAAATAGAGATAAGTCAGTATGTAAACTAATATCTAAATACACTGTGGCAACAAATAGAGATAAGTCAGTATGTAAACTAATATCTAAATACACTGAGGCAACAAATAGAGATAAGTCAGTATGTAAACTAATATCTAAATACACTGAGGCAACAAATAGAGATAAGTCAGTATGTAAACTAATATCTAAATACACTGAGGCAACAAATAGAGATAAGTCAGTATGTAAACTAATATCTAAATACACTGAGGCAACAAATAGAGATAAGTCAGTATGTAAACTAATATCTAAATACACTGATGTAACAAATATATGAGAATTACGTGGGTTAAAAAAAATGAAAATATCCAGGGCTTGTTTGTTTTTGTGTGTAGGGGAGGGGAGGGGGTATTAAGGACACACATTGATTGCTACCTCTGTCCAAATATTGCGATGGACCTAATTACACAACTAGCCAGTGGTCATCATTTAATACTAGTTGTTATATCAATTTTTTTTAAAGAAATGTGAATTGGAATGCTTTGACCTCACCATGTATGTAGTGTTTTGAATTAATGCCGCCAATATGACATTTCCTTTTTATCTTCCTCTCAGGATTTCTTGAATGGGGAGATGTCAAAAGAAACCATGTCGGACACAGGAGATGACTCTGGCTAACATCTAGGACACTTTGACAAATATTTGTATATGGGGTGGGGTGGGGTGGAGGCGGAGGGGGCACTTGTTATTATCATTCATTCTTTTAATATTATTATTATTATTTTTATTCAAACAACCTGACTTTATTTAACTTAAATGTTTGTCCAGTTTCACAAAGTCGAGCTAGTGATTCTACATTTTTACTTTAAATGTCATTTATTTCATGTCATGAATGTCAAATTAAATAGTGTCATGAGTTTTGTTTGTATGTTTTATTTTCATTTGTATGAATGTGATTCTATTGAAAATAAATTAGATTGAAAATAAACTTTGGAGTAACTACAACATTCAACGGAAATCAGTTTGTTGTCTCCCTTGATGAAAATACCGACAATTGAAATATAGATCATAAATAATAACATCAAATCGTTTAGCTTTGGCACGATGATCTTACATGAACATATACAGGGCCGTCGTTAACTTGTGGGGAAGGTGGCTATAACAAACGACTGGTCAGGGCTTACTTAGAACCAGAATTAAATTGGGATAGGGGGACCCATACACAATCGAAGTGGTTCTCGAGCTGGGACAATG
This sequence comes from Bulinus truncatus, assembly GCA_021962125.1. NCBI lineage: Eukaryota > Metazoa > Mollusca > Gastropoda > Planorbidae > Bulinus > Bulinus truncatus. The sequence continues at coordinate 500,265 of JAGDYQ010000055.1, forward strand.
GGGTGAACGGAAGGAATGTCCGTAAGTTTCTGGAGCGGCCGTCCAAAACTGACCCGTGGTGGAAGCACTGTCATATTGGCGCGTACTTTGGGAGGTTGAGGCCTAATGTCGACATACTTTGCAGACACTGCATGGAGGCGGAGTTAACCGTGGATCATTTACTTTTCGAGTGTCCCGAACTGGCGGACCACAGGGTGGACTAGTCCGGCAGCTTGCTGGCCATTGGGCTTTATGGCAGTCTCCAGATGTTGAGAGACACAGCAAGTCTGATCTCACGGGCTCTAAGAGACTAAGTCTCAGCCCGCAGTTACACTGAGAGAGTTCAAAGAGAGAGGGGGCCCATTCAAGAGCGATGGTCCTATGCAGAAACTACCAAACATATTTGTCGGTAAGGGGCTGTGACAAATGACTGATCAGGGCTTACTAAGAACCAGATTAAACTATAACGGGGCAGCGATAGACTCGAGGTTCAGCAACAAACTGTTGTTACTCGGTAGCAGACTGACTGTGAGCAAGAATGGTGTGATGATATCCTAGGTTCAAACCCATACTGCTGCAAGTCTTATGATGACCATTTCAAACCAGTCGTATGTAAATGAGAAGGTGAGTGGTCATTCACGTGGTCAGAATCTAGAGTATAAATCTGGATCCACATATAGCTACGGGCGAATTAGGGCAAGCTTTATGTGGCCCGCGAGTCAAAAGAATTGCCCACTCTTAGTTAAGGTTAGCCATAATGAAGTTAATTCGTCTTGTTTAAAAAATTAATCTCGAGTATCCATTCGAGTTAGAGTCAGGGTATTTGATATTACAATTCCACCAGGAATTATGTCAAGTCACAAACATCAAAACGCACATCTTTACACGCACATACACATCTTTACTGGCACACACAGATCTTTACACGCACACGCACGTACACTCATACACACACATACACACAAACAAACATACAAACATACACACATCTTTACACGCACACGCACGTACACTCATACACACACATACACACAAACAAACATACAAACACACGCACGTACACTCATACACACACATACACACAAACAAACATACAAACACACGCACGTACACTCATACACACACATACACATCTTTACTGGCACACACAGATCTTTACACGCACACGCACGTACACTCATACACACACATACACACAAACAAACATACAAACACACGCACGTACACTCATACACGCACATACACATCTTTACTGGCACACACAGATTTTTACACGCACACGCATACACACACATACACACAAACAAACATACAAACACACGCACGTACACTCATACACGCACATACACATCTTTACTGGCACACACAGATCTTTACGCGCACACGCACGTACACGCATACACACACATACACACAAACAAACATACAAACACACGCACGTACACTCATACACGCACATACACATCTTTACTGGCACACACAGATCTTTACACGCACACGCACGTACACGCATACACACACATACACACAAACAAACATACAAACACACGCACGTACACTCATACACGCACATACACACAAACAAACATACAAACATACACACATCTTTACACGCACATACACATCTTTACTGGCACACACAGATCTTTACACGCACACGCACGTACACGCATACACACACATACACACAAACAAACATACAAACACACGCACGTACACGCATACACACACATACACACAAACAAACATACAAACACACGCACGTACACTCATACACACACATACACACAAACAAACATACAAACATACACACATCTTTACACGCACATACACATCTTTACTGGCACACACAGATCTTTACGCGCACACGCACGTACACGCATACACACACATACACACAAACAAACATACAAACACACGCACGTACACTCATACACACACATACACACAAACAAACATACAAACATACACACATCTTTACACGCACATACACATCTTTACTGGCACACACAGATCTTTACGCGCACACGCACGTACACGCATACACACACATACACACAAACAAACATACAAACACACGCACGTACACTCATACACGCACATACACATCTTTACTGGCACACACAGATCTTTACACGCACACGCACGTACACGCATACACACACATACACACAAACAAACATACAAACACACGCACGTACACTCATACACGCACATACACACAAACAAACATACAAACATACACACATCTTTACACGCACATACACATCTTTGCTGGCACACACAGATCTTTACACGCACACGCACGTACACGCATACACACACATACACACAAACAAACATACAAACACACGCACGTACACGCATACACACACATACACACAAACAAACATACAAACACACGCACGTACACTCATACACACACATACACACAAACAAACATACAAACATACACACATCTTTACACGCACATACACATCTTTACTGGCACACACAGATCTTTACGCGCACACGCACGTACACGCATACACACACATACACACAAACAAACATACAAACACACGCACGTACACTCATACACACACATACACACAAACAAACATACAAACATACACACATCTTTACACGCACATACACATCTTTACTGGCACACACAGATCTTTACGCGCACACGCACGTACACGCATACACACACATACACACAAACAAACATACAAACACACGCACGTACACGCATACACACACATACACACAAACAAACATACAAACACACGCACGTACACGCATACACACACATACACACAAACAAACATACAAACATACACACATCTTTACACGCACATACACATCTTTACTGGCACACACAGATCTTTACGCGCACACGCACGTACACGCATACACACACATACACACAAACAAACATACAAACACACGCACGTACACTCATACACACACATACACAAACAAACATACAAACATACACACATCTTTACACGCACATACACATCTTTACTGGCACACACAGATCTTTACGCGCACACGCACGTACACGCATACACACACATACACACAAACAAACATACAAACACACGCACGTACACGCATACACACACATACACACAAACAAACATACAAACACACGCACGTACACGCATACACACACATACACACAAACAAACATACAAACACACGCACGTACACGCATACACACACATACACACAAACAAACATACAAACACACGCACGTACACGCATACACACACATACACACAAACAAACATACAAACACACGCACGTACACGCATACACACACATACACACAAACAAACATACAAACACACGCACGTACACGCATACACACACATACACACAAACAAACATACAAACACACGCACGTACACGCATACACACACATACACACAAACAAACATACAAACACACGCACGTACACGCATACACACACATACACACAAACAAACATACAAACACACGCACGTACACGCATACACACACATACACACAAACAAACATACAAACACACGCACGTACACGCATACACACACATACACACAAACAAACATACAAACACACGCACGTACACGCATACACACACATACACACAAACAAACATACAAACACACGCACGTACACGCATACACACACATACACACAAACAAACATACAAACACACGCACGTACACGCATACACACACATACACACAAACAAACATACAAACACACGCACGTACACGCATACACACACATACACACAAACAAACATACAAACACACGCACGTACACGCATACACACACATACACACAAACAAACATACAAACACACGAACCATCTTAAGTTGACACTCTTGAAAGTGTCAGAGATATCACCCCCCACCCTCCTAACTGTGTGTCGCTTCTGTCTCCCCTCCCTCCCCCCACACTACTCCTCTACCTACCCCCTCTCTCCTCAATGACCCGGTACTAATGGTACTTAACGAATCCCCCGCTAGGGTACATCTCTCTCTCCTCCTCCTTCTCCCCCCCCCCCAACCCAGACGTGTCTATGTACTCCAGAGTCATCAACTCGACAACATTACCTCCAGCTGTATTCTTAATGTCCCTCCCACCAAGGTGTAGGGTTTGGCCGGATGAAGGAGTAGGGGCGTTATCCGAACCCCGATAAGTTTCTTATCACTCTCGCTAAGTTGGTTTTTCTCTTTATATTTCTAGTGGTTTTTTTTTTTTTAAGTTTCCAAGTATTAAGAACAGCGAGACAAACACTGGCATACAAATGTATGATACCTCCACGACAGACAAATACTTGCATACAAATGTATGATACCTCGACGACAGACAAACACTTCCTTACAAATGTATGATACCTCGACGACAGACAAACACTTCCTTACAAATGTATGATACCTCGACGACAGAAAAACACTTCCTTACAAATGTATGATACCTCCACGACAGACAAACACTTGCATACAAATGTATGATACCTCCCCAACATACAAACAGTTGACAAACAAGTAGAATCTTACATCTTCCAACTTGACATTTTTACTGAAATATAAACGCCTAGAAACATATGCAGCAGGTATTTCCTTTTTTGTTAGATATCAGAGAAAGGTGAAGATTGGTATGTTGTGACATCATTTGTTGTTTGGGTGGTTTTAAAAAAAATTAGAACCATCTCTGCTTTTTAATTATTTTTTTAAATATTAATATTCATTACTAATCATCAGTTTTAACACACGCGGCCTCAGCTGTTTAAATAGGGCCGCTGCGTGAGTCATGTGCGGGCCGAGAGCTGTAACAGAAGTTTACATGCCATATCTGGGCCTGGACGGTCGTCCTAACTGCCAACCTTGTGTATCTCTTGAACCTATTAACTTCCCTGTGGGACATCGTTTGTAGGTACCACACCCTGACTGAGGTTAAAATGGTTTCACAGGTGACATGATGGACAGACTGGAGTCACCGGGACGCGAACCAGTTACCTGCACGACTCAGATGGGGCGAACAACCGATGCGCCACTGACCCGTTCACGGGGACGTTTTACATGATACAGAGTCAAACCTGACCTCTACAGTGCCGAACCTAGGGATTTGGGGGCCCTGGGAGCTTTGGGGTGGCCCTGCATTTTGACATTCAACATCATGAGATGAGGACATGTACTTAATATTCAATGTAAAAAAATAATTTTGGGGCCCCTTCAAGCTGGGGGACTTTTGAATTGGGGCCCTCCTCCCCCCACCCTAGTAATACCCGTGGCCCTCTACACGGTTACAGTTGCTGCTTCTTTTTTTCTTAACATCCTCTCAAATATATGTAGGCACTACGGTGGACGTTGAAAATTTGGTGTCGCTGAGACTTGAACCTGTGACCTGAAGCACCACAGACCAGGCTCACAACATTACCGCACTAGATGCACTTTAGCAGTCACGGTCTCGTATTAATTCAAGCCAGGGTTATCAAGCTATGGGCTATTCGAGACCCACTTCAATAGAGAATAGTATAGAGCTAAACACACTTGTCTATATTTTCAAATAAGCCAAAAATAGTGATGACCTACACCAAAACCTGTACTGAGCCGCCGGTGGTTGGCGACCTATAATTCTTTCAAAGCCGAACCTAGGGATTTGGGGGTCCGGGGGGGGCTTGGTCTCTTTGCTGGCCCCTGCATTTAGTTATTCAACACCATAACATGAGATAATGTACTTAATAGTTAATGTAAAATAATATTTTTGGGGGACTTTTCAATTTAGAACCCCTCCCCCCACCCTTGGTACGCCTCTGAATACTTTGAGAAACACTGCAGTAGAGAAAAATCATATTAAGTTGGCAAACATCACAATTAACTAAACGGTTTTTTTGAGTAGCCTTAAATTGTGGCCTGCTAGGTTTAGATTTTATTTAGAAAGGTAAAATGTACAAGACGAAATCTCACATTGAGTAGACAAAATGAATCGTTTCTAAATGTACTTCCTATTTAGTAGACAGTACTTGTTAGTATATCACAAATCTCAAATCTCATTTTACACCCAAAAAAAAAATTAGGTTAAAATTGTTTTAAATATAATGTTAACGATCGCGGAAGTATGGGGGGGGGGGGCAGGGGAGTGAATTTGTGTGGAAAGGGATGTAATCCACAGTGCAAGGTGTTGACATGTGTCTATCTAAGACTGTATCCAAAGTTTAGACAACTCTTATCTCACACACTTTGGCCGGCTATTAGATGAGGAGGTAGGGTATTCTAAATGTAGGCTCTGCTGGGAGGGCTGGCAGAGAGAGAGAGGGAGGGGAGGAGGTGCAGGCAGAGAGAGAGAGAGAGAGAAAGAGAGAGAAAAGGGAGGGGAGAGTATGCCCTTCACACACGCACATACTGTTGTTATATCTGTTGCGATAAAATTTCTCTGTACAATGATTCACATTTTAGTTTTTTTTAAGTAAAACTTGAAGAGTTTATTCATAAGAGAAAGAATTTCAATTTATAATGGTGGATCAAAGTAAATCTCCTTCTCATGAAAATCTCTTTTCACAAATTCGCTGATTTTTATTTATGTATTTATTTTGCGAATGTTAGCATCCGCAATGCGCTTGTTGAACCGCAATAACCATTCAACGCTTCCCTTTGATAACGCTTCAATCAACTTATAACAGGACCTGGAAAAAGTTATTGGTTGTCACCGAGGATCGAACCCAGTACTCTCAGGTTTCAATTTAAGTACCAAAAGTAAATTATGACATAGATTATAAAACTGGAAGTAAATTTTCACATTTCTTTTCGATTTAATTTAATGTCTGATCCTTAATGAGTTTTTGGCCAGAACTCTTTGAAAACACCTGGCAATACTGCTAAAAGTCCGCGCTAAAATAACACGTGCCTTCTATTCCAACAAGGGTCATCACTCACTACAAATATGACAACTAAATTGTTCCCCCTTTTTGTTTTGGATTTACATTTTTTAAACAACATGTGACTCATTGGTCAAATCTGAAGTTATGCGCCTTTATTTAGGTCTAAGATGGCGGGCATATTTATTTGTTCACTACGTCATCACTCGCTGTTCATACAAAATAGACCAACACATACAGGTTGAAGGTCAAAAAGCATTCTGTTAACATCTCGATATCAAGGTATGCTAAGCATGTTTTATACCGTTTAAACATCTGCTATGTCTAGAATTGTGATTTGTGTTTTATGTTGTTCATCGGATAACAACAACAGCAAAAAAATTCAAAATAAAGAGGGGGGGGGGTGTTCTTCTTGTAAATATTTAATTCAGAAACTTAATCCTAAATGTTAACCATTTTTTTTTTTAAAAAAAAAAGAAAAATTGTTTTAAATTCTTATGTTTTATATAATTTTATCTCCCTTGTCTTTCGGCGGCCATATTTACGCCAACCCGCAGACGTTTACTAAAGAAGAGAAGATTACCGCCCCCATTTTATTTTTTCTTGTGACTAACAACGAGGTCGCACGCGACTACATACCACAGTTGTTGTTTTTATTTTTTTAAAAAATAAGCCAGGCCTTTAAAAGATACGTGCAAAATAACATGCATGGTCTCCCCATGTCCGTCATGACGTAACCATTTCGCGCGTCTTCGAGGGGAGATAATTAAAACATAGGAAGATACAGGGACAGTAATGTTATCACCCCTCTCCCCTTTTGCAGCAAGACTTATCTCCCCATTACTCCCACAATCCAGCACTCTCTCTCCACGGCAGCCAATCTGGATATTTTTTTAAATCTAAATCTAAATGTTTTGAAGAAATTTATATATAGTAAAAATCTAGATATTAATAAAAAAAAAACGATATCAAATAATAGATCAGAGTATTTCCATGTTGTCATTTAGATATAAACTTTGTACTATATTTGCTATACATATATAGATATATATATTTAGTATTATCTAGATATATATTGATATATTTTTTCGGGATTACTCTTCTAAAAAATAGTTGGCAACACAGTTCTTTACGTGTGCTAACCTTTTTTTAAGTTTTGCTAATGAATGAATGGTTAAAACTGTAATCTTTTGACATGTTGAAGTTTGGTGAGACACACGGAGTGGGAGGGGGTGGGGGGTGAGGGCGAATGGTGGCGATGTGGTGGGTCAAAATAGTAATGCGGGAGATATTTTTTTATCATTTTTAGTTTTTTTTTTTTCCATCAAGCCAAGTGGGGGCAACTGATAAAGTTGTGTTCTTCTTGCAACTGTTTGTCTCCCCTTGTTTGATACGATTTATTTTTGTTCCTTTTTTAAAAAAAAAAACAAAACAAAGGGGAGGCCAGAACAAAAAAAACAGGACGGAACAATAGTACAAACAAGGTACAACGGTACAAACAAGGTATAACAATATAAACAAGGTGCAACGGTACATACAAGGTTCAACAGTACAAACGATGTGCAACAGCACAAACAACGTACTAAAGTACAAACAAGGTTCAACAGTACAAACAAGTTGCAATCAGAAACAGCCCTAAAAAAAAGTCCATTTCGCTGATTTTGTTTCTCTGTGAACATTAAACTGTGTCACTAAGTATCCCAACTCTGTCACTAAGTATCCCAACTGTGTCTCTAAGTATCCTAACTGTGTCTCTAAGTATCCCAACTGTGATTCTAAGTATCCCAACTGTGTCTCTAAGTATCCCAACAGTGTCTCTAAGTATCCCAACTGTGTCTGTAAGTATCCCAACAGTGTCTCTAAGTATCCCAACTGTGTCACTAAGTATCCCAACTGTGTCACTAAGTATCCCAACTGTGTCACTAAGTATCCCATCTGTGTCACTAAGTATCCCATCTGTATCACTAAGTATCCCGTCTGTGCCACTAAGTATCCCAACTGTGTCACTAAATATCTCCCATCTGTGTCACTAAGTATCCCATCTGTAAATAGACATTTGTTGAGGAAAATAAAAGTATATAGGTATTGAACTAGCCCAGACATGGTCAAACTACTGCTAGCGGTCAGACTACTGCCAGTGGTCAAACTACCGTCACCGATCAAACAACTTTTAGTGGTCAAACTACAGTCAATCTTTATACCTTTTTTTCCAGTTAATACTAAGTAAGGTAATCTAACAAAAGCTCCCACGCCCCCCTTCCGTTGCAATTTCTCGCCTATTAAAAATTATGGTATGTACACAATCTTTTTTAACGCAAGTAGCTAAAAACACCAGAAAAAAAATTGTTACATAAAAGTTGTTGTCTTCTAGGCCAGTGCTTCTCAAACTTTTTGAAGTCACGGCCCCCTTGGAACGCCAATCAATATGTCGCGGCCCCCTATTTTTTTTTGGGTTTAGATTGCTTAAATTTATAATTTTTCGAAATTCCACGGCCCCCCTCCGGACAGTCCACGGCCCCCTGGGGGCCGCGGCCCACCACTTTGAGAAGCACTGTTCTAGGCATATTTCGACATCATGAATGTTCTCATTGGTAGAACATGAAATATCTCCAGAAACATTTAACTGGGGGGAGAGAGGAGGGTGGAACATTTCTTAGTGAATAATTGACTGTTATCTTTATGTCTAGAGACAATCCCTGTCCACATTCTCTTGGAAGGATGGGGAATCCTAGAAGTATAGTCCTCCATCAGATCAACAAATGTAACCATTGCTGAAGTGTTGTAGGCGAGATGATAAAAAAAACAATCAAACTTTTAATACTGTTGGATTATCAGGCAGGGTTTCTATTTTTAGACACAGTTTTAATGCCACAGAAACTGAGAGGGAGATAAACGGCCGTTAAGTGAGTTAATGAGGTGTGAACTGCTGACTTTCGCAGGTGAGGAATTTAACTGCTTGACCAAGGGAGATGGTGTGATTTACTGTTTATGGACTAATAAAACACCAACACTTACAGAAACTGATTTTTTTTTTTTTGCAATCATGAAGACATACAATATGTTTGTTCCACTCTACAGTGTGTTCTCTACAAGTAAATATATCGGTGTGTGTGTGTGTGTGTGTGATAGATAGATATGAAGCCTGAACGTCACAATACACTGTTGAGGTGCATGGCGGGAAGAGTCCTGATGTGAGAGCAGCAGAAGTGAACAATGGACACCCAGGGAGCAGACTGGAAGGTGACAAACTTGACACCGTGTGACAATTGTTGTTTTGGGATAAAATGTCACAAGAGTGGGGATAGTCGCCGGGGGCAGCCAGAAATACTAATGACCATTATTAAGTGGCAGTACTGACAGAGCCGTACCGTGTGATTGGGTTCAAATAAAGAGGTCTGAAGGATGGGCCAGTATGGGCGGGTCAGGAGGGGGGGCGGGGGGGGGAGGGGGATCAAACATTGCCAGCGGAAGATGATGATACAGACCTATATATTTAGTTACTTTCCTATACCATCCAAAGTTTAATTTTTGTTCACAAACTTAAAATTCGTTTTTTTCTCGGGTTGCATATTAAAAATATTAATAGAGGTCATCAGAGCCCACACTCTCAACCTAGCCCCTGGTCAGAAGCCATTTAAGGATGGGTGGGACCCCGGGGGCAAAAGAAAAAATGGGGGAGGGGGGTGAACTAGTGGAATAAAACTGGGGTGTTGATGAGACCTTTGAACACGGGCCCCGTGAGCCCACTTTACAAACTGTGCTTTTGATTCTGGGACAACGACATTCAAAAAACCAGGCCTACAGTAGGCTAATCTTTGGTTCCCCAGCGATCACGACCAAATGGGCCCTTCTCTGACCAAACACACACACATCGATTGCAGAGTCATTTTTAATATGACTGCAACTGAGGGGGGCCCTAATGTAATATAGATTTATACACATACGTTCGTACACATGTATGTACAATTTCGGACATCGGCACAAACAATCCATACATAGACCTACACGCAGCCAATAAAACACACATATACATGTCTGGTCATCCTATCATACTTACACTCGTACAAACATACAAACACTTTAGTGACTTCGAAAATTTGTTTTGTTTCAATGCCGCTGTCAATCTCGGAGCCATCGTGCCCACTGATAGGGGCACAGAGCGCCATATTGGAGGATCTGATTACCCGGCCAGATATCCGCCCCCATTGACGGACGAGAGCTGAGCTGGTCTACAAAATGGCGGAATGATCTTTATCTGTGAGTAAAGTGATACGGCTTGTCTCCCTCCGCCGACACAAAATATAAAGTTTGAAAAAAAAAAGTGGGGAGGGAGGGGAAGGGGAGGGGGAAAGGGAAGTAAAAAAAAAGGGGGGTTGACTTTCGGACCGCGGGGTGGATGGGGGAATTCTAATTTGTCTGCCCATCCACCATCGCTCTATCCGTAGACAAAAAGTGTGGATGATGGACAGATGACGATCTGGAAGAATACACATATGATGATTGTGTTATGGAGAGAGAGAGAGAGAAGGAAGCTGTCAAACATTAGCAGGGGGCGATAATTCATTATTTTGATTTCATATCTTTGATGTGGGGGGAAAGAGGGGGGGTGGTGCGGCAACTGAAATATTTTCGTTTTCTCTTGTTTAATTTAATAACAAACATGGAGGTTCATTTGAGAAATAGTTTCATCATAAACAGTTGATTAATGTATTTTTAATTAAAATTCAAGAAGTGACTACGTGTAATTGTAAAAAAAATGTAGGAAAATGTTGGTTGCGATTATGTAGTTATGAATATTTAAGTGTAAGACATCATGTCAGGCTATTTTGTTTTTCTGTGAAATCAAGTCAAATGAAAGTAAAACTTAAGAAAAACTTCTGAATATTTTATCACTTCAGGATTTATGAACGTCGATATTTGACAAGCTTAGCAAAATTCACAAGTCACTGTTTGGTTATTTTAAATCAGTACAAAACAAAATGTTGTCTTACACTGTACACTTTACTTTACTAACTGTCACAGTGACATTGCTTTACAAACTGTCAATGTGACATTGCTTTACAAACTGTCACAGTGACATTGCTTTACAAACTGTCACAGTGACATTACTTTACAAACTGTCACAGTGACATTGCTTTACAAACTGTCACAGTGACATTACTTTACAAACTGTCACAGTGACATTACTTTACAAATTGTTACTGTGAAATATTTTTTTTATGGCTTTTGTTTTAGACCGATCTGTTCTTATGTATAGGCAAACTTAGCGACTGACTAGGGGGCCCAGAGGGCAAAAGAGGCCCCTTCCATAATTTATCGCTTTTAAATCTGTTGCTAAGAGGGTCTCTGGCACCTCCGACACTCAACATCTCTCTCTCTCCCTCCCCCTCTCTCTCTCTCTCTCTCTCTCCCTCCCTCTCTCTCTCTCCCTCTCTCTCCCCCTCTCTCTCTCCCTCTCTCCCTCTCTCTCTTCCTCTCTCTCTCCCTCTGTCTCTCTCTCTCTCTCTCTATGTATTCTCTCAGTGATAACTGCGGGCTGAGACTTAAGTCTCTTAGAGCCCGTGAGATCAAACTCGCTTTGTCCCTCAACATCCGGGAACTGCAATGAAGGCAAATGGCCAGCAAGCTACCCGACTGGTCCAGCTGTTGACATTACTGAATGACATCCATTATGACCGAACATCAATAACAATAAAACAACCAGTTTCAATTAGCTGAGTGACCACAACACGCCATTTAACAACCAGTTTCAATTAACTGAGTGACCACAACACGCCATTTAACAACCAGTTCAATTAGCTGAGTGACCACAATACGTCATTTAACAACCAGTTCAATTAATTGAGTGACCACAATACGACATTTAACAACCAGGTCAATTAATTGAGTGACCACAACACGACATTTAACAACCAGTTCAATTAATTGAGTGACCACAACACACCATTTAACAACCAGGTCAATTAATTGAGGGACCACAACACGTCATTTAACAACCAGTTTCAATTAATTGAGTGACCACAACACGACATTTAACAACCAGGTCAATTAATTGAGTGGCCACAACACGCCATTTAACAACCTGTTTCAATTAACTGAGCGACCACAACACGCCATTTAACAACCAGTTCAATTAATTGAGTGACCACAACACGCCATTTAACAACCAGTTCAATTAATTGAGTGACCACAACACGTCATTTAACAACCAGGTCAATTAATTGACATTATTCAAGGAAAGAGTTTCTACATAGCTATCTATATTATTGACCTATGGATCTATCTAACTATCACGTTAGTATGTATACTATTGACATATTGATTTGTACTGTCTACCCTACAATATAATTAATCAACTATTTATATCTATCTATACTTCACTATACTGTCTGCTCATCAATATGTTCATCTATCTATATTCTCTGTATGTACAACCCGTCTATTGATATATTCATCTATCTATATCTCTATATGTACAACCCGTCTATCAATATATTCATATATCTATATCTCTATATGTACAACCCGTCTATCATTATATTCATCTATCTATATCTCTATATGTACTACCTGTCTATCCATATATCATCTATCTATATATCTATATGTACTACCTGTCTATCAATCTGTTCAAATACAAAGGCATGTTCTAAACTAACGAATTTACAAAATTGGAGGACTAAATTCTAAAAGGCGTGCATGTTAATATTTGTAAACTATTCATTGTATCTAATTATAGTATTGGGAATTTCCAAAAAAATTTTAAATGTACATTTTTATCTGCTCGAATTTCATGTTTTCTCTATATAGTATAAGTTTCGTTGGGTTTTTCCGTGTCACTTAATTTCATTGCTTAAGATATCTGCACCAAGAAATACAGAAGTATTGTATAGACAACAAATAAATGAACCAGAACAATTAATGTGTAATTCGATTAACGCTAATGTTTCCATCATCAGAACCCCAGAACACCAAAAAGTGTTCTATTTTACACGGTTCAATATCTAATCTGTTCATTTCTTTTCAATTCATTGTTATGATTACAATTAGCATTGAGTTTTCTTTTGTTATTATTGAAATTTGATCCCGACTCCCCCCGCCCTCGTATTTTATTATATGTAGACAGATATGACGTCTGTAGTCAATGTTGAAGATAAACTCGGGTATCTGTGCTGGTAGATCGAGTCGGATTAGAAGTGAAAAAAAAACTCGCGAAGCCAACACAATAAACAGGGGCAGATTACCATAGAATTATCAGGTTCAAGCGGAGTTATCTCGACTGCTTATCGTATTTCTGGTTGTCAATAATAGCGGGGAGGTGGTGGTTTTTTTGTCGAGGGGAGGGGGTAGGGGGTGTTTAATGGAGGGAGTGTGAGGGGAGGGGGTAGGGGGGTGTTTAATGGAGGGAGTGTGAGGGGAGGGGGTAGGGGGGTGTTTAATGGAGGGAGTGTGAGGGGAGGGGGTAGGGGGGTGTTTAATGGAGGGAGTGTGAGGGGAGGGGGTAGGGGGTGTTTAATGGAGGGAGTGGGGGGTTTATCGCTCATCAGCCAGGCCGATGACGAAGTAAATCATGCCAGACTTTAATTGTTTGTTTGTTGTAATTAAATGTGTTGTTGCTGTTTGATTAATTTTGTTTGTCAATGTCAACAAACATATTTCACGGTTCTATGTAAGTGACAGAACAAAAACAAAAAAAGTTAGACAAAATGTATATTTCATTTAACAAATATATATGTATATATATATATATATAAACATTCATACATACATAATATGCGCATATATGATGCATTCATATAAACATAATTAACAGTAAACTTCATAACATTGTTGTGTACAGGATCTTGTTGGGCCTCTAATTTATCTCCTTCGTTAATATTTCATAATATGTCCGCATTATTTAAGATCAACATCCCAACTGCCTCTTGAACACCACGCACCAAATGACACTTGGGAAAAAACTCGCTAATACACAACAGCGAAAACTTCAAATATCCAATCAGTAATAGGACCAATGTATTCATAAAAACACAATAATATACGTTTAATCCATCAAATCTATAAAAAGAATGATGACAAAATAACAATAAAGTCCAGACAAATAGTATAGTCACCAACGACCCAACTTTTACACTCGTGAACTAGCAACTGTCCCATACGATAAACTCTTTACTGTAGGTTAACTCCCTTCTCCACGTTCACCTACAACCACCTTCCCTCCTAACCCCCACAGATCTCCAAATACAGCCATGCTCCACTGGTCACACTGGTCACACAGGTCACTCCGGTCACTCTCCATTCACTACTTTGATCTTCCACCCTTTTCATGATCAAACCCACACCATGCCATTCAAACACGCTAACTGACCCAACACAGCTCTCACACCCACATATAATATTCTGACGTCAGATATTCTGCTGCGCAACACAACAACATAATAGGCTAATGCTTTACTTCACTCTGGAGCGAGATGCGGACCGGATTAAATAATCTGGATGGCCAGATTCGTACCGCGGGCCAATGGCTGCTCTAGGATCATAATAATAGGATATTCGAATATGCTAATAACTATTAGTGCAATAATTAAAATAGCTTTTTTCTTTTATTCGACTTTGTGAAGTCAAAACTTTGTTCTTAAAAAATCATCATTATTCTGTTTTTATAAATGTCTTATCTTGTAAGTCATAAAGTTAAGTCCAGACTCTTTGTTCTAAGTGTCTATGAAAGCAGCCACTACTACCGTTACATGCCCCATAAGTCAATTCATAGTGGATGCGGTCTACGTCTTGATACCCATCTGTCTATTCACACGGACTCGCCAAGCCGCTGATTAGCCGGAATCACGGAAATGCAAGAAGGAAGGGAGAGTCATGTAGCCGTGGTAATAGACACTCGACAAGTTGACTGCTGGTGACGGTAATCGTCTTTTTCTCTAGGCTGCAAAAACATTCTACAGCTGTCGATTCCAATCTTTGTCAACGGAATAGTCGATTCCACCAGGAACGAAGTACACTAATAAATGCCTGCAATGGAGCACACTCTGTTCATCATGGAGGTTATGGTGGTTGTAAGGGGAACATGTTGGCTTGTAATTAGCAGCTCTTGTGGGGAAATACGGTATTAATTACAAATAAATTAACGATTAAGAATCATAATGGTCCGGGTAAAGCTGGTCTTTTGTCTGGCCATTTTGAAATTTATTTATTTAGTCGTTTTGTTTCCGGCTTAACTTTTAATTTAAGATTAAAACTTCATCGTTAAGTTGTTCACCCCGTGGAGAACATTGTATTTTTATGGCATTGCCTCTAAAGAACACAACATTGTATTTTATGGCATAGCCTCTAAAGAACACAACATTGTTTTTTTATGGCATTGCCTCTAAAGAACACAACATTGTTTTTTATGGCATTGCCTCTAAAGAACACAACATTGTTTTTTTATGGCATTGCCTCTAAAGAACACAACATTGTTTTTTTATGGCATTGCCTCTAAAGAACACAACATTGTTTTTTTATGGCATTGCCTCTAAAGAACACAACATTGTTTTATTAATCCCTCTATCTATCTGTTATACGACAGATAAGATTATAGTATCCTACTAAACCCACGATAACGACAGTCTTATAATACAAGTAACGCTATGAAACAATTTGGTGGACGGTTGGCCGAACGATGTAGAGCACGTGACTTTCGACCTAAGAGTCCCTGGTTCGATCCTCGGTGAAACCCAAGGGAAGTTTTCCAGGTGACATTTTGATGTAAAGGTAGCCTGTAGGTCCTACCAGCTTCCAATAGGTACCTAAACTTAGTTGCGTAAGTAAAGAAACAGATGAATTCTACACTTCATCTGCCCCGATGGTCTTTTAGGCTAAGGGCACTTTACTTATGTAACAAACCATCTATCTATCTATCTATCTATCTATCTATCTATCTATCTATCTATCTATCTATCTATCTATCTATCTATCTATCTATCTATCTATCTGTCTGTCTGTCTATCTATCTATCTGTCTGTCTATCTATCTATCTATCTATCTATCTGTCTATCTGTCTATCTATCTATCTATCTATCTATCTATCTATCTGTCTGTCTATCTGTCTATCTATCTATCTATCTATCTATCTATCTATCTATCTATCTATCTGTCTGTCTATAACATATATAGGCCGATCTGTTTGTCTTTCTATAAGTATGTCTGTCCATGTTGTTTTTTTTCTTCTATCCATCTAATCTATCTATTTTTAAATCTAATTCTCAACATATCTAATCCATATGAAACAAATAATCTCATTTTCTACGTTTATCTATTTACCATTATATAAATATTGGAGTAGTACTTCCGCTATCCGGCTTGAAGCAATAAGTAGTTAATATTGTCGTCTTTAATTCGATACATGTGAATGCGATCGAAGCGATTACTACGCTTCGATATTTGATCCGAGTACTCGTGACCTTAGTGCGTGAGAATTTTTTTTTTTTGTTCAATTTATCAATGCCTTGTCTAAGGGCGTTAATCTCCTATTTATTTCTAGCTTGTCTTCTCACTCAAATCTGATGTTCATCGATTGCCGCCCTTGTATTGTACACCACTCGAAGATGACATTTTTTTGTATATACATCTTTGCGAAAACGACGTCGGGCGAGGGAAACCACACACCAAATTTATACATTTCATTGGTAATGTCACATGATTTATGGTGTGTAGTAAATCTCCCCAATGAGAGCTGGAGTACAGCAGTAATGTGAAATGATAGCTCCATCAGACGAATTGAATTACGATTTTTTTTTAATATATGAATTGGGACAGTTAACGTGGGGGGAAAACCCATGATTTGAAAAATAAATTTAATAGCAGTATAAAAAAAGGTGTGATATTTTATTGTATTATTAATTTGTAGCCGTTTTCAATGTTAACTTTTGTACTTATTTTTGATTTTAAGTTACTCCCCCTTTTTTCCACCACAATGCTTTATATATTAACACATAATGTGATCTACCAGCTGAGCCAATCTGTACGTTTTTTTTTGGTGGGGAGGGACCTCGGAAAAAATATATTGGAGGGGGAGGGGGGGATTTTCACCTTCTAAGAAAGGGGTTGGCAAACTGTTTTTGTCGCGGGCCACATTAGGTTCGTAAATTTGACACAGGCGGCCCAGACCAAGAGCAGACGAATAGAGTGTTAACACGAACTGAAATAAATTGACAGTAAAATTCGTACCATAAACGGCTAGTGCTACGCTTTACTTTGAAGCAAATGGCAGGCAACGGTCCGATTGAAAGAGTCTGGCGGATATAGCCCGTGGGCCGTAGATCGCCCATTGCTGCTCTAAGCTGTAGGTGAGTACGCAAGCACCGGGTGCGCGCGCACATTCAAGGATAGCCGACGCTTGATATAGTATGCCTGTATTCCGTTATGCTGCATGTTGGGCACATATAAAGTTTGTATACACACACACAGCCTTCGAAAAATTTAGAGAGAACATGGATATTGGGCCCCTATGCAATAATTCATTATGGGGCCCTAAACAAAGATAAATTAAGAGGCTTTAGGTGGGAATGGTCAAAGACACATTTTAGGGGCCAAGCAAATGTACATTTGAGGCCCCATGCATGAGTACATTTTAGGGGCCATGCAAATGTACATTTTAGGGCCCATGCATGAGTACATTTTAGGGGCCATGCAAATGTACATTGGAGGCCCATGCATGAGTACATTTTAGGGGCCATGCAAATGTACATTTGAGGGCCCATGCATGAGTACATTTTAGGGGCCATGCAAATGTACATTTGAGGGCCCATGCATGAGTACATTTTAGGGGCAATGCAAATGTACATTTTAGGGGGCCCATGCAAGATAACATTTTAGGGGCCTTGCAAATGTACATTTTGGAGCACATACCAAAATACTCTTGGGGCAAAAAAACGCAATCAAGGATGTCACCTGCAGGTATGGGGCAGGTATAGAAAATGAAGCCATTCTGACGTCACAACGGATAACTATTTGAATTCAGCCCCCCCCCCCAACAGGAGCTCATTTGACACTTGTTTGTTTGTACGGTGCCTACAACTGAAGTCCAGACAAAGGGTTCATTGGGGGTTGGGACCCCAGACAGTCGCCCAATTAAGAAGGGCCTCTGGCTACAAGACTCACATTCATGCACATAGACATAAAACATAAACTACATGCGTTGATTGGGGGGGGAGAGATATTGTTGTATAATTGCCTACACAAAAGCATTGACGGGTAGAACATTGTTGTATAATTGCCTACATATAGACAATGACGGGTAGAACATTGTTGTATAATTGCCTACATATAGACAATGACGGGTAGAACATTGTTGTATAATTGCCTACACAAAAGCATTGATGGGTAGCATTGTTGTATAATCATTCAGCATGTTATGAAATGTTTTCATGTTGGTACTTTTATTTTTATCTTTTATCTAAAATGACCAAACAGTTAATGTGTAAGAAGGGCCCCAGCTGTCTAATATCATAAGAGGCCCAAAGTAATATATTTGGAGGCGTTTTTAGCCCAGGGACTCTGACGGTAACATTGCCTAAATCCCCCCCCATGTGTCTTAAATGACTTAACAGTTGGTATGTCAGTCGGGGCACTGTAGTTAAACATTTTAAGGGGCCCAAGATTAATAAATGGCTACAGCGTTTTAGCCAAGGGGCCCCAGACGTAATATTGCTATAGCCGCTCCCCTTAACAGTTGTAGGATAAGAAAGGCCCCCTAGTGTCAAATATATTTGGAAGGGGCAAGATTTGCAAGCAGTTACCTCGACCCCCCCACCACACCAAATTGTGGGCCCAATTAACGTATGAACAACTCTGATGGCTGATATTCTATATATCAAGCACCTAAGATCCCAGCAATAAATTGACACAGAGATTCAGGCACGCCGAGAGGGGGGGGGCATGGGGGTCATTGCCAGGGGGCCCGGTCGCCCCGACCATGCCAATTTTTTCACGACTTTTTGTTTATTAAGGGGCCCGCAATGATGTCCTGCCCTGGGCCCCGTGTTGGCTCTCGGCGCCACTGCAGAGAATGTACTGCCTTTGAGCGTTCATAAAACAACTGAATGCTGCAATGTAAATAAACCCATACCTTCTCCCTATAGACAATTTTACAAAAAAAAGTGAAAAAAAAAATGAACTTAACAAGCAGATGAATGGGTTGCCTAAACCCATGAGCAGATAACCCAGTCAGCAAGTCTGACAATTCTGTTAGCTCCCCTGTAGGCCCCGCCAGCTGACAGCTAATTTCTTGTGGAGTCAGTTTCCCTCCCCCATCCTGTGCCCCGGGATGGGGGGGGGGAGACAGAGAGATCTGACACTTCAGGCAAGTATGCCGTGAAAAATAGAGATATTGACAGGAAGATGTTCATGTGTCCAGACATTCTCTGGCATGATCCCGGGGGTGGGGGTGGGGAGGAGGAGGGACACAGGGACGGCTACAACGGCTGTTCCCTTACTTGTTGACAGGATGGCTGTATGTCTGTGTGTGTGTGTGTGTGTGCTGGTAGAGCCCGGGGGGGGAGAGAATATTGAGAAGTAAAAAGTGGGTTTTAATAGAGGGGGTGGGTGGGGGGGAGGGGTTTAGTTTGTGAGGCAGTGGTCTAGGTCTTGGGGTTTAGTTTGTGAGGCAGTGGTCTAGGTCTAGGGGTTTAGTTTGTGAGGCAGTGGTCTAGGTCTAGGGGTTTAGTTTGTGAGGCAGTGGTCTAGGTCTAGGGGTTTAGTTTGTGAGGCAGTGGTCTAGGTCTAGGGGTTTAGTTTGTGAGGCAGTGGTCTAGGTCTAGGGGTTTAGTTTGTGAGGCAGTGGTCTAGGTCTAGGGGTTTAGTTTGTGAGGCAGTGGTCTAGGTCTAGGGGTTTAGTTTGTGAGGCAGTGGTCTAGGTCTAGGGGTTTAGTTTGTGAGGCAGTGGTCTAGGTCTAGGGGTTTAGTTTGTGAGGCAGTGGTCTAGGTCTAGGGGTTTAGTTTGTGAGGCAGTGGTCTAGGTCTAGGGGTTTAGCTTGTGAGGCAGTGGTCTAGGTCTAGGGGTTTAGTTTGTGAGGCAGTGGTCTAGGTCTAGGCAGGGTTTAGTTTGTGAGGCAGTGGTCTAGGTCTAGGGGTTTAGTTTGTGAGGCAGTGGTCTAGGTCTAGGGGTTTAGTTTGTGAGGCAGTGGTCTAGGTCTAGGGGTTTAGTTTGTGAGGCAGTGGTCTAGGTCTAGGGGTTTAGTTTGTGAGGCAGTGGTCTAGGTCTAGGGGTTTAGTTTGTGAGGCAGTGGTCTAGGTCTAGGGGTTTAGTTTGTGAGGCAGTGGTCTAGGTCTAGGGGTTTAGTTTGTGAGGCAGTGGTCTAGGTCTAGGGGTTTATTTTGGTTACTGATTTAGGAAAGGATTGGAGGGGGTGTAAGACTTTGTGTTTAGGTTGAGATTGTAAGGGGTGGGGGAGGGGGGGGAGGGGGAGATGCGATGAGTGCAAGAGAGACGATGCATTAGGAAGATTGTTGGCGATGGTGCATGGGATGTGAGAACGGTTTGGGGGAATGGAGGGGGTGGGGGTGCCGGGGTGCGCTGTTGGCATCGAGTCTTGCATCGTTTACGAAGTGTAAGAAAGTAGGAGGGGGGTAATTTGTCAAACACATACAGGATTAGGTTTACGAGTATTTATTAGAGCCCCCTTGTTACTGTTTTAAATGGCTGGTATACCCACATATTGAACTGCTAAGTGCATGCTAAATTTAGATCGGTTTCTAATGTCCTAGAAAATTTCCCAGAAATACAGAATGAAAAAGCGAAAAAGTAACATACACACACACACACACACACAAAACGTTTTGATAAAAATAACACTAAATGTAAGCAGACATCGATTATTATTGATACCTGTTAGCAGGCCCGTATCATGCGTTTGTCTGGCCCCCTCTGCTTATTTGCTCTACTTAGTAAAATGTATTACCTGCCCCCCTGCTATTGCCTGGCCCCTGCTGTAGAATGCCTGGCCCCTGCTGTAGAATGCCTGGCCTCTGCTGTAGACTCTTCACGCTACGGGGCTGCCTGTTAGGTGATGGGTTGTTAGTTATGCAGGGTTCAAACCCAGATGGGGCTCGCAGTCTTACAGCCACCGTGTGGCCAAGTGATTATTTAAATTGTTTCCTACATGAGGAATCATACAAATAATTAGCAAAAATTTCAGGTAAAGGATGTTTACCCTCCATGTTCCGACTAACTGTAACACAGATACATGCCAGCTCGTCACACTGTGTTGGGATCTCTCTTTGGATTCCATAGACTGACATTCTTAGAGATCTTTAGACAGACTCCTTTGATAAAAAAAATTCTCAAAGATCTTCATTAATTACACTTCATAAAAAAAAAACAATCTCAAGATCTTAAGACAGACTCCAAAATTCTCAAAGAAATATAGACAGACTCCGACAGACATTCTCAACAAAATATAGACAGTCTCCGACAGACATTATCAAAGAAATATAGACATACTCCGACATACATTGTCAAAGAAATATAGACAGACTCCAACAGACATTCTCAAAGAAACAACGACAGACTCCGACATACATTCTCAAAGAAATACAGACAGACCCCGACAGACATTCTCAGACGGTGTTAGTTGGCCCAAGAGGAGAAAATTCTACTCCCTATTGACAGACACTGTTAAAGTCCATCCCTCACCAGACGAGCCTGCGATAGGGCGCTAATAAAGTTGCGGCACCCCCAGCTCCTGTTGATGCGACACAGTTGATAGCCATCAGCATTGTAAGACCAATGTATCTCACTCAGGAATCAAGGGGAGAGAAGAAAGTGAGACTACACTGAATGAATTATCTCCCTTTACAAAGCATTTTTTCCAGTTGAGGTTTTTTATTTTTGTTCATCTTGTTCCGTCTCCTGTCTGGCTTCGTCTGTTGCAACATAAATCACTCAATATAAAACCTTTAAAAAAAAATATCCAATTTTTTTGTTTTCTTTTTAATGAAATGCTTTGGAAAACGGTTTTTTTGGATTTAAACAAATCTAGTTTGTTAGTCGCTGAGTTTTGTGGATTTTCTTTCAGCCTATTATAGTGGGACTTGTCTTGTTGCCCGCCCCTCCCCGAAGGAACACTTTTTAAAAAAAAAAAAGTGGTCAAAATGCCACCCTTTTCTGGTGAAAGAGAAAGTCCCGCCCGGGGCTTATTGCTCCCCCCTTCCGCAGCACCCTATATAAGTTACTGATATAAAGTATTAGTGTATAAAAGACAATGAATCTAATATAGTTCTCAACGATTTAATAACAACAGCAGCCTAAGGCGAAGTTTGTCTTATGTAGACTGATTTGTATTTCAATTCCAGTGAGTATCGTCCCTTTCATTATAGCGAATTATTGCACGGCGTTTCGATATAACAAAGAAGAATACTTTAAGAAAATAGTTCGAAGTGAACGCCTCATAACTTCAAGATTTTGAATTCATACTCTCTCTCTATCTCCCTCTCTCTATATATATACTTATATATATCGCTCTATCTCTCTCTCTATCTCCTCCCCCCCCCCCCCCACTTCAGTCTTTCAATACGTTCTTGTATGTTTCTAATTCTAATGACAAGGGCGGACAACTGGCAGACGAAGACTCTACCAAGTGTTTCACTTCGATTGGCGGCAAAAGGAGAATTGACAAGCAGGAGTGAGATTCGCGGAGCGCTAAGCGAGGCATGTGTCGTTAACATGGTCAGAACATAACGCTGTTCAGAAAAGGAAAGATAAAAAAAAATTTCGTAAAAGAAAAGAGGCATCCTCTCTTTATTAAGATGAATATGACAGTTGATGTCGCCATTCTCTGCACCCCTACCCCCGACACACACACACACACATGCACACACATACACGCACACTTACGTACGTACATTACGTACCTATACCCAAACAATTTTCCCTATCGCTGAGAAACATAACAATGTTTATGTACAAGGCAGGCAGGGAGGCAGGCAGGTAGGCAGGCAGGGCGTTATAACTGTATTTGAGGACCTGTAAGCTTTAGTCAAGACATAGACAAGTACGTTAGGTTGTATGATCCAGCCCGTGGGTCAAGTACGTTAGGTTGTATGATCCAGCCCGTGGGTCAAGTACGTTAGGTTGTATGATCCTGCCCGTGGGTCAAGTACGTTAGGTTGTATGATCCAGCCCGTGGGTCAAGTACGTTAGGTTGTATGATCCTGCCCGTGGGTCAAGTACGTTAGTTTGTATGATCCAGCCCGTGGGTCAAGTACGTTCGGTTGTATGATCCAGCCCGTGGGTCAAGTACGTTAGGTTGTATGATCCGGCCCGTGGGTCAAGTACGTTAGGTTGTATGATCCGAACCTAAATGACAAGCCCCAACTGTTATATTACTTTATCCTGACCCTGACTCAGATGGCCCTTCCCTGTGGATGACAAACAATATCCCCAGCAGGGGATCCCCCTAGTAGTGAAGGTCAAAGGTAACCCTAATTCATATGAGCCAACAGTTTTTAAAATCGCTTTTGGGGTAACATTCTTTTTATCCACTGTTTTTATTCATTTTTTGTGTAACTTATAGAATGTTATAATGTGTGGCTCATATCTACCATAGAATGGTATTATGTGTGGCTCATATCTATCATAGAATGGTATTATGTGTGGCTCATATCTACCATAGAATGTTATAATGTGTGGCTCATATCTACCATAGAATGTTATAATGTGTGGCTCATATCTACCATAGAATGTTATAATGTGTGGCTCATATCTAACATAGAATGTTATTATGTGTGGCTCATATCTACCATAGAATGTTATTATGTGTGGCTGATAACTACCATAGAATGTTATTATTTGTGGCTATTCTATCTACCATAGAATGTTATTATGTGTGGCTGATATCCATTGTTTAAACATCTTTATATTTACCATCTCATGTTGAGCGCAGATTCTGGCATCCTTTGAGCAGTTGATATGGCCAATACAGGAAACTGAGAGATTGTGGATTGAAAGAAAAAATAGTTAAAAAAAAATAAAACCAGTCAAAAGAAAGTTACATCTGTGACATGTAATTACTGTCATTTCGCGTTTTCCCTCTCAGCGCCAAATCAAGTTAATTTAAAGTCACAGAGAAGCTTCTGTACAGAGGAGCTCGCTCCCAGTTCTGTGAAATACACTCTTTGTGGAAGTGCTCGCAAGTAAGTTTGTTTTGATTTGAGTTCTAGAGGTTTTTGTTGTTTGTTTCAGTAGCGCTTGTTTCGTTCTGAGATGTGTAACTTAACAGCTTGCTCGGGGTGAGGGGAGGGGGAGAGGGAGTTGTTGGTGGGGAGGCGATGTTGGGCGTTGGGGGGGAGGGGAGTTGTTGGTGGGGAGGCGATGTTGGGCGTTGGGGGGAGGGAGTTGTTGGTGGGGAGGCGATGTTGGGCGTTGGGGGGGGGAGGGAGTTGTTGGTGGGGAGGCGATGTTGGGCGTTGGGGGGGAGGGGAGTTGTTGGTGGGGGAGGCGATGTTGGGCGTTGGGGGGAGGGAGTTGTTGGTGGGGAGGCGATGTTGGGCGTTGGGGGGGAGGGAGTTGTTGGTGGGGAGGCGATGTTGGGCGTTGGGGGGGGAGGGAGTTGTTGGTGGGGGAGGCGATGTTGGGCGTTGGGGGAGTTGTTGGTGGGGAGGCGATGTTGGGCGTTGGGGGGGGAGTTGTTGGTGGGGAGGCGATGTTGGGCGTTGGGGGGAGGGAGTTGTTGGTGGGGAGGCGATGTTGGGCGTTGGGGGGAGGGAGTTGTTGGTGGGGAGGCGATGTTGGGCGTTGGGGGAGGGAGTTGTTGGTGGGGAGGCGATGTTGGGCGTTGGGGGGAGGGAGTTGTTGGTGGGGAGGCGATGTTGAGCGTTGGGGGGGGGAGTTGTTGGTGGGGAGGCGATGTTGGGCGTTGGGGGGGGGAGGGAGTTGTTGGTGGGGGAGGCGATGTTGGGCGTTGGAGGGGGAGTTGTTGGTGGGGAGGCGATGTTGGGCGTTGGGGGGGAGTTGTTGGTGGGGAGGCGATGTTGGGCGTTGGGGGGGGGAGGGAGTTGTTGGTGGGGAGGCGATGTTGGGCGTTGGGGGGAGGGAGTTGTTGGTGGGAGGCGATGTTGGGCGTTGGGGGGAGGGAGTTGTTGGTGGGGAGGCGATGTTGAGCGTTGGGGGGGGGGAGGGAGTTGTTGGTGGGGAGGCGATGTTGGGCGTTGGGGGGGGAGGGAGTTGTTGGTGGGGAGGCGATGTTGGGCGTCGGAGGGGGAGGGAGTTGTTGGTGGGGAGGCGATGTTGGGCGTTGGGGGGGGGAGGGAGAGTAGGTTGTATAAGTAAATTGTATGAGTCATTCCGTAATAATTTTAACATAAACATGACCGTATTGACATCTTTTAAATATGACCGTATTGACATCTTTAAACATGACCGTATTGACATCCTTAAAGA
>JAGDYQ010000055.1:534382-545747 GCA_021962125.1 Bulinus truncatus
AGCCACCAATCTACACAGACAGCCACCAAATCTACATGCAGCCACCAAATCTACACAGACAGCCACCAAATCTACACAGACAGCCACCAAATCGACAGACAGCCACCAAATCTACACAGACAGCCACCAAATCTACACAGACAGCCACCAAATCTACACAGACAGCCACCAAATCTACACAGACAGCCACTTAATCTACACAGACAGCCACCAAATCTACACAGACAGCCACCAAATCTACAGACAGCCACCAAATCTACACAGACAGCCACCAAATCGACAGACAGACACCAAATCTACACAGACAGCCACCAAATCGACAGACAGCCACCAAATCTACACAGACAACCACCAAATCGACAGACAGCCACCAAATCTACACAGACAGCCACCAAATCGACAGACAGCCACCAAATCTACACAGACAGCCACCAAATCTACACAGACAGCCACCAAATCTACACAGACAGCCATCAAATCTACTCTGACAGCCACCTGCACTGTTTTGTATATCGTCTTCCACATTCATATCCAACATTAGGATCCACAACTACTGTTACCTGCATTCTGTCTTCCCAAACGACATCCTCATGGACATCCACATGGAAACCAACATTGACAACAATATTGACAACAACATGGACACCCACATGGACAAACACATGGACATACACATGGACATACACTTGGACACCAACATGGACATACACATGGACATACACATGGACATACACATGGACATACACATGGACATACACATGGACATACACATGGACATACACATGGACCATGGACATATACTTGGACATACACATGGACATACACATGGACCATGGACATATACATGGACATACACATGGACATACACATGGACATACACATGGACATACACATGGACCATGGACATATACTTGGACATACACATGGACATACACATGGACCATGGACATACACATGGACATACACATGGACATACACATGGACATACACATGGACATATACATGGACCATGGACATATACATGGACATACACATGGACATATACATGGACATACACATGGACATATACATGGACATACACATGGACATACACATGGACATACACATGGACCATGGACATATACATGGACATACACATGGACATACACATGGACATACACATGGACATAAACATGGACATATACATGGACATACACATGGACATACACATGGACATACACATGGACATATACATGGACATATACATGGACATACACATGGACATATACATGGACATATACATGGACATACACATGGACATATACATGGATATACACATGGACATACACATGGACATACACATGGACCATGGACATATACATGGACATACACATGGACATACACATGGACATACACATGGACATACACATGGACATACACATGGACATACACATGGACATACACATGGACCATGGACATATGCACATGGACACCCACATGGACATACACTTGGACATACACATGGACATACACATGGACATACACATGGACCATGGACATATACTTGGACATACACATGGACATACACATGGACACACACATGGACACCCACATGGACATACACTTGGACATACACATGGACATACACATGGACATACACATGGACCATGGACATATACTTGGACACCCACATGGACACCCATATAGACACCCACATGGACATACACATGGACATACACATGGACATTCATTTTCACCTCGACATCCAGCCCTACCCTACCTCCGCCCCTACGATCACCTTCACTTCCTTCATCACGATTCAAAATTTCTTCTTTGACCAGACGGTCGAGGGTGGAAACGGTGGGGGGGGGGAGGGGAGAGAGAACAGTAATTCGAGATCTTTACGTAACGCCCCCCCCCAACCCCCACCCTTTCCCCGGTGAAGAAATATCCGTGGGTGCCAGAGATGGAAGAGTCGAGCAGGACACCTGAGATATTAGGAATGTCTTTCTCTCAACAATAGAACTAGACGGGGGGAAGGGGGGCGGGAGAGATGACGGTGGGGAGGGAGGGGCAGGGGGGATGCGGAGAGACAATGAGGTATTGTAACCCACCCACAACCTCTGAATCTAATAATTTTTTTTTATTTCTTTTAATGACAATTACGAGTTAGTCCACTGTGGAATGGTGTATTCCGAAACGATTACATTACGCGATTAGCTGAACACAATCATATCTGTGGAGAAAAGGAAAGATTTTTTTTTTCCCCTCCAGAAATTATCTTTCTCCTGCTATCCATTAATAGTTATCTTTTAATTAAATTAAAAAAAAAAAAAGAAATATTGTTTCGGATAAAATTACTGTGAAATGAAATTTAATTAACTTAATTATAGACATAGAGACGTAATTTTAATGAATAAAAGAAAAAAATCAATTTTATATCCCTGAAGAATTTCTTGAGTGACTGTAAGAAAATTTAAATTGTCTTGGAAAGTTAAGTTCATTTAATATTTACGATTTATGGGATTGATTTTTTTCAAATGATTATTTTGTATACATTTCAATATTTACCTGAAGCTGATTTTTATGTCATTTAATTTTTTTTTTAAATTGTATCTTTTCCATAATTATACTATTTTTAGTGCAAAATATACTTATGAAGTTTCATTTTCCCTTGTGACTTGGATATGTCTTCATAAAAAAATATGACCAATGTTACTTTTTGATAAATAACATTTATTTGCAAGTGTTTGCAAACTTAGATTAATTTTTATCAGGATCTAGATATTTTTCGATAAATAAAAGATAATTCCTCGGGAAAAAAACAAAGAGTTGGCAGCACTGTTTTGTTGTGAATCATTATTAGGTCAATAGTGAGTTACGATAATACGATGGACTTCTGCGCGTAATGGGGTGGGGTTGGGGGGTGGGGGAGGTAGCAGGTGGGTGCAGTCTTTCTATTATGACGTAAGGGTAGCCCCTGATTGTATATCCAGGACACTACATGGGTGCAGAGGCGTAACTAGGGTTGGGGGAAGGAGGGGTCCAAATTCAAAAGTCCCCACGTGCCCCAGCTTGAGGGGGGGCCCAATTTTTTTTACATTAAATATTAAGTACATTATCTCATGTCATAGTGTCGAATGTCAAAATGCAGGGGCCCCCAAAGAGGTAAAGCTCCCCCCGAGCCCCCAAATCGCTAGGTTCGGCACTGCATGGGTGTATGATGCTGAATGTTATGAACATGCAGGGTGGTGAGTAGTGGTGACGTAATGCAGGTAAACACTTAATGGATTCAACCGTTGCCGGGCGCCCTATGAATGGCCCTATCATCGGCATTAAGGGCCGCCTTGGGAAGAGCATTGAGCTGGGGCCCCTATGACAGCCTACACACACATATTTCTAAATGGTCTACTAGCTTGTGCCCCCCCCCTTGTGAGCCCCTGGACAATAGACCAGCGGTACCGAACGTTCGAAATAATCAGTGAATGGATGAGTTACATATTTTTTATCCGATCTGAAATCTTTAATTTACCTTTTAAATGTAATCGGTTAGAAAAATTAAAATATGGCATCCAATTTGTGACCGTGATAGACGGGGGTGTGGGTTAAGGTTCGAATCCCCGGAGAAGAAAGTTGCCCGTGAACTCCGCGCTTCTCCATTTGTTATTAGACGGGAGGGACAGAATCGACACTACAAAACCAATCTTGAGTAGTTTACAAGAGTATCGCCAGATGAAAAGTATCGGTTTTTTATATATATATATATATATTTAGATAAAAGTAGTCTCGATGATGCTACAAATGTGCATCGTTTTCTCAATGGAGTTCCACATGACAAATACACTATAGACAAGGGTATAAAGCTATTCACCAGCTACTGTATATGATCATTTCATATAATTGTTTTGTATATCGTATCTTTTCCGCACGTTTGCAGTGCAACATGTGGCCATCGTGAATACAAACAATAAACAACCAAATTGCAAGTTTGTATTTATTTGTTTGTTTGTTTGTTTATTTAGTTTAGTTTTTTTTATTAAACACTTGCTCTGTGTTTTCTGTCCAATTTGTAACGTTTCGGGTGTCAGGGACAATAAGGAAAGGTGTCTGTATTGGAGGGGAGGGGAGGGTAAACGGGGAGTTGTCAGGTAGGACAGGGTTGTTACGGGGGGGGGGGGGAGAGTGGAGTTGTGGGGATGTGGGGGATGGGGGAGGAGCTGTTAGGGCTGTTGTTGTTTCATTTTTTTTTTTTGCGTATTGGCTTCGGACTGAAAGGTTTGAGACGGGGAGAAAATTTGATACAAACCAAAAAAAAAAAAAGGTGTGGATAGTGTCTGATATTTAACCTGGCCCCCATGTCGTCATGTCAGTCTCGCGATACGGCCGTGTGACACATCCTCAAGTTGCTTATTGGGAATGTGTCACACAGCCCCCTCCCCCCCCCCCCATAACCATCCACACCCCCTTTCCCCCTCTCTCACTTCATGTACATTATTATTAGCCCGTATTCTTTGTTTTATCCCAATGACTTTGGGACAAAATTCAACATCATGTTGTAGGTGTGAGGAGGGGGGGAGGGGTAAAAAAAGGGGGAAGGGGGGCGGAGCGGGCGGTGACGGCCATCATGAAGTAATGTCAAAGTTTAAAGTTCATTAGGTGTGTATGTTGTCCTACCTACACGTCTTGAAACGACTAACGCCCCTTATATCTCCATTTTTACTATGTCTTAATTCTTCAACTGAAACTGAACGATCTATCTTAATAATGCTAAGACAGTGCGATTCGGCTACCCGGCTAACCCTGTGTGTTCATTATGGGATGGGGGTGGTGTGTGTGGCCCATGCTCCACCTTGGGCCCTTATTAGTCATTTGGGGGGGGGTGGGCCTCAAAGGAACAGCGAATCAGGGAAATGGTTCGTTAAAAAAAATTTCAAGCAAATCACCAATACATTTGTTGTTTTTTTTTAAGTGACAATTTCTCCCTAATCGCCTATCATAAAACTCAAGACTCACAGTGCGCCGTGCACATAAATAGACGCACACCTTCTCAGCCAGATCTCTCAATTGACTTCAATTACGCCTCGACCCCAAAAACATCCCGTCATCTCCACTCTTCCACCCCACCCCTACCCCCCCACTTCTTTAACACCTGATGTCAAGTTTATCCCCCCCCCCACCCTAGCCCACCCCCATCCCATTTATCCAAACCGGCTACTAATTTTACGTGTCACTTTAAACCTTCAAAACATCTGATACTTCCTTCGACACCCCCCACCCCACATCCCCCATCCCCACCCTGCCTTTACGCCATCAAATGTCTTCTTCGGCTCTCACATAAGCATTCCGCCCCTGAAAGCCGTCATTCAACCCTACATCTTCCCCCCCCCCATCCCCCCTGCCCCCGCCACCCACCCCACCCCCCCGGCCCAATGTCAAGGAAACAGCACGTGCGCCCATATATATGACACTCTAAGTGACACCGTTGACGGAAGTTTTAGGGGAAAGGGGGGAGGGGAGAGAGATCATCGTGCGTGTGTGTGTGTGTGTGTGTAGGGGTGGAGGGGGTGGAGGTGTGTTCTGTGGCTGAATGTGACACATAGGGGATACATAGCCACGATCTCAACTGCACCCTTCCCTACCTCCTTAACTCCCCCCCCCCCCCCAAATTAATTTCACGCTTCTTTACTGCGTACGTAAACACGATCCTAAGTATCTATTAATGATATCCAGTTAGGTCACATGACCAAAATGTCAACCAATAACAGAGTCGTCCAAAATTCACACACACACACACAAACACTGACACTCACACCTACCAGACGCTGCGTTGAAGGTTTTGACCTGTAACTCTACACGATCGTTTCCGTATTGACTATCCACTAAACCAGGAGCACGTCGCGGTCTTACCCCCCCCATCCCACCCCCTCAGTCCCCCCAACCCTGGATGTAATTGATATCCAAGACCCATTACTGGCTATTACCAGGCTTGATTACCTGAAGTGTGGTGGAGCCACTAATCCACACCTCGTTTTGCAACCCAACAAAATATTTGTTTCGACCAATGTTTTGTTAAAACCAGTTAGCAAACATTGGTCGTAAAAATATTTAACTAAAAAAATTACCCAAAGGAAGTTAAACAGGTAGATGAATATTAAGATAAGCAGATTGAATGCATAGGTCACTCCAGTGGATAAGATTAACTACTCAGGTAACGTACACGGATTAGTTAGATTATTTTTCGTAGATGCATTTAAATAGAGAGGTTAGATTTGAATAGCATCACATTGTATAAGTAATTTATCTCTCCGATACACAGGACCTGAGTAATTATTAGGGTCTCCTCAGGCCAAACAGCTGTGGATATGTCAGTCAGGCCCGCAATAGTTATAGATGGTCAGGGATGGTCAGGGATCCCTGAATATTATAGGAAATGGGGTTAATTTTGTTGTTTTAGTGTATGATATAAATAATATCGATTTGGGTTCTGCGTCAAATCGAAAGTAAAGAATTAATACAACAGTATTCCAGTTTAAAATACAATCATGAACAAATCTATTTTTTTTTTAGAGATTTAATAAGTTTAGCTACTGCCGCGCAGCAGCGTCGCTAGCAATTTAACACCCCCCCCCTCCCCGACCCCATTGCAAGATTTTTAAAAATATTGAAAAGTGCCTTTCATAAAAAACAGAATGAAAAATGATTTTTTCATATGTGTCCCCCCCCCCCCCCAATCCATCTTTGCGCTGGTAAGACTAGTAACTTAATTTATAGTTTGTAAAAATTTTTTATTACTAGACTAGATGTGTGGGTCAAATGACTTTTATTTATACAATTTTGAAAATATTTTTATTTCATTCCTGGGACATATGTTCCTGATGTATCAATTACACTGTACATGATTAATATTAAAGAATACTAGCTGTACCCTGCAAAACCTTTGCATAGAGTTATATCCCCTTATGCTTGATCAGTAGGCTAGGTTATTTTTTTGTTTTGGTTTCGGGCAGATCCGATTTTTTTCATGGTTGTATTTTAAACTGGAATACATAATTGTAATCATGTAATTTGGTTATTATAAATGCAGTTATATCTCTGATACTATTTAAGTAATGCTCAAAGTACTATTATATGTCGTTATGACTGTTATATGATGTCATTGTGACTGTTATAAGATGTCATTGTGACTATGACTGATTATTTTCAATTAAAAAAAAAACTGTAAAAACTAACGGTATTCAAAATCTGAATTGCAGATCGATTGGTTGACACTTTAATAATATGTTGACATTAAAACATCTTTGACCTGTGTCCAATGTATAAAGACGGAGTGACCCGAATACTGGTCTAGGAATTTTTCCTTTTTTGTATTTATTTATTTTGCTGGAAAACGGAACCGGAGGGAGCCCCGGTGCCATAGTTTGTAAAGGGCCCATCAACATTTTATTTAGCTGCGGGCCCTCTAACATTTTATTGGATTGTCAACGTCTCGTGTACTTCGGGAATGTCAGATCCTAAACATTTCTGCCGGATTCAATTATGAACTCGCTTACAGTGTACGACTATCTTTAGGATGCGGGTCACAACGACCTCAGGTATGGCTGTACTGACCACAGCTGTGCTGACCAAAGGCTATACTGACCATGGAAGTGCTGACCGAGGCTTACTGACCATGGATGTGATGGCCGAGGCTATACTTACCAAGGCTATACTGACCAAGGCTTAATGACCATGGATGTGCTGACCGAGGCTATACTGACCAAGGCTGTACTGACCATGACACAGAAATGAAATCACGCAACACTGGATATTTCTAACCATTAATCTTGACCGTTAATTCGCCATCGGTCAGCCGATAAGTTATTTAGTTTGTGGGTGGGGCAGGGGGGCTCTTAGCATAAAATACGGTTGAGAATGCTCGACGGGGTCCCCCCCCCCCTTGGCAGACACTTCAAGATATATTGGGAGGGGCATTCTCAGCATAAGATATAATAAACATTAATACTAGATGGGGGCCCCAGGGCAGCAGTAGTGTTGTTTTAGTCCCAGGTCATATTTTAGTTTCAGTTTTTATTTCGTTTTTTCTGTAATAATTTTAGTTTTCGTCTAGTTTTAGTCTTGCTGCTAATTTTAGTTTTAGTTCTCGTTGACGAAAAGTCAACATTTTCGTTAACGAAGGTTTTAGTTTTAGTTTTCGTGAATGAAAGCAACACTATATTTTAGTTTCAGTTTTTATTTCGTTTTTTCTGTAATAATTTTAGTTTTCGTCTAGTTTTAGTCTTGCTTCTAATTTTAGTTTTAGTTTTAGTTCTCGTTGACGAAAAGTCAACATTTTCGTTAACGAAGGTTTTAGTTTTAGTTTTCGTGAATGAAAGCAACACTATATTTTAGTTTCAGTTTTTATTTCGTTTTTTCTGTAATAATTTCAGTTTTCGTCTAGTTTTAGTCTTGCTGCTAATTTTAGTTTTAGTTCTCGTTGACGAAAAGTCAACATTTTCGTCAACAAAGGTTTTAGTTTTAGTTTTCGTCAACAAAAACAACACTAGGCAGCAGGGGACGGCCCTGCTGTGAAAACCAGTGACCTATGTTCTGCAAGCTGGACTGTTTGCATCACTTCCACCCAACCATACATACAACATTCTAGTAAGACTGTCTATTGCTTTGTAGGCAAAATTTTAAAGTGAAACTTTTCTTATATAAATAATTAAACCAATAGCTGAATATCGTTGTATGGCTGTATAATCAATAATCAATTAAATCAATAAACACAAAAAACACAATCTTTTTTTTTTGGCACTTTTAAAAATTATAAATTTTTTTCCGTCTGTAATATCAACATAAAAATAATTTTATAATCTGAACAAAAATAAGAAGGAACAAAAAATAAAAAAATAATGAATCACTCGTACATTTGAAATAATAACATAATAATTCCATTTCATAACAATGATAAAATACAATTAATGGTAATAACAACCTAGCATGCGAATAGCATAGACATAATACATTAATAATAACGACTAACTTAAGGATATTAAACTCAGAAATACATAGAATAGAAAACATGACTTTTTAAACAAAAATTGTATTGATGAAAGGAATAAAATAAAAATATAAAATATGTGAGAGGGAGGGGGAGGAGAGGGTAATTTTAACACACTTTCTCGTTATAGTAGGTTTACATGAGAAATATGACGTCACTCGCTCATTCACAACATCTCCACGAATGCGCATTTTTATAAGAACTTTAATTCTGTGATATACAAATATTTTTTCAAAGTTTGAGCGTGTTGCTACTTGCTACTGTTTGTAGGCAAAATCAGCTGATGTGTGCAAGCAATACAACTAGAAGTAATACAACTGGCAGAAGTAATACTGCTAGCAGAAGTAATACAGCTAGCAGAAGTAATACAGCTAGCAGAAGTAATACAGCTAGCAGAAGTAATACAGCTAGCAGAAGTAATACAGCTAGCAGAAGTGTACAACTGGCAGAAGTAATACAACTGGCAGAAGTAATACAACTAGCAGAAGTAATACAGCTACCAGACGTAATACAGCTAGCAGAAGTAATACAGCTAGCAGAAGTGTACAACTGGCAGAAGTAATACAACTGGCAGAAGTAATACAACTGGCAGAAGTGTACAACTGGCAGAAGTAATACAGCTAGCAGAAGTAATACAGCTAGCAGAAGTGTACAACTGGCAGAAGTAATACTGCTAGCAGAAGTAATACAACTAGCAGAAGTGTACAACTGGCAGAAGTAATACAACTGGCAGAAGTGTACTAACAATGGCTTGCAATAAAAAAAAAAGATACAATTATTGTATGTGTGTATGTGAGAGTGTGTGTGTGTATGTGTGTGTTTAAAACAAGATGGCGTTCAAAGTCTACAAACAAAACCAGTCAATCACAAACAATATTTCTCTTTGAATGACGCTGTCTTTTTGGCTGGCAGGTGTTATAGAACAAAAACTAGACTTAATTTCGTCAATTAAAAATTTACTCTTAAGAAACTAAACTGTCAGTCAGGGACGAGTGAAGCACAATTGTTTACTAACCGGATGTAGGTCAGTGTGTCAAGTTGAACGGAGTCAAATCGTTCAGCGAATAAATATAGTTATAACAATAGCACATTATAATACAACAAAGATGGGCAGTCATATATATATATATATATATATATACATTAAAAATGCTATAGACAGGGGCATATGTATACATATCGATATCTGACAATACATTTTGTTTGTTTAAATAGGACATTTGATCAACTGTTGATTATTTGGTGTTTTTACTTTGCTCCCTGTCACAGTCCATAACCTAATTGTATAATTATACAAAGTTTTAAAAAACAAAATCTTATGAAACAACTTAGCCACGCAATATATAGATTTTTTTAATATATTTTTTTTAGAGCAAAACCTTTTCTTACTTTTGTTGACCATCTGGTACTAAACTCCCTCGCATACACCTGGGACATCTGTTTCATGGTTCAAGGGGAAAAGGTCTAGTAACCGTGAATACAACACTAGCCCCGATATATTGTGAACCATTTGTTTTTGTTTTTTTTTTAAAACTTACAAACAAACAAACGAATAAACAAACAAAGTTCCATTATTCAAAAGTCTTATATAAATAAAATGGGATATTGTTGGATGTACGGGGGGAGGGCCGTAGATATCCATTGTGGCGCCCCTTCCTAACTCAGCGCCCTGTGTGGTAGGTAGCATAACCCGCAGTATTCTTCCTACGTCAACGGTTATACTTTTCATTACTTGAAAACACACACACACACACAACCACACACACACACACAACACACAGACACACACACACACACAAGTATCTGATCATTTAAGTACGCACTGGCTGTATTGATCAAAGACTTGAAGATAAATGCCAAGGGGGCGGGGGGAGGAAGGGGGGGGAAATCGATGGTTCAATATTTTCGGTTTAATTTACATTAAAAAGACAAGCTTGAAAGATAACGGGAATTGAAAAAAAAATATTCTGCTCCTTTAGATAAAATAAATGATGCGGTTAGACCTTATGTTAGTTGAAACTTACCAGAAGAAACCAGTGTTACTAACTTAATGAAGAGTTGAAACTTACTAGAAGTAACCAGTGTTACTAACTTAATGAAGAGTTGAAACTTACTAGAAGTAACCAGTGTTACTAACTTAATGAAGAGTTGAAACTTACTAGAAGTAACCAGTGTTACTAACTTAATGAAGAGTTGAAACTTACTAGAAGTAACCAGTGTTACTAACTTAATGAAGAGTTGAAACTTACTAGAAGTAACCAGTGTTACTAACTTAATGAAGAGTTGAAACTAAGCGGATAGAAGAATTCAAAAGCAGTTCGGAAAGTTACCCAAATATAAAAGAGC
>JAGDYQ010000055.1:546247-625077 GCA_021962125.1 Bulinus truncatus
GAGATAGTCTGGTTATAGCGGTCTGCGAGATAGTCTGGTTATAGCGGTCTGCGAGATAGTCTGGTTACAGCGGTCTGCGAGATAGTCTGGTTATAGTGCGACCGCGGTATGTCTATTACAGGCGTCTTTGCGAGATGTAAATATTACAAAAGCGGTAATCGTTAAAAACGATGATCATTAAATTTAATCCGATTTGCATTTGGTGCGTATAAATCGCAATCGCAAATATATAGAATAACACGTGGAATAATAGAATGGGCCTGAAAGGGAATGAAGAAACGTGAAGTTTGAGGTCCAATCATCGCCATCACTATAGACGGGCCAACTCCACATCAAATGTGACGTGAAAACATACCCATAGCCGCCAGATCAATAGTGGGGCTTGGCGAGTGTGTTACTATGCTAATAAGGTGTTAGGCTTGCGTGTTACTGTTTTGATTTGAGACAGCACACTAAAGCTTAATTTTTTTTTCTATATAGCGTAAACTCTCGGCAGAGTATTGGACAAAGTAACAGTCAAATCTGTATTTAGACAACAATTATACTAGTAAACAACAACATTTTACATTACAACTACACAAGCTATCAGTAAAAAAAGTACGACAACACATTGTAAAATTTGAATGAGTTGATTCCTTTAAAATATGCTCAGTTAAGTCCAACAACATCCTCCGTATTTTATATGAAAGAGAAAATATTGATACAGCTTTTATTTTAGTCATACATTTAAATAAATAAATAAAACAACATTTTTTGTATCACACAAAGATATTAAAATGTGGAAAAAAAAACACTCTTGAATATCAAGTTTGTCACAGACCTTCTTCATCTGTCTGTTTGAAATAACGTATGCATGTCTCATTCTGTCTAACATGATATTTTCAAGCTAATGACATTATAATATACCCAACAATTTAAATATCTTAAGTAGGTCTAATTTAAGAACAGACATTACCTAGGCCCTTCGCCTAGTGGAAACAGTTACCTGAAATGAATACTCGAAACAATGTTAATTACTTTGCCAAAAATATTAGTTAAAAAAAAAAAAAAAAAATATGTTTGACTGACAATGCTTTAGACTGCATAAAAAAAGAATACTATGTGCATCCCCTAAACCTGCAAAAACCAATACCAATAGACTTAAAAATTCCTTTATACTAAAACCCTATTAATAAAACTATTTAGTGTAAGTTTGTAATTTTCTTTTCTTAGCTTTTTTTACTTGTGAACATTTAATCTGTTTCAGATTTACTGTAATTATTTAGAAGTATGTTAGCCAGATAGCTGGATGTTACTAAAAAAACATTTACTAAAGTTTGCACCACAGATACAGTCACCTAGATGTGTGAAATAATGTGTTTGAAGACATGTATGGAATCAATTTAATAAAACCTGTTTCTGGTTACTTTGTGCCAGGAAAAAATCTTCATAGCACTTTGCTGATAAGTTTTTTAAACAATAGTGAAAACTGAAATAGGTCAGTACATCAACTAAAACCTGACTAGGCCATTTTAATCCACCCCTAT
This sequence comes from Bulinus truncatus, assembly GCA_021962125.1. Taxonomy (NCBI): domain Eukaryota; kingdom Metazoa; phylum Mollusca; class Gastropoda; family Planorbidae; genus Bulinus; species Bulinus truncatus. Next base: position 547,774 of record JAGDYQ010000055.1, read on the forward strand.
CTAAATCATGTAAATATGAGTGAAATTGAGTTGAAAATGAAATATCTAGAGTTTTATCTATGGCTAGTTCTTTTGTACAAAAACCACACTTAATCCTATTTGAACTGCGCAACTTAAAAGCTATATAACCAGCAATAAAAATTAATACTTTCTTCTGACTCAGTTAAATCTGTTTCTGTACATTTATCAATGAGATCAACAAAATGATTTTTGATACTATCATCTGAAATACTGCTTTCTAAATTATTATCTTGAAAATTAATCAAAACATCAGTAATAGAAATTTCTTTTACCATGTGAAGCAGAGGTCACATTAAGCAAACTAACCAATCTAAAAGTTTTTTTTTCAGACTCTAAGAGCTCCTGAACAGAAACATGATAATTAGTGCCACACAATCTGCGATATTTACCGAACCCTACTTTGTGACAGTCTGTCTGAAATTTACCAGTTAGCACATACCGAAATTTTAAGACATCTAATAAATAAGGAATAAGCTCTATAAATGTTGAAACTGTATGCTTTAAAGCTATGAATGTCTCATTACTAAGACCACCAGATCTAGGTCTTAAGTTATAGCTCTCCCACTTAGTTAACCAGTTTAATGTTTTCCTCAGGAAATCTAGATCTATCATCTGTTGAGGACTTAAAAGGGCTTACTATCTGGGTCTCTTTTAAAGTAACCCTTGTCATAAGATTTAATGTTAAACATTCTCCATAATTTCAAAAGCCGGCTAAGAAAATCAACAGTACCACTAACATCTAATTTTTTCTTTATCACCCAGATGTTTTAAAGAGACAATAACTTTTTCATCAAATACTTTTAATGCCAAACTAACATTTTGCCTTTCTATGCTTGATGGGTAAATTGATTTATAAGTCAAACCTGGGGCCAATTTAAGTGAATTGTCTTTTTCTGTGCTATACAACAGTCGAATAAGGGAAAACTTGGCACATGTTTCTACAGAACTGTCTTCTTCATTAAAAGGAGGAAACCTAAATGTTTGACAGTCATCACTCTGTCCTATCCAATTGTTCCGTATAGATTTAATTAAATGGATACTGTCAAATAAGAAAAATAATTTCCTCTGTTCATTACAAGGATGACAAATAGAAGACACCAATTACCACTTCCAAAAGGACATAAACATTTTTCTATTGACAAGATTATTGTCAGATAAGATAGCCAGTACTTGAAAACCAGACTGTTCTACCATGTTCAACACTTTCACAGAACATTCTTTCAAAAATCAGTTGTTAATTTACTGACAGGTACCATAGAAACAACATCCTTATTTTTAGATAACAGTGAGCAAATCATAAAAGTTAATACAGTGCCTGCTGCAACTGAGGAATCATTAGCAGCTTTTCCTACAATAGAACCACCTTTATAAGTTACCTTGCTATTGACATAAATTTCATCTACTTAAAAAATAACAACCTTTTCAATTGGCTGTAAGACTGTTGCCTTTTGTTTAAGGTAAGCAGGAATTCTCAGTTAATTTAACTTTTAATGGAGCTGACAATTTATTTAAAAAAGAAATATGAGGAAGAGTCAATACTTTATCCCTGGTACACTGATAAGCTGCTCTAGATATAGTCATCAACTGATAGGCAAATACTAATGTTTGAGGACTGTATTTATTTTTGGAAGCAAACAAAAGAAAGAACTGTTCAGTAATAAAGGACAATCTAAATTTGACATCATCATCATACGTACCACCTAGACTAGACAGCCTGTCACACAAACCCTGCAAGGAACTACCAACAATATCAATTTGCTCTTCTACTTTTCTGTCTAACTCTAAGCTATTAAAATGACTCAAGATCACTGGCGGCGGAGCAGGGGGGGCAGGGGGGGCAGCGGCCCCCCTAAAACTTTTAAGGGGTGGCGGCGCCCCCCCTTGAATTTCCAGTCTGCCCCCCCTAAAATTTTAACTTTTTAAACTCTGTAATTCATTTTAGTTTATATGTATCATTTTCATTTTCATAATTCATTTGATTTATTTCTTAAATTTAATATTTGAAAGAAATTATAATTAATTGACATTTTACAGTAATCACATTATTGAGAGTTGTTGTGGCATATTTTAAAATTAGTTGCAAGTACCCGGCTTTGCCCGGGTTTAAAATAATGTTTTCTGTTTATTTAAGAAGCGTAATTTGACGTTTAATTAAGATTTAAAATAAGACGTGTAAAAAAGGGTTTATTTGCATGCAAATTGCAATAAAAGGGTACATTTATCTTAAAGCAATGTGATACACAACATTTTTGGCAGTTCCTCTCTCTCTCCCTCCCTCTTTCCTCCCTCTCTCTCCTCTCTCTCTCTCCCCTCTCTCTCTCCCCTCCCTCTCTCTCCTCTTTCCCCTCCCTCTCTCCCTCCCTCCCTTCCCCCTCTCTCTCCTCCCTCCCTCCCTCTCTCTCTCCCTCCCTCTTTTCCTCCCTCTCTTTCCTCCCTCTCTCTCCCTCCCTCTCTCTCCCTCTTTCCCTCCCTCTCTCCCTCCCTCCCCTTCCCTCTCTCTCTCCCTCCCTCTCTCCCTCTTTCCCTCCCTCTCTCCCCTCTCTCTCTCTCTTAGGCATGACTGTATCAAAAGATGACAATTCATATGGATGAAGGAATGGAATGTAATAATGTAGTAAGTAATGTGATATTTGGTTCCCCGTACCGATCATATTTATAGTAAGTTAGCTATGTGGGAGAGAAGCTCGTAAAACCTGAAATCGGGGTAAAAGTTTGCCAATTTTCATACCTTTGATATCCAAAATAATTAATTACAATTAAAGTACCCATTGAGATGGAACGAAACCTGTTTAAGAACATTCCCCATGTAATTTTGTGTACGTGTACCCAGTGGCGCAACCAGCAAAAATGCTGGGGGGGGGCTCACATATTGAAAAAAGACAGTTTGACAGTCTGTTTTGTAACTTTATAACGTAAATTATGTATTGATGATTTGGCTTGGGGGGGTGGCTCAAGCCCCCCAAGCCCCCCGGTTGCGCCACTGCGTGTATAAAATTTCACGTTATTTGGTTGTCTGGATCTTGAGTTTTAAGGGAACAGACAGACAGATAGCAAATACGTCTTATAAGTTATGAGAAGTATTGTCATCTACCGAATGACGGCAAATGTAATTTTTAAAGAAAATACAATTATTTATTATCTTTTCATAAATTACTTTTTGTTTATTGAGTTTCCCGTTTCCGGTTTCATATTCATCATCATTTATGATAATTATCAGTAATTTTCTGATCAAATTTCACTATTAAATTTGTAAACAAACTGACATTACGAATCAGTTGACGACAGAAGTGCTCAATGTTCATTTTTATCTTTTTTAATATATTATTTTGTAATAATATCGATTAAATACTTGCTACAGAATTACTATATTCTATTATAGAATTAAGGGGGTAAAATTTGTCTTTCGGTCATATTTTGTCTTGCCCCTCCTTAAATTTTCAAGGGGGGGGCGGCGCCCCCCCCTTGAATTTTGGCTTGCCCCCCCTTAAAATATTTCGTTCCGCCGCCGGTGCTCAAGATACTGGACAACACTGACCAACAGGTTAAATGGCTATTTTTACCTAAAATCCAAGCTAAATTTGCCTTAGATACCTTAAATTTACCTTTGAAAACAGTGGTTTTTAAATTCAAACTAATACATACAGATACCACAACAGTCGGCACATCTTGAATATCAAGTTTGTACAAACAAACCTTTTCATCTGTCTGTTTGAAATTCCACTGTGGATAGTCTTTCATAAAAATGCTTAGTTTATCCATCAGGTCAGAGTACTCATTAATTTTATCATTTTCCAAAAACGTATTCAAAATCTCATCGTCTCGACGTGCAGCCTCTGCCCTCCTAGTGTCTGGATTTTTACGTGGCTGTGGCCGAGTCTATCCGAATTATAAATTGTGGTGCAAAATGCTTTTCACAAACCACTGTAGTTTTAGAAACTTCTAAATCACGGGGAATATATTTCAGCCATTTCTTTTTCATTGTTTCGTCAGATGGAAATTGAAAGATGCTGACCTTCTCATATGGTGTAGTTAATGTAGCTGCATAATTTCCACGACAACCAGGTACACAACACTTAGGCATTGTACACTGAAATAAAAAAGAAAGACATTTATAAGAGCAATATGAAAATGTAATGTTTGATGATTTAAGAAATCCAAACTACGAGATATTCTTTCACTAGAGATAGAATACATTTACTATTGAGATGTACTAGGTTCTGAATAAAAAATGAATAAATATTAATTAAATAGACACATTACGTTTTCAAAATGTTTTTATGGTGTGTAATAAAAAATTGGATGCTATATGGTTGTAGCTAATAAATTGTAAGTAACATTTTCTTTTTCATTTCAAATCAACTTCGTTTACAATAGAATACAGTTAACTTTTAACATGTCATGAAAAGACTGACAACAAAATGCAATGTTTGTTTTAAAACGATAAAGTAAGAGTAAAGAAAAATACTTACAGTAAATTGTTGACGTAGAGGTTTGGTGTAGTAGTGTCAAAACTTTTTAAATAAATAACAAAATTAATATCCACGACAAAATGAAATGAACCACTGATCAGCAACACTCAGAGTGAAATTCAAAATGGCTGTGTAAGTGTCGTGACGTCATCAATCTCGTTCTTTCTCATCTCCACGGCCTAGTGTGATTCAGATGGCAGTGGTCCAATATAGGAAAATTATTAATTTAGCAGAAATAAAGTCCATGAATTTAGCGGCCCATGAGCTCCGAATATTTGCCGACCACTGATTTATAGTATTCCACAGTCTTTATATAAGTACATAATGATTTCATTTTTATGAGTACATGTATTGACTAACATCTAAATTATAAATGTACATAAATGAGACATCACCCAAGTCAAAGTAAATAGCAACAAACAAACATGGCATCTATAGATTGTAGAGTTTCTAGATTTATTTCATTGATACATTCAAATAATTGAAAACAATTTTTTATCAATGTATTTTCAATTCTTGGTTTGTTTTAGTATTAATCCCACGACTAAGTAAACTGTAGAGAGATATATATATGTGTTTGCCGGTAACATATATATATATATATATATGAGCTAGAGAGAAAGTAAATGAGTGTATACAAACATCAGTATACCGTTACAACCATTTGACTGTCACGTTGACTATCTATCTATCTATCTATCTATCTATCTATCTATCTATCTATCTATCTATCTATCTATCTATCTATCTATCTATCTATCTATCTATCTATCTATCTATCTATCTATCTGTCTGTCTGTCTGTCTGTCTGTCTGTCTGTCTGTCTATCTATCTGTCTGTCTGCCTGTCGTATATTCGGTATTTTTTTTCTATATGTAACGCCATCTTAAAAGCATTAAGAGACACCCCCCTCCATTTAGTCTGATGATAAAATTTACTCAATCAATGACACGACATGAAAATATCTTCAAACTCAATAAACCTAATCTGTTCAGAATTCGATTTTCTCCTGTATATGTAAAAATGAGACTATTGAACAAACTTTTTTTTGTTTAGATTGTGGTTAGGTGTAAACAAATTGTCTGTTTTTGTTTTGATTGTTGTTAGGTGTAAACAAAATGTCTGTTTTTGTTTCTTGTCTGATTTTTCCCAGAACAATATTTGTTGGTAAATTTTCTTCAGTTATATTATGGTAACTGTTTTATTTAGTTAACAACTGGCAGAAATGGCGGATAATGAACTTTTGTTGTTTGGTCTACAAACGGCGGTCTATTGTAGTGTGATGGTAGTGTGATGGTAGTGTGATGGTAGTGTGATGGTAGTGTGATGGTAGTGTGATGGTAGTGTGATGGTAGGAGTCATGTGGTAGCCGGATGATTTAATGCTGTATCTTATCCTAGTGGTGCAGGTGGTAATGGTGCAGATGATAGAGGTGCAGATGGTATTGGTGCAGATGGTTAGAGGTGCAGAGGATAGTACCAATGGTGCAGAAGGTAGTGGTTCAGATGATAGGGGTGCTGATGATAGCAGTGCAGATGGTAGTGATGCACATGATAGTGGTGCTGATGGTAGTTATGTTACTGCTGTGCTGCCGATAACATTATATGCTGATGGCAACATTTCTGTTAATTGCTTTGATTTGTAATGATATCTCCACTAATCGTTAAAAACATTTTTGAATGTGTCAAGAGACTGCCAAAGATGATGCATAACTTCGAAATGTTGACTAACAAAGTAATCTTAGTATTACAGTCACCAGAGTAAACAAACCTTGTAATAAATTCTTAATAGACAAAACGAAATTAGATTGAAATGGAACAATTTACTTCAGTTAATTTACGGATCGAACTTAAACGGAATAAATCAATAAATACAATAATAATAATAAATTAGTCCCAATGTCTGTCGGTGAATCAATCAATCAGACGATTAATCAATCAATCAGATGATCAATCAATCAGCCGATCAATCAATCAATCAGCCTCTCAATCTATCAATCAGGCGATCAATAAATCAATGAGACGATTAATCAGTCGCTCATTCAGTCGTTTACTTAAGCAAATGTATTCCTTTCATCTATACACATGTTTATACAATATACATTTATATAATCAAAAATAGTTGTGTGTGTTTTTATCCATTTCAAGGTAAGTCACGTTCCATTCACGAGTGTGAGAGTGGGTGGGGGGAGGAGGTCATATACCGGACCACATGGACAGGAAAAGGGAGCCGAATCTGTTTTTATTTCACGATATCTACTTGACTCCAATCCAAACACAGCACGGATCACACACTCACACACTAACCGAACATCGCTTCAAGTTTCAAAGCCTCCGGGTCCCAGAGATCATCGCCATGCCGCTGATAGAACAGACTTTCTGATTGGACATGAAACAAACAGGTCATCGGGGTGCCAGATTAAAGACAAAAGTATTCGGAAGAAATGAGGATCAGGTGTGAGGGCGTGGTGATGGGGGCGCGACCAGGCAGCGAAACCGGGGTGCTTCTGTATTAATTGCAAGTATATAAATTAGTTGTTTTTTTTTCTGGCTAATGGGAAAATCTGTGCAGAAAATGAAATGGGGAGGGAAAAAATAATTTAATCTCGGTAAGTGGGTCAACGTTTTATTTTTGTTGGGGCCCTGTTTGGATATTTGTGATGAGATAAAGGTAATTACACCACTAGAGGGTTTGGTGGTGGTGGGGGGGAATCCTAGAAAAGGAGGGTGGGGGTCATATTAATATCATGTCAGCCGACTTGATGTATTTTGGACATATTTAGAGATATATTGATATACACAAAAAGATAGATATGTAGACAAATATAGAGAATATATATATATATATATATATATATATATATATATATATATAATAGCTATTTGGGTTCTGCGTTAAATCGAAAGTAAAGAATTAATACAACAGTATTCCAGTTTAAAATACAATCATGAAAAAAATCGGATCTGCCCGAAACCATAAATAACCTAGCCTACCGATCAAGCTTAAGGGAATATAACTATATGCAAACGTTTTGCACGGTACAGCTAGTTAATATATATTGTTGATAGAGAAAGAGAGAGAGAGAGAGAGAGAGAGAGAGAGAGAGAGAGAGAGAGAGAGAGCGAGAGAGTAGGGGAGAGATAAGGACACATTGATAGAATATAGATAAAGATAGAGATATCACCATTAGACCCCTAAAACCGATGTGGTCGTTTGGGGAAACGCATGGATACATCAACAGACATGTTTGTACTTAGTGGTTTGAACGAGCCAATGTAATATTTTAAAGACACCACAGTTTAACGGTGTGTTGTAAGTCCACTGTCAAAGTCATCTACACTAAAGAAACTGTCGGCCACACAAAACCTGTTGTTTTGGTCAACCGGTCAGTCCCAAGTTTCTAGCCACCAAGTGCTAGTGTATTCTAGAAGCTATCAAGACCGGTATTAAAAATTTCAGGGGCGTGAGAATGTGGAAGGGGGGGGGTCCACTTTTTTTTTTAATTGTGGAAACTAATATCCCATAATTCCCACTGTCGAATATCCAATATCCACAGGACCGTGATTTGCCAGCTTCACGACTTGAGAAGTACGGGGGTGGGGTTGGGGGGGAGGGGGAGGGGTGTTATGGAGAGGATTTATTGCATTACTTTGGCCTGAAGACAATTTATGAAGATTTTTTTTTCTAATATGGAAGTAAACTTGAACGTTTTTACGCCGAATGTCCTAGAATCAAAGTAACACACCAGGACATCGTAGGACATTTGACGAGAACACACATGGATGGGTCCTTGAGAAAGAGAATTGTTCTGGAGTGTGTTTTGGGGGGTGGGGGGTAAAAGATTGAAGGTTAAACCAAGACATACATTTAAACACGATTACAGACTGATTAATACAATGGTACCCTGGTTAACGACGGCCTTAGTTGACACTGTACTTGGTTAACGACGGCCTTAGTTGACACTGTACTCGGTTAACGACGGCCTTAGCTGACACTGTACTCGGTTAACGACGGCCTTAGCTGACACTGTACTCGGTTAACGACGGCCTTAGTTGACACTGTACTCGGTTAACGACGGCCTTAGTTGACACTGTACTCGGTTAACGACGGCCTTAGCTGACACTGTACTCGGTTAACGACGGCCTTAGTTGACACTGTACTCGGTTAACGACGGCCTTAGTTGACACTGTACTCGGTTAACGACGGCCTTAGTTGACACTGTACTCGGTTAACGACGGCCTAAGCTGACACTGTACTCGGTTAACGACGGCCTCAGTTGACACTGTACTCGGTTAATGACGGCCTTAGTTGACACTGTACTTGGTTAAGGACGATTAGTTGAAACCAACTTGTAGTAGGTAACGACAACACATACTTAGGTCTACCATTATAAATCCTGGATACCGACTGTTTCAGTTAACGATAACAGTCCCGAAGAAAATAGTCTCCATTTAACCACTGTATATAATTAGAGATCTAGATACGACATTATCTAGATATTTCATGATGGGTGGTTATAAAGAACGAGATTTTCTGAAATTTCCCAATCTATGTACATACATAGATAAATAAAAAAAGGTCGTAGTTGATTCCGTCAGTCTGTCAACAGCAAGTTTCATTGCTACCAATTTTTCAGCTCCCCCACCCTAATCACCCCTCCCCCCACTCCTTCCCCTTGTATCCCCCCCCCATTCTCATTACAAATCTACGTCTTCCTGGACAGCGATGGCGTTGGGAAGGGTGTGTGTGTGTGTTTATGGGGGGGGGCGGGGTGAAATGGATAATTTTATCCCTCTGGACGTTCGACCCGGCGGCTGACCTATTGAATAAGCCGGACAATGAGAGGGGTCAAGAAAATTGCCTTCTTTGATGACCCGCAGCTTCGCGCTGTCCACTCTCCCATGGGCTCGTGATTCAACACCGTTCCGGGTGATCTCTTCCCCCCCCCCTCCTCCCCATACCCTCCTCATAAATTCTCTGTCTTCCGATGTCCGTGACAGTTTGCCGGACACTGCCTGGGTGGACAGGGTATCATCTTGGTCAGTTTCTGGACGCGGGGGGGGGGAGGGGAGAGTATCCGTGTTTTATACTTTCTTAATTCGCCGGACAAAGAAACATTTTGTTAACACTTCACAAATAGTAGGAGGTCTCCATTGTGGTCATCTCGCTTTTAAATTGCTGACCGCAGTGACCACTGGGTCTAAAAAAAAAGGAGAAGGGGGTGTTTCGGTGAGAGGAAACGTACACCAAAACTGGACTGGTCATCTGAAATTGGAGACTAGAGACAAAATGTTGACATTTGTGTACAGTGTATAGAAGTCACATGTTATGTCAATTCTTATGCTGACATTTGTGTACAGTGTATAGAAGTCACACGTTATGTCAGTTCTTATGCTAACATTTAAACAGATATAAAGGTCAAACGTAATGTCGATTCTTACGTTATCAAAATCACCGCATTACATGGGTGTATATATTAAACTAAAACTAGTCGTTATTCCGTCCATGTGCATGAATGCGATATGCAGCCAATGAAATTTTCACTTTTTGGTACAAACGGTGTAACTTATTGTTGGGACACAAGTCATCAAAATTAAATAAATCTCAGTGGCATATACTATATGCAAACTAGAATCTGATAACATGATAACTTTACTAGAATTTGATAAAATGATAACTTTACAGAAATAACTGTAAGACAAAATGTTGCTGGGGAAAATTATTTATGCTATTTAAAATTATGGATTATATTTATATGTATTATTTAATATATTTTGTAAGAAGTAGTTTGGAAATTAGGAAAAATCTGGCTAGTTAGGGAGGAAACAAATAGCAGACGAGTAAATTGTATAACAGGAATATGTAATAAAAGAAATTTAACTCGAGATATTTTGATATATAGTTTGGCAGATTGACTGGTTTTAACAGGTGTAAAGATAGATGAATGATTGATGACTAACAGATATATAGAAAGAAAGATAGAAAGAAATATAGATAGATAGACAGACAAATAGACAGACATCTGTCGCTCCTATCCATCGCTAATTGCATCCGTGGTTATGCAAGATTCAGTTTAGGACGTGAAAGCGTCTTCAATTACCCCCCCAACCCACCCCATGAAACCCGCCCTCCCTGCAGCCCCCAAACACCCCTTACTCTCTTACCATGTCATCTTACTATCGAAGTAATAGCACAGCGAGTCAAATTGGTTCTAAACAACGGCTATTGTGGTGTCTGCTCCCGGCTCGGCAATTCGACCCCAGTGCGTGTCCGGCCGGACTGGACACATCAACAATGACCGGTTCTTCAGCCCGAGGAACCGTAAAAAAAAAAAGTGTAAGAAATAAAATGTTGTTGTCTTTTCGCTTCTTCGCGATTACTAGCGTGTGATATTAACTCGGCTTAATAAACCTCCGGCTCGTTGTTCACACAGCAGGGAGGCGCCACGGTGTGTGTAAGTGGACAGGTTTGCTTTTCGCAGCGGCCATTCTGTTTTATTATTTGTATTTATTTTTTAGAGAGGCATTTTCGTTAAATCGATGTCAAATGTCACGTGTCATTGAATGACGAAGATTGGCACCAGTCGAAGTCCTAGTCTGCTGCATTTTTATGTGACTAATTTCTCTTTTTTTTTTGGTTGTTAGTTTTAAGCCACAAAATTAATGGAATTTAGTTTTTTAAATTCCGATTGAAAACAAACAAAGAAAGAAACAAAAAATGTGAAATGTACAGAATGTAGAGGTATCTCACTCTGACATGTCCAAAGATACAAATTATGTCCCTTTATTTATCCATTCTATTTAGTCTGCAGGTTGTTGTAGGTCAAGTTTGACGATATATCAGCTCGCGCACACACACACACACAAACACATGTAGGTGACACATTGACACACATTTATTCGCTAACATGCACACACACATGTAGGTGACATATTCACACACATTCGTTCGCCATCATGCACATACAATACATACACATTCATGCACATACACATACAATAAAAATACCGAGGTTCAGGATCGATTCAGCGGCTTTAAGGGCCCCATGGGCAAAAGTTTGTGTGTCGAACTAACCCCCCCCCCACCCGCTGTAACCACTCACAGGTTTAAAATGTAGGTCAAACTATCCAGAAAATTCCTTTAAAGTGCCCTTCACCCATCGGGGCAGATGAAGTATAGAGTTAATCTGTTTCTGTAACCTCGGCATATGCAGTATAGAGTTAATCTGTTTCTGTAACCTCGGCATATGAAGTATAGAGTTAATCTGTTTCTGTAACCTCGGCATATGCAGTATAAAGTTAATCTGTTTCTGTAACCTCGGCATATGCAGTATAGAGTTAATCTGTTTCTGTAACCTCGGCATATGCAGTATAGAGTTAATCTGTTTCTGTAACCTCGGCATATGCAGTATAGAGTTAATCTATTTCTGTAACCTCAGTATATGAAAAATTGTGTTCTTCTGTTTCTGTAACCTCGATATATGCAGTATAGAGTTCATCTGTTTCTGTAACCTCGATATATGCAGTATAGAGTTCATCTGTTTCTGTAACCTCGGCATATGCAGTATAGAGTTCATCTGTAACCTCGGCATATGAAGTATAGAGTTAATCTGTTTCTGTAACCTCGGCATATGAAGTATAGAGTTCATCTGTTTCTGTAACCTCGGCATATGAAGTATAGAGTTAATCTGTTTCTGTAACCTCGGCATATGCAGTATAGAGTTAATCTGTTTCTGTAACCTCGGCATATGCAGTATAGAGTTAATCTGTTTCTGTAACCTCGGCATATGAAGTATAGAGTTAATCTGTTTCTGTAACCTCGGCATATGAAGTATAGAGTTAATCTGTTTCTGTAACCTCGGCATATGCAGTATAGAGTTAATCTGTTTCTGTAACCTCGGCATATGCAGTATAGAGTTAATCTGTTTCTGTAACCTCGGCATATGAAGTATAGAGTTAATCTGTTTCTGTAACCTCGGCATATGAAGTATAGAGTTAATCTGTTTCTGTAACCTCGGCATATGAAGTATAGAGTTCATCTGTTTCTGTAACCTCGGCATATGAAGTATAGAGTTCATCTGTTTCTGTAACCTCGGCATATGAAGTATAGAGTTAATCTGTTTCTGTAACCTCGGCATATGCAGTATAGAGTTAATCTATTTCTGTAACCTCAGTATATGAAAAATTGTGTTCTTCTGTTTCTGTAACCTCGATATATGCAGTATAGAGTTCATCTGTTTCTGTAACCTCGATATATGCAGTATAGAGTTCATCTGTTTCTGTAACCTCGATAAATGCAGTATAGAGTTCATCTGTTTCTGTAACCTCGATATATGCAGTATAGAGTTAATCTATTTCTGTAACCTCAGTATATGAAAAATTGTGTTCTTCTGTTTCTGTAACCTCGATATATGCAGTATAGAGTTCATCTGTTTCTGTAACCTCGATATATGCAGTATAGAGTTCATCTGTTTCTGTAACCTCGGTATATGCAGTATAGAGTTCATCTGTTTCTGTAACCTCGGTATATGCAGTATAGAGTTCATCTGTTTCTGTAACCTCGGTATATGCAGTATAGAGTTCATCTGTTTCTGTAACCTCGATATATGCAGTATAGAGTTCATCTGTTTCTGTAACCTCGATATATGCAGTATAGAGTTCATCTGTTTCTGTAACCTCGATATATGCAGTATAGAGTTCATCTGTTTCTGTAACCTCGATATATGCAGTATAGAGTTCATCTGTTTCTGTAACCTCGATATATGAAGTATAGAGTTTCACCTGTTTCTGTAACCTCAGTATATGAAAAATTGTGTTCTTCTGTTTCTGTAACCTCAGTATATGAAAAATTGTGTTCTTCTGTTTCTGTAACTTCAGTATATGAAAAGTTGTGTTCTTCTGTTTCTGTAACCTCGGTATATGAAGGATTGTGCCCAGACGCCTTTACCCCCTCAACTTAAGCCAACTACTCAGGCTGGGCAACCAATTTTCTCTAGGATCTGAACAAATGTCTCTTTGTTCTCACCGAAATTCGAATCCAGGACTCTCATGTCGACTGTCGATCATCTACACCACTCGGCCACCAATCCCGCGGAAGCCCCTATAAAACAGCTCGTTAACCCAGCAATATGAGCCCCAAGCTACCACACCTACCCTTAGCATGTGTTGGGCCTCCCATGGCATATGTTGGGGCTTACATACCAAGTGTTGGGGCCCCCATGCCGCATTGCTCGCGACGGTCTATGCGTTAAAATGAACCCGGAAATATGTTGCATTTTTTATCCATGACAGTTGATCTATAAGATTTTAATTCAAGGGAACATAACCCAGTGTTCCGATAGAATTTTAGACTTATCTCCCCACATTTAGGCCGTTCATTCCACTGACACAGTTTCATCGGTCAATACGACTGGAAGCTACAGCAACTTTGTAAGTAATTACCTGCATCTTTCAAAGGTAATTAAAGCATGGGAAAAAAATCAACCAATTATATAAACAAACAACTCCCTAATTGATGCGGCCTTATTGAACGGTTTTGACACGTTTTGTGTTTGTAAACCGAAGAAAATCGTTTCGAACACAACAACATTAGAAAATAAAAAAATATCTTTGTCTGACAATTGTTCAATTCTATTTTCATGGTTTCGCGCTGTTTGCTGCTCTTTTTATATGTAGCTTTCAAGAGTTCTCCTCCCTTTGTCCGTTTATCGTCTGTGTTAGAAACAGCAGTGGAGAGATGCAGTGAACGGCTGTTGCAACAGCTGCTGTTGGTGCTTACAATGCCTACAGAGATGATGTTTTGTTTTTTCCCCATGGTGCTCACCGAATCTGTTGAATACATTCTATTGTGTTGTTTCATTGTGACACCTCCCTCTCCGGTTTACAGGTTTTTATTTATTTAATTGGCCAGATCGGGTTTCTCTGGAGAGGGGGGGGAGGAGTCATTGTTTACGTTTTTTCCTAATTGATCACATATCGTTGAAATGATAACTTTTGTCAGGTTATGGTAATATATTGTTGTGAAAAGTGGCGCTCGTAACATTGCCCTTTTATCGAGATGATAGACAATGTTTAATGGAACAACAATCCACAAACTAATGTAAACTATTTCAAGTTCGGCCTCACTCAGTGTGATGAGACCAATATTGTATTGAGCTGTACTTGTTGTGCTGTACTTGTTGTGCTGTACTTGTTATAAGCTGTTTTTTGTTGTGCTGTGCTGTATTGTGTTGTGTTGTGCTGTATTGTGATGTGCTGTAGTGTGTTGTGCTGTATTGTGCTGTGCTGTATTGTGTTGTGCTATGCTGTATTTTGTTGTGCTGTGCTGTATTGTGTTGTGTTGTGCTGTATTGTGATGTGCTGTAGTGTGTTGTGTTGTGCTGTATTGTGATGTGCTGTAGTGTGTTGTGCTGTATTGTGATGTGCTGCATTGTGATGTTTTATCATTCACAATAAAGCAACACTTATCAGTGCATTAAAGGTAATTGTGTTTTCACCATGGCAACAGTGCTCAGTGCTAGACACAGTGCGGCCCGTTGGAATGTTTGTCCCGGGCCGTACATCTAATGTACATTAGTTTATATAGACACTCCACTCATCTGCTCCAGGGTCGGATCTAGACAACTTTGACGACGGGGGGTGGGGGCAAAACTGTTTTCATTGTTGACAATTGGTCTTAGAATAAAAAAAAAAATATTTCGATAATCTAATGATGTCTTACCTAAACTTGAGGTAACGGGGTGGGGGCATGGCACCCCGCCCCCCCCCCCCAAATCATCCCCTGATCTGCTCTATGTCCGGCTCTTTCTGTCCAATTCCTGCTCCTCGCTCCGGGTGTTCCTGACAAATTGAGCAACACATTGCGGTGCACGATTTAAAAAACAAAATGTAAGCCCCCTCTGCCCCCCTCCCCCCGGACTTGACTCACAGAAGAACGACACTCACTATCAAGATCACATGTGTAGCACCCAGAGCCGGATTTACAATTTTAGGCGCCCTAGATTTGATGCCCCATTTTGAGATATAAAAAATATGGCTAAACGGTTTTTTTTTTTACTTTTTGTTCACTACTCAACATTTTTGGGGCCAAGTCCGCCTGTCCATAGATCCGGCCCTGATCTTAGTGGCCGTTGAGTCCATTCTTTGAGTAGCTTATTGCTTTGTGTGACCAGTGTGTACACAGGCACACATACACACACAATAAGATCTATAGCTGCTGCAGCCATACATTTTGACAACACACTTGACATCATAGACATAAATAGTCCAGGCGTGCGGCGGACATGCGGTGCGACGCGCGACTGTTAAACGTGTAGATGTCAGGTTCAAATCGGATATTCACACAGTACGTATTACACAGAATGCGCGATTTCTCGATTTGACCAGTTTGTCATAATTCAGATATGTTTGTTATTAAGGAAGCCAGCGAGACTAATATATTCATTGTTGTATGTAACTGGATTGTGTTTCATCTAGCATCTCCTTATACTCCGTCTTAAAAGTCACTGAAAATAATGTCATTTAGTTTTTCGAAGTCCGGACTGATATTTTTAGTAGCGATCTATGATTCAGTTTTTAATGTACTATTTACTATTTATTTAAATTGACGAAGTTGTTGCAGAATTTATTATTTTTCTATTACACCATGTCTCGAAAGTGCTTCTTTTTTGTACAGCTGCTATTGTATATCAATAATTAGGTGTTAGAAGCGACACTATAAGTTACCCCATAACAGTAATGACGTCATTCTCCAGTCAATGATAGAGGACTCTTTGAATAGCTGATATTAACTTTCTAACCTTCAGGTTCATTTGAATTCAGATATTCTCGTGGGGAAGATTTGAACCCAAGATCTATAATATCTTTTTTTGTGTGTGGGCTTGTGGGCCAACCAGCCTACATGGGTTCGCAGATTTATTATTGGATTAAAAAAAAAAGAAATATCAAGTACATATTAACCGATCTTTGTTACTGGCAGAGTGTCAACACACACGCATACACACACACACACACACAATTACGTTCTCTGTCTCTCTCTCTCTCTTTCTCTCTCTCTCTTTCTCTCTCTCTTTCTCTCACTCTTTCTCTCTTTCTCTCTCTTTTTCTCTTTCTCTCTCTTTCTCTCTCTCTCTCTCTCTCTCTCTCTCTCTCATTGAGGCTCACAGCTGTGTCAGATCGCCATGTTGCTTCTAATTGATTTCCACCGTGCCCCCCCCCCAACAAACTGCACCAGAGACGGGCACGGGGTGGAAGGGTGGGGTGGGGATGGTGATATGTATAGAGGGGGGGGGGAGGGGCTAAACAATGAGAAAAAGATGAAATATAAAAAAAAAATTCAATAAAACAGATAAGAACAATGCTGCATGTAGTGTATGTATATATACTGTAAATATATATATAAATACACTGTTGTTATATACTGTAAATATATATATATATATATACACACTGTTGTTATAAACATATATTTATATATATAACATGTAGATCGCTCATCTGTTAGCTCGCGCCCACTTGTTAATTTGACACGTACTCACTCACGGGGCACGCCAGGTGACTATGACAGTACGTCATTCTGCCGGTGAACTCACGCGTGATTAAATGTTTACTAAACGGGAGGGTTCTGGGTGCGGTCACTCTATGTAAAGAATTATCTGTAATTGTAGCCCCCCCACCCCCCGTCCATGCAGCACTGTTGTTTCGAACAAAGAAGAAGGAGGGGACAAATGTGTACATATAAACGGAAATTGAACAATGTTTGAACCCCGGCACTTAGTTTTGTTTGAATTGAGATTCAGTCTTGCGTAACGGGCGGTGAAGTGGCATTCCCGCTACGGTTGTAAACAGGACGTGTGCAGTGATAGTGTCCGTAGATCGAAATTGTCTCCCTTTAATCTCAACTGTGACATAATACATATTAACATGTGAATTTTTATTATTAACATCGAGTTGCTCTTACTTATGGCGTTAATTAAGTAATCATAAATAATACAAAATATAAAACTTCGGTTGTTTTATTACGGCGCGATAAAATATTGTTGTATCTGTATTTACTGCGTCTATTGTTCTAATACAAGTGACCAGATCAGCTAAAGAAAAGGGGGAAAAAAAAGAGAATTTAAAAGTGAATTTTCTTATATTATAATAAATGTTGAACTGTTGATGACGTCATTTAATAAATATTAATATACTCTCGTTGACGCAACTTTAAATCATCTATGTAATGCAGCGAGCAATAAGGCGTAATATTTATCCACTATTTGAAATGGATTAAGTAAACTTTCATATTACCGGCTACATTAGAACTCACTGACCAATAGCTACCATAGGGATCGTTATGTACATATGATGGTTCCTTCTCACACACCCGCCCCCCCCCTGGTCAAGTCAACAGGTGACCAACAGTAATAGTTTTGATTCTGATACTAGGTCAAATTGTTATTTCGTTTGTCCAGGGCCGTTTTTTTTTTACATTGGACTGGGGGAGGGGGGGAACTAGCTAGCAGCCTTGTGACCCCGTCAGTATATACCGCCCTGTTTATGAACATGTAAGCTTTTAATTGGCATCACTTTCTGTGGGGTTGTGATTTTGCCTGTATATGTATGTATAAGGGGGCACATTGTTGAGCTTCGGGTAGTGTATCACCAGTCAGGGCCCCAGTGGGCAGCTGGTGCTCCCACCGTACAAACCACCTCTGCCCCACAACCCCTACATGAAATATAACTGTGTTTATTATACCTAAACTATCAATCAACTATCGAACCAACGCCTTGAGCTATAACAGACTTTGTTATCGACGACAACAATCAAGCAATAGACATGTATACATGGAATAATTATATGGGAGTAGCATCAGGTGTTTATCAATTATCAACTATAAATTATCAACTAAACACCCGAACAGCCAGTACAAACAGTAAAAAAAATGATGAATATCAAAGGACTCATTAAAATAACGGGCCATTCATGAAGTACTTTTGATTAAGTGCATGAAGATTAAGTGCATGTTTAAGATTAAAGCTATCTGTATGTCTATGTGTGTGTATGTGTATGTGTATGTGTGTGTGTATGTGTGTGTATGTGTATGTGTGTGTATGTGTGTGTGTGTATGTGTGTGTGTATGTGTTTGTGTGTGTATGTGTGTGTATGTGTGTGTATGTGTGTATGTGTGTGTGTTTGTGTGTGTGTATGTGTGTGTGTGTATGTGTGTGTATGTGTGTGTGTATGCGTGTGTGTATGTGTGTGTATGTGTGTATATATGTGTGTGTATGTGTGTGTATGTGTTTGTGTGTGTGTGTGTGCGTGTGTGTGTCTATCTGCAAGTATGTTTGTGTGTGTGCGTGCTTGTGTGTTTGTGTCTATGTGAGAGTTATGCGTGTGTGTGTGTGTGTATATTAGGGTGCATCACCACAACAGACGAAAAAATTGATTGTTTGTTTTTGAGCTGTCTATGTTTCTAATTTGTTCTAATATCATTAATAATAACTTGTGTAAAATATTTTTCAAATCAGAGTTGATTGAGAGGTCCCCCCCCCCCCGCCCAAGAAATCACAAAACATGTAAAGGAAAAAAAAAAGTTTTTTCTAGCCTATATAAAATTACATTAAAGTATTAAATTATTTATTACTGTTGCCTTTAATTCAGTGTCTCTTTGTTGCACGTTTGTAAGGTTTACGCACATTTGAGATGTTTTTGCGGTCCATTTCTACCAATTGAAGATTGTTTTGAAAATGTTCATCCGTTCGCGCTGCTTCAACAAAGTCAGATGCCAGTTTCACTCCTCTCTCGGCACAATCGTTAACAACGTTAATAGCAGCAACATTTTCTGCACTGGCAATGTAAGAAGCTGTTTGGCACCAATCATCAACAGGCAGTTAGAGGAATCCTGTGTCCAGTTGAAGTCTGTATATAGTAAACCACGAGTCAACTCCAGCCAGATCACACAACCGAGTTTTAGAATCAATTGATTGGAATCGTGGTTTTCCCCAACCATTTCCAAATCGATTCTGTGGAGTTTGGAGGGCAACCACTGGTCGAAGCCTTAGCAGAGCATCTGCAAGAGCTCGCTTTTCCAACACAGGTACTTCATTGCTGAACAGAGCAAGTGGGATCATTTCAGCAGTGAAGTACCACAGATGCCTATTCAGGGCACGGATTGCTGACTTGGATATGTCTCTGTTGACATCGTTGTAATCCAAAAGTCGCTTGTAGAGCTGTAGATCATTCCATGGTAAATCCACACTCTTTTTGCAAGTGAGCCACCACACGACATAAACATGTCTTACAAATGTAGCAAATGCACGAATCTTTGGCACTTGATCACGTGTGGTAATAGTACCTGGAGGCAATAATTGAATTTGTTTCTCACTCAGTGCAATCTTGAGGCAATATATCAGCTTTGCCATCCATCGTGCTTTGTGCAGGGCACCTGGTCTTTTAAAGTTAACCTCCTTATTTGTAGCATTCAGGTAAACAAGGGACAGCTTAAGGAATTCGTGGTAGTCGTCTCGCAAGAATTCGGTTTGTTTACTAGAGTTGGCATGTGCAATTACCGCATCTCTCATTATCGTCAGTCGCTCTTGAGCCTTCAGATCATGATCAGCTAACGTAAACGAACTACAAACGTGAGACCAGTCATGTGCCACCAACTCCCAATTACTTCGCAGCTTGGTGGACAAAGTTATATCCGGGGATTTGGAAACTTCTATTTTCATGTCTGCAAACACATGCGAGGGGATAACTTCACCAATGTGATGGCGACAACGTGACCACAGAAGAGCACGTTGCAGCATATTTTGTATGGCAATGCAGGCAGCAGTCTGATGACCAGTGTTTGATCTTGTTGTGTCGAATGTCATATTAACGATACAATCATTACAATGCCACTCTGTCATTAGCTTCATGGTTAATTCTGCAATTATTTCACCAACGGGTTTCTTTGTTGCCTTGGCATAATTTGGCACTCCTAGAAGTTTCAATTGCTTTGCATCACCGACAACAACTGTTATGCGTTCTTCAGTGACACAATGATCTTTTTTAGAGAAGGTGTCAGTCTGCCATCCCAGTGGAGAGTGCAGAGTTTGGGTGGTTTCCAGGAGTCGTGGATCTTTGTAGATATCTCACTTACAACTTTGCGACGTGAACGATCTGCAGTGGCATAGGAAGAAGCCACCATTGATAATCACCCCTAGACTCGCTAATAAGGCCCTGTGTGAAAGCTGCCTGCTGTGTTGGTGTAATCTTTAATCTTGTCGCTAGTGACACAAGATTTGGTCGGCTTAAAACATCTGGAGGTACAAATACTAAAGCTCCAGTTGGCTTTCTTCGCTTTTGCAATGGCATTATATCATCCAAACAGTTATCAACAAACTCAATATTATCTTCAGATTTAGAAGTAGAATCATCGGGTTCGTCACTGCTACCCTCGCTGGAAGGCACTGATATCGTTGAACATGCTGCATTTTCTTCTCTTGCGCGTTTCTGACGTTCCAATGTTGCGACATCTCGTGAATGGCGTCGAGCGACTTTTTTTGCAAGTGTTTTGTCAAATGATCCAAAGCTGGAAGACCTGTCTCCTTTCATAGACCTCAAGAATGCAAGATCTTCTGCATTCTTGATAATAGTCTCGACATTTGGTGGCCACAGTTGAAAAGTAGTTGCCAACATAGATTTCATTTGTTCCAGTTTACGTTTGGTGGCTGGTGTGTTTCGGCGACTTTTATCAATTGAACGAAGTTTATTATATTCATCAAGAAGCTGAACAATCTTCTCACAAGCTCTCCTCTCTGTCACCATTGGAATGTTTGCTTTTTCGTAGAAAGCATTAACTTGATTCAGGGTCAGCCAGCATTTCCTTAGAAGGTGTAAACATTTTATTGTTGTTTTTCATATCATTTCCATGTTCTGATTTTATAGGTCGTGTGTATCAGAAATTAAAATAATATAAATAAAGAAATTAAAATGCTTGCCTTGGTCATCAATATGCGGTAAGGAAAAGTGTTGTTTTTGCTAATAAAATGTGAATTTTAAATTTTATTTCTAGCACAACTGCTTCTCAAAATCAATCATAGCTACCAAACATTATAAAACCAAAGACTATAAAACAATTTATATAGCGCTTCACTTTTTGTATGTAAGTCTGTAAGACTTTACAAGAAGGATGGTTTTATCTAGTTTTCGCTTAATTATGCAAACTTTGTTGAAGTCCGGGGGACCTCTAAATATTGTCAAATATTTTTTTTTATTTTTTTACACAATGCTTTTTTTGATTAATGGAACACATTTAAATAGCAGACAGATCAATTATAAAATTTTTTTTTTGGTGATGCACCCTAGTGTATATATATATATACATGTGTCTGTGTTAGTTCTTTTTATCCATATCGGTATCGAGTATGCAATTGGAATCGATATCTCGGGGGGGGGGGCGTTAATTATATGGTAATCGGTTACAATTTCGGTATCGTGTGTGAATGATGGTATAATCATATACACGTATATACATACATATGATGTGTGATGGGGATTGTAAGATTGTGAGGTGTGGATGACGTCTTTCCGGGAATCAGTACAACCTCGACAGCGGAAACCCTTCTCCATTAAGGTGACGCCTCCCCACTCCTCCCCCCTCCTCCCCACTCCTCCCCCCTCCACCCACACATATCATAGAAACTGTCCTGTTAATCTGTTGCTCCCAATCCTCCTGGTAATCTGAGAGTTAATATATTTAGGAGGCGTGCAGGGGTTAATACGGGTCATGCAGGCAGTAATATTTTTGCTTGTTGCGAACATGAGGTGTGAAATAATTAGAAAGTGTAAAAAAATATTTCAATAACCATAAAGTGCAGGCATCACATTACTTTTGGAATTTTTAAATTTTCTTTTTACATTTTTTTCAGAAACCTAATGTTGTAGAACCATTAATAGATGATGCATTCTGGGAAAGTATAAAACCATGTCAGTTAAAATATTACACTCAGAGCCCTTCATACAAACAAACAGACAAACAAACAGACAGACAAACAAACAAACAGACAGACAAACAGACAAACAGACAGACAAACAAACAAACAGACAAACAGACAAGCAAACAGACAGACAAACAAACAGACAAACAAACAAACAAACAAACAAACAAACAGACAGACAAACAAACAGACAAACAAACAGACAAACAAACAGACAAACAAACAGACAAACAAACAAACAGACAGACAAACAGACAGACAAACAGACAAACAAACAAACAAACAGACAAACAAACAAACAGACAAACAAACAAACAAACAGACAAACAAACAGACAAACAAACAGACAAACCAACAACAAAAAAACAGACAGACAGACAGACAAACAGACAGACAAACAAACAGACAAACAGACAAACAAACAGACAAACAAACAGACAGACAGACAAACAGACAAACAAACAGACATACAAACAAACAGACAAACAAACATTCAGACAAACAGACAGACAAACAAACAGACAGACAGACAGACAAACAGACAAACAAATAGACAGACAAACAAACAGACAAACAAACTAGGCGATTCCTGACACTACCCACAGTGTAAAAAAGCCCCAGCAAGTACTGACTCCTATCAGTTCTGATGTCAACTAGTGGAGCAACAGATATGACGTCATGCTGATGGTTTCGTATGACATCATAAATTACTGTTGAATAAATATTACAATAGCATTCTTCGGAGCGCAGTGACAAACAGTAACCGTTCTCCGTGAGAGAGAGAGAGAAAGAGTGGGAGTATTTTTTAACAGGGCCCCCAACATTTCTGAAAGTCTTTGCCTAGGGGGCCCCGAAATAACCCTTTAAGAACCGATCTTGTTATAACTGTTATAGCAGTTTTTCCCCATCGTTATATTGACGCCATACGTCATACCTTCATCGAACACCATTCAATCAATCAATATGATTGGGCAAGCAAAAACTTAGACTATAAATGGATGGATATATCTAACATGAATAAGTCTGTTTAAATCTTTGCTAATCTCAACTGAACCTGTACTTTGATGGACTGATTATTACAACGAAGCTACCCCCCCCCAACCCCCCACCAATGTTCCCTCTAAGCTGAGCGCGTGAGCGATCGCTCACACGAATTCAGAGCGTCGCTCATACTACACGTACGATCGCTCACTCCAACGGACGACATCGCTTAAATCGCTCACAAATTTTGGCCTCAAACAAAATGTCGCCCAGAGACAAAATTTTTTGCTCACTTCATACCACACCTTACTGGGAACCTTGCCCCTCCACCCCACCCCGCAACCTCCCGTGTTTCTGTTTTGTTTACATTTGAACCATAAAAAAGGCTACTTGTTAAATCATTTGGTCTATTCGGGAATTATAAAATTAATTTACCAGCTGAGCAAATCCTAATATATTTCTCAATATACTGGTTTTACTGGATGTGTAGGTCATGATCGGATGGTCTAGTGGTGTAGAGCGCAAAACTGCTTGACCTCTATGTGAACATTATTTGCATTTCCTGGCGACCAGACGATCTTTTTGGCGCTTAATAGAACTTAAGCTACATATGTGTTAAGAGTCTATTTGGGTCAGACGATGTGTAGAATTCAAATTTTTGACTGCAGTTTGTGTGTAAGTTGACTGCAGTTTGTGTGTTAGTTGACTGCAGTTTGTGTGTTAGTTGACTGCAGTTTGTGTGTTAGTTGACTGCAGTTTGTGTGTCTATCTCCTAGCTTAAGGCAGGCTCGAAACTCCAAGCACTTTCCTGGGGTGAAATTCTCGTTTTTCTACTTCTCATCCTATGTCCGTCAGTACCGTCGGCGGATTGTACTACAATACAGTACTTTCAATTTAAGCACCTTATCAACGTGCTACAGTGCAGAAGCTAGTCAAAGTACTCTACAAAACTTATAGTACTCACCAATGTTCCCTCCAAGGTGTGGTATGAAGTGAGCAAGAAATTTTGTCTCTGAGCGACATTTTGTTTGTGACCAAAATTTGTGAGCGATTTTAAGCGATGTCGTCCGTCGGAGTGAGCGATCGCACGTGTAGTATGAGCGACGCTATAAATTCGTGTGAGCGTAGAGGGAACATTGCTACATTAACTTAAGTCTGTGTGGTAGACCCCGATACTGAAGTAGAAAATGTTCATTTTTTAGTTTTAATTTGAGATCACCTGCATGCGTCTTGGTCAGTGCTGCGTGAACAGATCAGAATGTCAATCGACGAGGGGTAAGGTGTGGGGGGTTGAAAGGGGGTGGGCCCCATTGCGCATGATCCCTAATGTGGTACAATCAAAGCAAACATCTGTGACCAGATTCATAGTTTGTACGCTCAAAGCTCCGCCATTAGACAATGGTGTAGCACAGTTCAGCGCAGTTAATGCCTCTCGACAAGGGGCAGATAACTCTCTCGAAATTGTCTGCCCGTGTCGTCGTTTAACCCAACTCTCTTTTTGTCAAAAACCTGTTGTTATAATTAGTGTGGTCCCGCCACCCCCCCCCCCTCCTTAAAGTAAAAAAAAAATGTAAAAAATAAAATAGATAGAATTATGTCTGGATATAAATTATTAGATAGATAGATATATAGATAGATAGATAGATAGATAGATAGATAGATAGATAGATAGATAGATAGATAGATAGATAGATAGATAGATAGATAGATAGAGAGAAATAGACGATGGGGACCCAAATTTTGAAAGATGACCGAGTACCCAATATTTGGGCACTTTGGCATTAGGCACACATTTGTAGTTTTGTACTAAAATTGTCGAAAACGTAAATATGAAAAAGATTTGTTGGCCGTAGAACAATAAAATGTCGATATACCGGAACTTGTTACGTCGTTGACTGGTCATAGTCCTTTGAGCTGATTAAAATCTATCTATCTATCTATCTATCTATCTATCTATCTATCTATCTATCTATCTATCTATCTATCTATCTATCTATCTATCTATCTATCTATCTATCTATCTATCTATCTATCTATCTATCTATCTATCTATCTATCTATCTCTCCCTCCCATTCTCTTTCCATCCCCCTCTCTTCCTCCCTCCCTCCCTTCCTCTCTCTCTCCCTCCCTTACTTTCTCCCACCTCTCTCAATCCCTCCCCCCCCTCTCTCTCTCTCTCTCTCTCTCTCTTTCACGGAGAACTGTTACTGTTTGTCACTGCGCTCCGAAGAATGCTATTGTAATATTTATTCAACAGTAATTTATGATGTCATACGAAACCATCAGCATAACGTCATATCAGTTGCTCCACCGTCCAGTTCACTGGGCAGTTCACCGAAGCCCATGAAAGTTGAACAACCCCCGCTGGTGTATGTTGAACCTTCCGCAACCTGTTGCTGAAAACAGAAATACAATGATAGTAATAAAAGAAAATGTATTCCTCCTGGTCCTTTGTCTTCCATTTGAGTAATTGTCTGCTTACAGAACATGTAATTTAACCAAGGGTTCAAACAATGAGAAACAACAAATAAAAGGGAAATAATTTTATGATAATTAAATGGATTTATACAATTGGATTACACAGGAGTTGTCGGTCCGTTCTCACAAGCCCATCTTTTTTTTGTCTGACTGTATATCGACTGACTGAACAAAGCCTAAGTTGGCCACACGTGTCGGGGATGAATCAGGTATGGATAACTGAAATCACGAGGGTTAACTGGTGCTCAGTGTAGGGTTACTCATCATATACCAGATATATCTAATTTACCAAATTAGGCAAAATTTTGATTTTCAGATATTTAAGCTATCATTTATCCAATGTATCTATCTATCTATCTATCTATCTATCTATCTATCTATCTATCTATCTATCTATCTATCTATCTATCTATCTATCTATCTATCTATTTCATGTGAAAGTCCCCCCTGCTCGATCTCCCGTGTTGCCTCCATGACCATAGCACTATAGGCTATGGTAATATTGAAAGAAGTGCGCCTAATAAACTGCCCCATTAGTGGCTAATAGGATCTAAGAGATTTCATCTCATCCTTACAGGGACCCCACACATTAGAAAGTAAAGATTCCATCGACTAACTGAGGGAGGGGGGTGTGGCTATTGAAATACAGTCCACTACGATGTCCAGTTGTCTTCTGACGTACAGTCCACTACGATGCCCAGTTGTCTTTTCTATTTTCAGCTAATGCCAAGTGCACATTACTTAAGAAATATTAATTTAAAAAAATAAACTATTGCAATTATCTTTGATTCTGTATGATAGGTTATCACCGTGTTATCAATATAAACATATCGTTACATTATTTGTCACAATTTGTAATGTGGTACAAGGAGACTTTATCTCGTGTTAAATAATTTAAACTTTTACGATTAAAAAAAACTATCTCACAAAAATAAAATCCAGAGCTAAGTTTATTTCCTTATTGAATTGTTTTTTCTGGTTATGGGTTTGATATGTTTTTATTTTTTAAAATTATTCATTGATGACAGCACAATCTCGTAGAAACAGACGCAAAACTTTCCAGATGATCAACTTCCAATTTCTGTTTGCCCTTATTAAAACAAATATTTCATAGTGAAAGAAGGCTAAAAGAAAAAAAAAAAACAAAAAATTGGCCGGGAAAGAAATTGCTCAGAAAAGCTCAATGTATCGGAAATTTCCAATATGGAATTTTTTCCCCCCATTTGGACTAAAAATAGAAGAGAAGCGGGGTAGAAATGGTAGTGCGCAGGCCAAGGGCCCATAACTCAAGAGCTTTTTAACAAATCAATTGCATATCAAGAGCAAAGCTGTGTTAGATTCAATTAATATTCATTCACTTGTCTCCCTTGACGAGTTGTTAATGTTTCCTGAGCCAGGGTTGCTGGGCTGGTGCGTCCGTCTCTAATGGCTAAATATTTCTCTGGTTTATGGCCTGTCGTAACATTGGCCTTATGAGTTGGGGGGCGGGAAGGGTAGAGGGGTGGGTGGTGGAGGGGGAGCTTCCATGCCCGACTTCTTCACAGAACAGTCATGATTGTTTTATATTAGGTAATAATAATAATATTATTATAGACTGTGGTGAGACGTACAAGCAATTCTCTTAGAGTTAAGAAGAGCTCTTGCTATTATGTGATTTTGAAAGCATTCACACACACACACACACACACACACTCACACACGAATACACAATGACCACATCACAAACTACTAGTTTCCCAACATACATTTATTTTCATATTATGTACGGTTCTTTTCCAAACTGGTTGATTGGGGGGGGGGGAGGTGGTTAGTTGAGGTGGGAGGGGGGTGCTTTCGTCCTCGCTAAAATAAAGTGTGACACATCACTTCTTATTAGTAATTTAGTAATAACTCTTTCTCTCTAACACGAACGTGAAGAGTTTTGCAAGAGGACGCAACTCTCCAAAGACACTAGAGTTATGCTTCTTATCAAGGGAGAGTGAAAGTGCGAGTTTATGGGTTACATGCTCAACCTCCGTAAATGTTCAGTCCCCTACCTGTGTCTCCCGTGGTGTCTCTATGGCTGTTACACTATCGGCCATTAGCGCAAGAAGGGTAGTTCGAGATGAGCGGTCACACGGGGCACAGAACTAGGAAGGGGCGCCGAGAGAGCGATGTTAAATGTTTTTTGCAATTTTTAGATTGGGAGGAGGGCGCTAAAATGTAACTTGAGCAAGGAGCCACAATGGATAGTATGACTCTGTTATCAAGGAGCCACAATGGATAGTATGACTCTGTTATCAAGGAGCCACAACGGATAGTATGACTCTGTTATCAAGGAGCCACAGTGTTAGTCGGAATCTGTTATCAAGGCGCCACAGTAGATAGTATGACTCTGTTATCAAGGAGCCACAACGGATAGTATGACTCTGTTATCAAGGAGCCACAATGGATAGTATGACTCTGTTATCAAGGAGCCACAACGGATAGTATGACTCTGTTATCAAGGAGCCACAATGGATAGTATGACTCTGTTATCAAGGAGCCACAGTGGATAGTATGACTCTGTTATCAAGGAGCCACAACGGATAGTATGACTCTGTTATCAACTTTGGTGTGTTGGAAATGAGGGGAATCTTCAAAAACCTCGACATTTTATGGTTTATAGGATCGCAAAGATAAATACCTCTTTCATTCACGGACCTAACAATACAAAGTTAAAGCTACACATTGACCTTGGTCAGTGATTACGCCGTTAAAGGCGCCCGACGCCCTACGCCCCCCCCCCCATAAAAAAAAACTGCCCTCTGTCCTCTAGGGTACACACAGATTAAGAATCAATGAAGTAAATATTCAGTGAAGAGAAGAAGTAGTTCCAGTAATATATTTCTTAACCTCACATCGTTCTTTCTTTTGTTACACAAAAATATTTGCACTGGCGAAGAAGACCCCAAAGTGTTCTGGTTTTAGAACCGTCAACATGAAAGCTATCAAAGAAAACTTCCAGCGCCGGTAAAAAACCATCTTGCTGGTTGACATAATAGATAAGTAATTAGTACTTTTGTTTTTGAGTACTTCCTGTCTGAGTATACCTGTCTGGGGGGAGGGATGGGGGTGACAGTGTTATGCGTGAGGTGCCTCACCATAGACAAAGCACTTGTAAACCTGCCGTTGTTTTATGCGTTCTCTGAATCCGATGTTTTCGGATGGGAAGGGGGGGGGGGGTGGGGGGATGAAGCGAGGTATGGCATAGCACGGTTTTAAGCCACAGGTTGTAAGAACAGGAAGCAAGTGATGTTAAGATGTCTGAGAGGGATGAACTAATGACAGGAAGCAAGTGATATTAAGATGTCTGAGAGGGATGAGCTAATGACAGGAAGCAAGTGATGTTAAGATGTCTGAGAGGGATGAGCTAATGACAGGAAGCAAGTGATGTTAAGATGTCTGAGAGGGATGAGCTAATGACAGGAAGCAAGTGATGTTAAGATGTCTGAGAGGGATGAGCTAATGACAGGAAGCAAGTGATGTTAAGATGTCTGAGAGGGATGAGCTAATGACAGGAAGCAAGTGATGTTAAGATGTCTGAGAGGGATGAACTAATGACAGGAAGCAAGTGATGTTAAGATGTCTGAGAGGGATGAGCTAATGACAGGAAGCAAGTGATGTTAAGATGTCTGAGAGGGATGAACTAATGACAGGAAGCAAGTGATGTTAAGATGTCTGAGAGGGATGAGCTAATGACAGGAAGCAAGTGATGTTAAGATGTCTGAGAGGGATGAACTAATGACGCCAAGACTTTAGACATCACAACATAAACAACAAGAGGTGATGAACTTAGAGTATTCACAGTTGAAAAAACTACAGATGGTAACAACGGAAAGTTTGAAATCAACTTAAGGGGGCAAAGGTCGCCACGGTATTAACCAACCAGAAAAAAAGTAAACAAAGCCCTGGTTATTATTTGAAACGATGGATGTCGGGGGGGGGTTGATTTATTTGGTGACTGTACTCCGTCAAACACAGAGCGCATTGATGACTAGGTACAACGTTCTGTACTCCGTCAAACACAGAGCGCATTGATGACTAGGTACAACGTTCTGTACTCCGTCAAACACAGAGCGCATTGATGACTAGGTACAACGTTCTGTACTCCGTCAAACACAAAGCGCATTGATGACTAGATACAACGTTCTGTACTCCGTCAAAAACAGAGCGCATTGATGACTAGGTACAACGTTCTGTACTCCGTCAGACACAGAGCGCATTGATGACTAGGTACAACGTTCTGTACTCCGTCAAACACAGAGCGCATTGATGACTAGGTACAACGATCTGTACTCCGTCAGACACAGAGCGCATTGATGACTAGGTACGACGTTCTGTACTCCGTCAGACACAGAGCGCATTGATGACTAGGTACAACGTTCTGTACTCCGTCAGACGCAGAGCGCATTGATGACTAGGTACAACGTTCTGTACTCCGTCAGACACAGAGCGCATTGATGACTAGGTACAACGTTCTGTACTCCGTCAGACACAGAGCGCATTGATGACTAGGTACAACGTTCTGTACTCCGTCAAAAAAAGAGCGCATTGATGACTAGGTACAACGTTCTGTACTCCGTCAAAAACAGAGCGCATTGATGACTAGGTACAACGTTCTGTACTCCGTCAGACACAGAGCGCATTGATGACTAGGTACAACGTTCTGTACTCCGTCAAACACAGAGCGCATTGATGACTAGGTACAACGATCTGTACTCCGTCAGACACAGAGCGCATTGATGACTAGGTACAACGTTCTGTACTCCGTCAGACACAGAGCGCATTGATGACTAGGTACAACGTTCTGTACTCCGTCAGACGCAGAGCGCATTGATGACTAGGTACAACGTTCTGTACTCCGTCAGACGCAGAGCGCATTGATGACTAGGTACAACGTTCTGTACTCCGTCAGACACAGAGCGCATTGATGACTAGGTACAACGATCTGTACTCCGTCAGACACAGAGCGCATTGATGACTAGGTACAACTTTCTGTACTCCGTCAGACACAGAGCGCATTGATGACTAGGTACAACGTTCTGTACTCCGTCAAACACAGAGCGCATTGATGACTAGGTACAACGTTCTGTACTCCGTCAGACACAGAGCGCATTGATGACCAGGTACAACGTTCTGTACTCCGTCAAACACAGAACGCATTGATGACTAAGTACAACTGTCAACGTTGGCCTAAGAACAGGCCCGGCGCAAGGGTGGAGATAAAACCTGAGCACACGTCGGGAAGTGTTTCTCTATAAACCCTAGCACATGTCGGGAAGGGTTTCTCTATAAACCCGAGCACATGTCGGGGAGCGTTTCTCTATAAATCCTAGCACATGTCGGGGAGTGTTTCTCTATAAACCCTAGCACATGTCGGGGAGTGTTTCTCTATAAACCCTAGCACATGTCGGGGAGTGTTTCTCTATAAATCTTAGCACATGTCGGGGAGTGTTTCTCTATAAACCCTAGCACATCTCGGGGAGTGTTTCTCTATAAACCCTAGCACATGTCGGGGAGTGTTTCTCTATAAACCCTAGCACATGTCGGGGAGTGTTTCTCTATAAACCCTAGCACATGTCGGGGAGTGTTTCTCCATAAACCCTAGCTCATGTCGGGGAGTGTTTCTCTATAAACCCTAGCACATGTCGGGGAGTGTTTCTATATAAACCCTAGCACATGTCGGGGAGTGTTTCTCTATAAACCCTAGCACATGTCGGGGAGTGTTTATCTATAAACCCTAGCACATGTCGGGGAGTGTTTCTCTATAAACCCTAGCACATGTCGGGGAGTGTTTCTCTATAAACCCTAGCACATGTCGGGGAGTGTTCTCTATAAACCCTAGCACATGTCGGGAGTGTTTCTCTATAAACCCGAGCACATGTCGGGGAGTGTTTCTCTATAAACCCTAGCACATGTCGGGGAGTGTTTCTCTATAAACCCTAGCACATGTCGGGGAGTGTTTCTCTATAAACCCTAGCGCATGTCGGGGAGTGTTTCTCTATAAACCCTAGCACATGTCGGGGAGTGTCTCTCTATAAACCCTAGCACATGTCGGGGAGTGTCTCTCTATAAACCCTAGCACATGTCGGGGAGTGTTTCTCTATAAACCCGAGCACATGTCGGGGAGTGTTTCTCTATAAACCCTAGCACATGTCGGGGAGTGTTTCTCTATAAACCCTAGCACATGTCGGGGAGTGTTTCTCTATAAACCCTAGCACATGTCGGGGAGTGTCTCTCTATAAACCCTAGCACATGTCGGGGAGTGTTTCTCTATAAACCCTAGCACATGTCGGGGAGTGTTTCTCTATAAACCCGAGCACATGTCGGGGAGTGTTTCTCTATAAACCCTAGCACATGTCGGGGAGTGTTTCTCTATAAACCCTAGCACATGTCGGGGAGTGTTTCTCTATAAACCCTAGCACATGTCGGGGAGTGTTTCTCTATAAACCCTAGCACATGTCGGGGAGTGTTTCTCTATAAACCCGAGCACATGTCGGGGAGTGTTTCTCTATAAACCCGAGCACATGTCGGGGAGTGTTTCTCTATATCTATTCTACTTTAAAAAGACTTACAAATTGATTGGAGTGTTTGACCAACGGGGCCCCCAGCCTTAAAGTTTGTCATCAGCTTAAAGTTTCATGGAGGTTGCCAGGCTGTGAATCAGAAGTTCTAAGTTCATGAAGGCACCATAGGGGGTACTTAGGTAATAATGTATGTCATAACCTTGATCAGCACCACGTGTAATCAACCTGATCACATGAAGATAGCTACATAGCTTAGGGAGGTCGAATGGTGTAGAGCGATTGACTGTCGAACTGAGAGTTCCGGGTTCAAACCTCGGTTAGACTCAAGGGAGTTTTTTTCAGGGTCCTGATGAAAATTGGTTAAAAATCCTGCAAGTGTAGTTAGTGTTTGTTTCTTCCTGTGCACCTAAAAATAGCTCGTCCTGTGCACATGTGACTTTTTCATTATGCGCATATGTGATTATTTCGTTCATTGTACCTGTGACTATTTCGTTCATTGCACCATTTACTATTTCGCCAAGTGCACCTGTGACTATTTCGTTCATTGCACCATTTACTATTTCGCCAAGTGCACCTGTGACTATTTCGTCCAGCTCTCGCTGATGTAAAAATGTGCACTGTTAAAAGTAAAATCAAAGGAAACAAAACTGAACTAAAATAAATAAAATCTTTGGAGTCTTGTTGAAAAAATGACCAAGAAAGAAAATGTTATATTTACATGACAAAAAAAAAATCTTGGAACTTTATTTTAGATGTAACTGTAAACATTGCCATATGTCTTAGCACTTGATATCTACATAACTTAAAACCTCTGTCAAAATTCACTTAAATTTTTTGAAAACATTGCAGCCGCCTTGAAGGTTGGTGTAAGAAAGATGGTGAATTCCACTTAGTTTGAACTTTAAACCCTTCTCTTTCAAAAGTTGTCAGACAGAGCTGTACTAGCTGTCATTGTTAGGTTGACTTTGAAATTTGTTTTCGACAAGTTTTCTTTCTACCCCCCCCCCCTTTTTCCCCCGCTCAATCCGCCAAACTTTCTTTAAACGCCCCTACTCGCAAGGGAAGTAATTAATGATATAATCTCGACAGGAGTTATGTTCTCCTGTGTTCCCGTTTGTTTTGACCCGCCGTAAAATTAGCTCGAGACTTTCTAGGTCAGTGCAACTTGTTTACGTGTGTGTTGGTCTGTGTGTCTGCACGTGTGTGTTGGTCTGTGTGTCTGTACGTGTGTGTGTGTGTGTGTGTGTGTGTGTGTGTGTGAATTGTTAGTACATGAGTAGATTGGCGTAACGTTACTTCTAGATTGGAAGTACTCACGGCTTGCATGTAAATAGTAGATTTTTAGTACCAGTGTGGACTTAACTTTATCTACTTGTACTTGTTACTAGCTAGGTGTTATCAAGTTATCTACTTGTACTTGTTACTAGCTAGGTGTTATCAAGTTATTTACTTGCACTTGTTACTAGCTAGGTGTTATCAAGTTATCTACAATCCGTGGTACCTGGGTCTAATAGTACATACAGTATATACTGCTCGTATGTCCAATGTGTACTATTCACATATCAAGAACGTATTTCAATTTATTTGAAAATCGCATTTCTTATGTTTCTTTTCATTTTTATTTGGTATTAATTTCCCTGCAACCATGTTTGTTTGTTTGATGGGGGTGATGGTGATGGGTGGATGGTGTGTGATGGGTGTGATGGTGATGGGTGGATAGTGTGTGTTTGTGTGATTGGTGTGATGGTGATGGGTGGATAGTTTGTGTGATGGCGGTGATGGTGATGGGTGGATAGTGTGTGTTTGTGTGATGGGGGTGATGGTGATGGGTGGATAGTGTGTGTTTGTGTGATTGGTGTGATGGTGATGGGTGGATAGTGTGTGTTTGTGTGATTGATGTGATGGTGATGGGTGGATAGTGTGTGTTTGTGTGATGGGGGTGATGGTGATGGGTGGATAGTGTGTGTTTGTGTGATGGGGGTGATGGTGATGGGTGGATAGTGTGTGCTTGTGTGATGGGTGGATGGTGTGTGTGAAGTCCCTGTAAGGATGAGATGTTTATCTCTTCGATCCTATAGTTTTATGCTGCCCTTCTTTCGTCCCCAACATAGCTTACAGTACAATGACCATGGAGGCACCACGGGAGATATAGGTAGGTGACTGGACACACAGGAAGTCGAACCCGTAGCATGAAGATCCGGCTCGCTATCAAAGCGCCAACCAACCATCTGAAAGGGGGGGGGGAGCAGATAGTTGAGCAGATGACCGCAAGAACAGATGACCATGATAACAGATGACCATAAGAATAGATAGATCTTAAATAGCGATGCATTGTTCTGTATTCTATCATTACTATGTATTCTATGACACTGGTGTATTCTATCATTACTATGAATTCTATGACACTGGTGTATTCTATCATTACTATGTATTCTATGACACTGGTGTATTCTATCATTACTATGTATTCTATGACACTGGTGTATTCTATCATTACTATGTATTCTATGACACCGGTGTATTCTATCATTACTATGTATTCTATGACACTGGTGTATTCTATCATTACTATGTATTCTATGACACTGGTGTATTCTATCATTACTATGTATTCTATGACACTGGTGTATTCTATCATTACTATGTATTCTATGACACTGGTGTATTCTATCATTACTATGTATTCTATGACACTGGTGTATTCTATCATTACTATGAATTCTATGACACTGGTGTATTCTATCATTACTATGTATTCTATGACACTGGTGTATTCTATCATTACTATGTATTCTATGACACTGGTGTATTCTATCATTACTATGTATTCTATGACACTGGTGTATTCTATCATTACTATGTATTCTATGACACTGGTGTATTCTATCATTACTATGTATTCTATGACACTGGTGTATTCTATCATTACTATGTATTCTATGACACTGGTGTATTCTATCATTACTATGTATTCTATGACACTGGTGTATTCTATCATTACTATGTATTCTATGACACTGGTGTATTCTATCATTACTATGTATTCTATGACACTGGTGTATTCTATCATTACTATGTATTCTATGACACTGGTGTATTCTATCATTACTATGTATTCTATGACACTGGTGTATTCTATCATTACTATGTATTCTATGACACTGGTGTATTCTATCATTACTATGAATTCTATGACACTGGTGTATTCTATCATTACTATGTATTCTATGACACTGGTGTATTCTATCATTACTATGTATTCTATGACACTGGTGTATTCTATCATTACTATGTATTCTATGACACTGGTGTATTCTATCATTACTATGTATTCTATGACACTGGTGTATTCTATCATTACTATGTATTCTATGACACTGGTGTATTCTATCATTACTATGTATTCTATGACACTGGTGTATTCTATCATTACTATGTATTCTATGACACTGGTGTATTCTATCATTACTATGTATTCTATGACACTGGTGTATTCTATCATTACTATGTATTCTATGACACTGGTGTATTCTATCATTACTATGTATTCTATGACACTGGTGTATTCTATCATTACTATGTATTCTATGACACTGGTGTATTCTATCATTACTATGTATTCTATGACACTCTGGTGTTTCATTCTCACTTTCTTTCTTGAAATCCTCCCCTCACCCCCCTACACCCCCAAATCATTCACCAACAATATCACATTCGTAGACATCATACCTGCTTGTCTTACTCTGATAATTACTCATGTTGTTTGTTACCAGTGTAAAAAAAAAACCCCAAACAAAAACCCAACATGAGTTTATTTGTATTTTTACTGTAACTCTGAATGCACCACTGTTTAGATAATGGCGTCTTGCACTTGTTTCCGTTACTGTAAGACTTCTGATCTTGGTGGATCTCTTGCAGCCGTCACATTCTCCTGAGCTTGCTCTGCTGCTAACACGCTTTGGTCGGTGGTCTATGTTATGTGGGAGAAGAATATCTGACTTAAACATAAGTCTATCTATCTATCTATCTATCTATCTATCTATCTATCTATCTATCTATCTATCTATCTATCTATCTATCTATCTATCTATCTATCTATCTATCTATCTATCTATCTGTCTGTCTGTCTGTCTGTCTGTCTGTCTGTCTATTTATCTATCTATCTATCTATCTATCTATCTATCTATCTATCTATCTATCTATCTATCTATCTATCCACCTATTTATCTATCTATCTATCTATCTATCTATCTATCTATCTATCTATCTATCTATCTATCTATCTATCTATCTATCTATCTATCTATCTATCTATCTATCTATCTATCTATCTATCTATCTATCTATCTATCTAACTGTTAATTGGCCTGTCGTTCTGTCTTTCAATGCCCAGTAAGCCAAATATTAAGTCCTGAGACGTAAACAGGTATCTGTAAGTCGCCGTCACAGGCTTCGAGCATAAAGACAGCTGGCGACCAATGCGTCCACTTAATACGTGACCAGCTATTGTCTGAGTTGGTGGCTGGTGTAACAACAACCCCGAAGGGCTTGATCGCATACGGTGGTCGGTCAAGAGAACTCTGATCCGTGTCCACTATGGCGCTGACCGGTGTCCAGTATGGCGCTGTTTGAAAGAACGACAGAAGATCGACAAACCTTCTTTTTTAATATTCTTTTTAATAATAATAACAATCATAATTAAAGGGTTATAAAAAAAATTCATGGCGTGAGGTGGGTTGGGGGTAGGGTGGGGGGAATGGGGGTGAGATTCAAGAAGCCGCCACGCTACTGAATGGACAGAAAGTGCATTGATCTATCTATCTATCTATCTATCTATCTATCTATCTATCTATCTATCTATCTATCTATCTATCTATCTATCTATCTATCTATCTATCTATCTATCTATCTATCTATCTATCTATCTATCATCTATCTATCTATCTATCTATCTATCTATCATCTATCTATCTATCTATCTATCTATCTATCTATCTATCTATCTATCTGTCTGTCTGTCTATCTATCTATCTATCTATCTATCTATCTATCTATCTATCTGTGTGTCTGTCTATCTATCTATGCATCTGTCTCTCTGTATATCCATCTATCAATCTATTTGCATACATGTATGTCTATCCGTGTTTCTGTTTGTCTGTATATGCACATGGTACATTTATATATATGTCTGTCTAGCTGATTAATTACATTTTCAATTACAATTATTTATTTATCTGTCTATCCATCCAACTCTCAGTCGTCCTTACATTCAACTTTTACGTCAGTCTGTTCATATGTCTGTCAATCTGTTACAAAGTCAGCTTAAAAAAACCAGAACAGAATAAAACAACGAAGTTTAACTATGGTAGAATATTTTGTCGATACATTCATTCTTGGGTGAACTATTCCTCCCTTCGAACCGCAACATTGCAATGAATCCATGCAAAGACTTATGTGCAATGCACCCCAGTGCACCTATCAAGAATAATCTACATGAAATGCAAATCTCACTTCATCTAATCCCAACTTCTACTTTCTACTTACGTGAATGTTCGTGCCTACGTCGTTGTATCATAAACAGATCAAAGAAGATGACACCCTACCCCGTACTCTGATGTAAATTGTTTTATTCGCTTGTGATGCGGGGCTGTCAGCTGATATCTATTTCCTTTTCTTGGAACTTTTTTTTTGTCTAAGTTATACCCAGGGGTTCTCATATGATTAGAGTCACAACCCACCAACAGAGCTGATATAGAAAATAGAAATAATCACAGCCTTTGTGTTGGTCTGTCTGTGTTTGTGTTGTTCATCTGTCTGTGTTTGTGTGTTCGTCTGTCTGTGTTTGTGTGTTCGTCTGTCTGTGTTTGTGTGTTCGTCTGTTCGTCTGTCTGTGTTTGTGTGTTCGTCCGTCTGTGTTTGTGTGTTCATCTGTATGTGTTTGTGTGTTCGACTGTGTATTTATGTGTTTGTGTGTTCGTCTGTCTGTGTTTGTTTGTTTGTTTTTCATGCTTGTGTGTTTGTTCGTTTCTGGCTATTGATGTTTATGTGCTCGCGTTCGCTAGGTCTATGAATGTGTATGTCAGTTTGAATGTGTGTGTGTGTGTGTGAGTCTGTGAGTGGGATTTTAATGAAATGTCTAGGTATGTAACTGCAAAGCCGTTCTTACGTATTTAGGGGCCTTATCCTTAAGTAAATCTTGGGGACCTAGTCTAAGGTAAATCTCGAGGCCATAATCTAAGATAAATCTCGGGGTCCTAGTCTAAGTTAAATCTTGGGGCCCTAGTCTAAGTTACATCTCGGGGCCCTAGTCTAAGGTAAATCTTGGGACCCTAGTTTAAGGTAAATCTCGGGGCCATAATCTAAGGTAAATATCACGACCCTAGTCTAAGGTAAATCTTGGGGCCCTAGTCTAAGGTAAATCTCGGGGCCATAGTCTAAGGTAAATATCGCGGCCCTAGTCTAAGGTAAATCTTGGGGCCCTAGTCTAAGGTAAATCTCGGACCATAATCTAAGGTAAATCTTGGTGCCCTAGTCTAAGGTAAATCTTGGGGCCCTATTCTACGTTACATCTCGGGGCCCTAGTCTAAGGTAAATCTTGGGGCCCTATACATTGGGAACATTTAGGTCCAGTACACAGCCGTATTATGGTGCATTAGGCAAGGGAACAGTTAGGGGCCCTGAGCAAAGAAGCCTTTCTGACCATCAGGTAGAGAGGTAAATTGGGAGCACAGAATATAAATCATACAGAAAGAACTTCGCTTTTTGAAAAAGTCTTCCAATAGTGACAAAAGCAATGCTGCCATGTATATTATTTTACTTATTTAATAGTGCAGCACCTAAATATTGATATACAGTAAAATAATACACTCATACGGCGGCTTTTGGGAAATTCAGTTTCAATTGACGGCGACTGTATGATTTCTATTCTGTGATTGGGGGGGGGGGGGGCTATGTGTGTACAGGTTTATGTATGTGTGCGTGTTGAACTCTTTATTTATTTTACAAACAATAAACTTACTTTAGTTGTGTCTGACATGCCATTATTACCGGGCGCTCGTCATTTTATTTTTTTTCCTCTTCTAAAAGCCATTCCATAACGGAAGTGACGTGATCTAATAATAACATCAGAGACAGACTCGGAGTATTACTTTCCTAGCCTAACTGGCAGGCGACCTATGGAATGTGACCAGATAATTTCAACATCTCAAAACCAAAACACGAGCTCATGCTGCAGGATGTAAGGGAGGTTTGGGGGGGGGGGGTGAGTAGGTATTTAGTTTTTTCTCATTAAGTTAGAAAGACAGCAAACCACTAACTTTGTAATTATAGATAGTGTTCTAAGTTTTTTGCCTCCAATTTTTCCTGGGTTTATTACGGGTCATTGAACTAAACAACGCTTTGAGACACTAGGAAATAATAACAACCAAGAAAAACCAAAGGATGGGTTTAATTGATAAGGAGTAAGCAAACGCTGCATGTTATTGTTTTTGTATCGCAATGTATTATGTATCACTTATCAGATTTCATAAGATAAACGTGTTTTTATATTATGTTTATGTACACACAAATTGAAAGAATAAACAGATTTCACGAAACATTCACATGTCGGCAGGTATTAGGATGATGGTGATTAGCTCCGGAAACCAGCGAGCTTCGTCATCTTCTTGTACAATAAATATATCACAGACAGACAGACAAGAACGAAAGAAGACAAATGTCTGTCTGTCTGAAATTGTTTACATCGCTGACTTGTGAGAACGTAAGTAGACGGGTCACATGACTTGGGAGGTGGAAAGGGGGGGGGGTGAGAGATTCCCCCACCTCCCCACCCTTTCTTCCTGCATGGATGTCTGTGAATCGTGACGGCGTGTTAGGCGGAAGGTAGAGGGAAGGGAGGTGAAAAGGGGGGGGGGTAGATTTGTTGGAGATTACATGAAAAGATGAGTGGATGGAATTAGAATGAAAGAAAGACAACGAAAATTGAAAAAAAAAATAAAAGTTAAAAAAAGTAATGAAGAGCCAAAGTTGAAGCATGATTACATTTACCAACTTACCTAGAACATGCACGCACACAAACACACATACTTACACACACAACGGCAGTGTTGCGCATTTATAAGGTATTTCTTTGTAGGTCAGTGCTGTAGCGGAAGTGCTTTGAAATCTAATCGTCACATGGCGGGAATTCTCTCGAGACGCCCAAAAATTTTTAAAGGTGATTGTTTGCTACAAGAAGAGATGACGGTAGCGAGTGGCAGACATGATTACATGTTTGTTTGGTTACACGTATGTATTTGCTGCTACATACAACCATACATAGAAATATATGTATATATTTATATGTGATATATATATATATATACTTATATATATATATATATATATATATATATATCACATATTCCAATAAGCTCCCGCATGTTCCCATAAGCTCCCGCATATTCCCATATGTTCCAATATATTTCCATTCTCTCTTTCCTTATCTGTCTTTTTCGATAATTGACATAGAGTTGAATCTACTTATGCATGGCAGTTGATCATTGTATAGCAGAAAATTTAAACGAAGCTTATAGTCCGTTTCAAAAATTAAAAATAGAGTAGAATTTACTGATGCGTAAAAATTTGACCTTACGTGGTTGAAAATAAACACAAAGCCTATAGTCACATTCGCCAAAATACTA
Organism: Bulinus truncatus; assembly: GCA_021962125.1. Taxonomy (NCBI): domain Eukaryota; kingdom Metazoa; phylum Mollusca; class Gastropoda; family Planorbidae; genus Bulinus; species Bulinus truncatus. The sequence continues at coordinate 588,919 of JAGDYQ010000055.1, forward strand.
AACAGGAGTAGAATCAATTGGCACATATTCCCATATGCTCCCACATATTCCCATAAGCTCCTACATATTCCCTTAAGCTCCCAAAATTCCCATAAGCTCCCAAATATTTCCATAAGCTCCCAAAATTCCCATGAGCTCCCACATATTCCCATATGCTCCCACATATTCCCATAAGCTCCTACATATTCCCATAAGCTCCCAAAATTCCCATAAGCTCCCAAATATTCCCATAAGCTCCTAATATTCCCACAAGCTCCTACATATTCCCATAAGCACCAAATATTCATATGAGATCCCACTCATTCCCATAAGCTCCTACATATTCCCATAACCTCCTACATATTCCCATAACCTCCTACATATTCCCATAACCTCCTACATATTCCCACAACCTCCTACATATTCCCATAAGCTCCTACATATTCCCATAACCTCCTACATATTCCCATAAGCTCTTATATATTCCCATAAGCTCCCAAATATTCCCATTCTCTCTCTCTCTCTATCTCTCTGTATATATATATATATATATATATATATATATATATATATATATATATATATATACATATATGTATATATATATATATACACACACATTCCGATCTTATGGGTATGCTAACAAAATGTATGCCCCTATCTGAATGTTATTGTGCTGAAGCCCATTGTGACTAAAATGTCCCTAACAGAGCGTCAATGAGACCGTAATTGTCGAAAATTATAATGTGCTTAATATTTGCAAGCGGTGATTTTTAGACCATACAAGCATATGAGCCACCATATGTATCTGTCCCTTGACACCCCCCCCCACCTCCATCATGCCCCCCCCATGCCCAATCAGCCAATATTTGATATCTATCGAATGAACCTAGCAGAAATACTTTTGAATGTTCTGTTCTATTTATTTATAAGCCTGTTATTATTAGAATCGTCTGCCATGTTGGTTGCATCACGTGACCGGACTATGGCGGGCTTTCTTTTTTTTGTGGCCAATCGTGTGACGGCTCTCAATATCACGTGGTCAGTGCACACATATGTCACGTGGTCTATGTTTACAAGTGCCGCAGATGCTCTTAACAGTTTAGTGGTCCATGTGTAATCAACATAATGGAATCATTTTTTTTTTAAATGTTAATGATGAGCGCGCACCACACACACATACACAGACACATATCCGCAATGAAACACTGCGCGTCAGTTGCACGCGTGCGGTCAAGAAATCATTTAGGAGATCACATCGTTTTCGTCGCATTGTCCACTACAAGGTGTGTGTGTGTGTGGGAGGGAGGAGAGGGGAGGGCATAGTCCAAATACAAACCTTCCATTGTCGCCGGGTCAAGCGATTAGTTCAAGCTGACACCATGGGGGGGGGGGCGTCACCGGTGCAACGTATCTGTTTCAGTGTGAGCTGTGTGCGCTGGTGCAGCATGCGGGGGTCCCTTGGGGAAGGGGGGTATTGGTCGTTACACTGGAATGATGACCAATATTTTAGCATTGACCTCCACTGACAGTTGTCCATTCTATCTCTTTCTGTCTGTCTCTCTCTCTCTCTCTCTCTGTCTCCACCCGTCTCCCCCTCTCTCTCTCACGGCTTCGTCTGTGCGGTGAACATTTTTTTTTCCACAAAGACCAAGCAGGCATTAAAACATAATTAGCGCACCTGGCAACTGCCTCCCCTTGCTGCACTGCCAAAGGGTTGTTTTAGCAAGGGCGTTAAATCTGGCAAAGGGAGTTAATTTACGATCATTGATTTCGGGGTAGAGACATTAAGAATTTCTATTGGTGACCTTATCTACCCCCCACCCCTACCTTTGGAATTATCTAAAATTTATAAAATCTGATTTCGATAAATAGACAATTTTGTTGACATAAAATAAATAAATAGATAAATTAATGAGTATATAGATACATTATATTAGCACAGAGAAGTAGGCAGAGAAATAGACATACAGTAAGAAAAATATATTAATAAATAGATAAAAAGTAAAGTAGACACAAAAATAACTAGACAGCCAGATAGACAAATAAGACACAGACAGACAGAAAGACAGACAGATAAATGAAAATCTAAACAGTTAGGCTTATAATGAAAAAACAAACATAAAGATATACGGACAGACAGAATGACTGACAGACAGACATATAAAAAGATAGAAAGAAAGATTTATAAGATGTACCAGTGAAAGAGAGAAAAATAAAGTCAGACAACAAAAAAAAAATTACCCGAAACCACAAAAGTGTGCAGCTGTTACCAGACAATAAATCCAATTAAAAGCTTGGTGGTTCTGTGCACTGACAGAAACCTGTCCTAACGAGATGGGATCGGTACAGACCTATTTAATCTTTACATCAACTAAATGTTGGGCATCGCTCACTAATTCACGGCGTACTCACACACATTTAGAAAGACACCTATGGGCAAACAGCCGCCCGGTTTAAGCCAACGTCTGTCGCCAAATGACTACCGTTAAATTAGTAACCATGTGACAACAGTAAATAGTTCCTTTGATTCAAGTTGCTGCAGCTAATTGATGAAATGGAAAAATAAAATGCATTAAAATAACAGATCCCCCCCCCCCCATCAAAACTAGTCCCCGGGGTAGGGCTATCTTATTGTCATGGGCTTTGGGCACTTGAACATCTAAAGGGTCATACGCTAGAGAGTAACTTCGTAGAGCCTTTTAGGTTCAGTACACTTTCAAAACTATTTTACTACAATTCACTCCGTTATTATTTTTCATTCAAATTACTATTTTACTTCATCGCCTTTTAGACGTCACTCTTTGAATGGTGGGGGCTCCAAAACAATGATTTTGCCCGTGGGTGGGGTGGGGTGGGGGTATGGGGCTCGCTATATGCTGTTAAGATGTGCCATAGGTCTCGAAGTGACCTGTGATGTTCCGACTACGATGATAAATAAATGTATTGGAAAGAAATGAACATTTGAAAGAGATTCAACATTTCAAACAATATCATACATGCTCATAAATATGACTGGACATACACACTGGACAGTCCCTAGTTTTTCTTGGACCCCTGGGAATCGCCAGCAACGTGGGCCCCTCTCCGATCATTACACTACCCATCCACAATCGCCATCAACGTGGGCCCCTCTCCGATCATTACACTAACCATCCACAATCGCCATCAACGTAGGCCCCTCTCCGATCATCACACTAGCCATCCACAATCGCCATCAACGTAGGCCCCTCTCCGATCATTACACTAACCATCCACAATCGCCATCAACGTGGGCCCCTCTCCGATCATTACACTAACCATCCACAATCGCCATCAACGTAGGCCCCTCTCCGATCATTACACCACCCATCCACAATCGCCATCAACGTGGGCCCCTCTCCGATCATTACACTACCCTTCTACAGCTACGTTTTTATAGAGAAGATTACTTAATTAAGAGTTATCTCCCTGAAGTGTGTTCTGTGTGCACCGCTTTGCGCACGGCTCTGAATCATGATTAATTGATTAATCTATCAATCTGATTGTAACCAGGAGGTCAAGAATATCACAGGAAATCTCTCTCTCTTTAGGTGTTACGAAGCGAGACTGCCAAGTTTTGGGTTTTCCCCCAACGGTCTTAGGTTTTTCTGAGGTCATTTGTTCTTAGTGTATGCGTGTGTCTTTTTTTTTTTACATTATTTTTAATACTCGGGTTTGCTGTATTTTCTTTTTTCCTTGGATATTTTTTTAATTTTAATTTTATAAACAACCGAAAAATTGGGTTTGTTAAAACAAAAAAAATTTAGACAACCCTGGTAGATATGACGGTTTTATCGAATCGATGGATTCCTGATATGTGCACAGGGACGTATAAATATATGACTGATATGTGCACAGGGACGTATAAATATATGACTGACATGTGCACAGGAACGTATAAATATATGACTGACATGTGCACAGGGACGTATAAATACATGACTGACATGTGCACAGGGACGTATAAATATATGACTGACATGTGCACAGGGACGTATAAATATATGACTGACATGTGCACAGGGACGTATAAATATATGACTGACATGTGCACAGGGACGTATAAATATATGACTGACATGTGCACAGGGACGTATAAATATATGACTGACATGTGCACAGGGACGTATAAATATATGACTGACATGTGCACAGGGACGTATAAATATATGACTGACGTGACAACAGGGACGTATAAATATATGACTGATATGTGTACAGTGGCGTATTGATGGATGCCTAATACGTGTACAGAGCAGAGCAAGTAATGGGTCAAAGGGTCATGGGTCATGGGTCATGATGGGTCTGGGACAAGAACTTGATGGGTCATATATGGGTCATGGGTCAAGCTCAGTGACCCATTACTTGCTCTGGTACAGAGACTACGGATCTATGCGGGCTAAGTGTAAAGGGGCGAATTAATGGACGCCCAATACGGTGGATGTGTCCAGGGGTGTATCCGTCGATGGGGAGGGGGAGGGGGCGTGTTTATGGGAATGAATATTTTTTTTTCAGCGCAGGTGCGTGTTTATTACGTGTGGTAGCTGTGTGTAGATGATTCTACTGAAGTGTGGGATCTGTGTGAAAAGGGGGGTGACGTATACGGTCTATGTGTGGTGTATGTGTGTGTGCCTGTAAGTGCGTATGCTCTGTCAACTATGCTTGTACCACCAATAAAGCAGATGTTTTATGTCAGTCCGTCCGTGCCCTCCCCCCCCCCCTGAATCCACCTGCCTGGGAATGGTGTCAAGCCGACCTGTAATAAACGACAATGCTCCCCCCACCTCTCACGGTGGCAGTTTGCTGGACGTATGTCTATGTGGAGCGGGGGGGGGGGAGGGGACCCCCACATTTCTCACCTGGAGCTTCATGCTTTTGCAAGGTGTGAATCAATCTGGTGGTACGAGGAATGTTTGAAGGAGAGGGGTGGGTGAAGTATCCAGGCACCGTGGAGTCAATTTTTCTTAGTGATAATTGAAGCAAACAACAAAGAACTAAGATACATAGCTTTATATACATCGCTTTATATACATCGCTTTATATACATCGCTTTATATACATCGCTTTATATTCATAGCTTTATATACATAGCTTTATATACATAGCTTTATATACATAGCTTTATATACATAGCTTTATATACATCGCTGTATATACATCGCTGTATATACATAGCTTTATATACATCGCTTTATATACATCGCTTTATATAACATCGCTTTATATGCATAGCTTTATATAACATCGCTTTATATAACATCGCTTTATATACATAGCTTTATATACATAGCTTTATATGCATAGCTTTATATGCATAGCTTTATATACATAGATTTATGAACATAGCTTTATATACATAGCTTTATATAATATTTCGCACAATTTTTGCATCTCCCCAGGTAATGCTGAAATGAACAATGGGAGGTAGGAGAGGGCGTATGAATTTGTCTTGTGATTGGGAGAAACTGGAGGGGGCATCCATCCATGGGCGGCATTTATTTGCCTTACAGGGGCAACATATGCCTAATTTAGGAACCTTTTCGGCACGCTATAGGGCGGCATATTTAAAGGCTGCCCAAGGCACAAAAAACACTTGGTACGCTACTAAACTGGGTTGGGCTTACAGTAACATAATGGGAAGGTAGTATTTTTATAAACTAATAGACTTTACTAGTCAATAAACGAATTGTTAATAGCTGAACTGTCAATAAACGAATTGTTAATAGCTGAACTGCCAATAAACGAATTGTTAATAGTTGAACTGTCAATAAACGAATTGTTAATAGTTGAACTGTCAATAAATGAATTGTTAATAGTTGAACTGTCAATAAACGAATTGTTAATAGTTGAACTGTCAATAAACGAATTGTTAATAGCTGAACTGTCAATAAACGAATTGTTAATAGTTGAACTGTCAATAAACGAATTGTTAATAGTTGAACTGTCAATAAACGAATTGTTAATAGTTGAACTGTCAATAAACGAATTGTTAATAGTTGAACTGTCAATAAACGAATTGTTAATAGTTGAACTGTCAATAAATGAATTGTTAATAGCTGAACTGTTAATAAACGAATTGTTAATAGTTGAACTGTCAATAAATGAATTGTTAATAGCTGAACTGTTAATAAACGAATTGTTAATAGTTGAACTGTCAATAAACGAATTGTTAATAGTTGAACTGTCAATAAACGAATTGTTAATAGTTGAACTGTCAATAAACGAATTGTTAATAGTTGAACTGTCAATAAATGAATTGTTAATAGCTGAACTGTCAATAAACGAATTGTTAATAGTTGAACTGTCAATAAATGAATTGTTAATAGCTGAACTGTCAATAAATGAATTGTTAATAGTTGAACTGTCAATAAATGAATTGTTAATAGTTGAACTGTCAATAAACGAATTGTTAATAGTTGAACTGTCAATAAATGAATTGTTAATAGCTGAACTGTTAATAAACGAATTGTTAATAGTTGAACTGTCAATAAATGAATTGTTAATAGCTGAACTGTCAATAAATGAATTGTTAATAGTTGAACTGTCAATAAATGAATTGTTAATAGTTGAACTGTCAATAAACGAATTGTTAATAGTTGAACTGTCAATAAACGAATTGTTAATAGTTGAACTGGGCTGGGGGGAGGATACATTTTCTTCCATCCATGACATCAATCAAATATCTATCTATCTATATACCTATATCTATCTATCTATCTATCTATCTATCTATCTATCTATCTATCTATCTATCTATCTATCTATCTATCTATCTATCTATCTATCTATCTATCTATCTATAAGTAATTCTATTAGTTCATCTCAACGAATCCAATTCCATTCTATCCACCAGTCCCGCACATATAGTGTTACGCTAAGCTAAAGAATGCAACTTGTCTGGGATGGTCTGATCCCATTTACGTGTCATTTCATCTGCATGACATTTGAACTCCCCCTCCCCCTTTAATTTCTCAAGGTACCCGGTCTTGATGACCCCACGCAATCCCCCCCCCCCCCGCACCTTCCTCTCTCCTCTTCCCGCCGACAACACCTTGACGTGAGACCAACACCTTCTAGTTTTTTGTATTCCGGGCAAACACCTTAATTCTAATGAAATGAAGACAGAAGGACATTTTTTTACTTTTTTACCTTTTAGACTGAACTGTGAATCAATCCTACTCTGTGGGGGACCACCAGGGATAGGTTGTTGTTTTAATTTTAAAGAACAGGGGGCCCGAAATGGAGGAGCTATACTCCTACCTGGGGATTCTTGTTGCTCCCTCCCCCTCCATTCGTTGTTCTGTTACGGGAGACTCTATAGTGAGAGGTAGAAAACATTATCTTTGTGAATAGAGGTGTGGTGGTGGTGTGGTGGTGGTGTGGGTGTGAGTGTGGGTGTGAGTGTGGGTGTGAGTGTGGGTGGGGGTTTGTAGTTGCATTGAAAGTTTGTTGATGAGAAATAGATAGTGTATTGAGTTATGTGTGTGTGAGGTGTGTGTGTGTGAGGTCTGTGTGTGTGAGGTGTGTGTGTGTGTGTGTGAGGTGTGTGTGTGTGTGAGGTGTGTGTGTGAGGTGTGTGTGTGAGGTGTGTGTGTGTGAGGTGTGTGTGAGGTGTGTGTGTGTGTGTGTGAGGTGTGTGTGTTAGGTGTGTGAGGTGCCTGTGTGTATGTGAGGTGTGTGTGTGAGAGAGAGGTGTGTGTGTGTGAGGTGTCTCTGTGTGTGCGGTGCGTGTGTTAGGTGTGTGTGTGATGTGTGAGTGTGTGTGAGTTGTGTGTGTGAGGTGGGTGTTAGAAAGTGGGTGGTGAATGTTGGGAGTTGAGTGGAGGAGCGTGGAATTAAAGAAATATATTGTCATATAAATATATCTATATATGAGTGGGAGGTAGTTGGTGTATCTGGGTTGAGTGGGAGGGAGTGTTTTGGTTGGAGGTAAATAAACAATAGGATCACGATGAAACAATAATTTCTATATGACAGAAAGATAGGAAGGGAAGGAGGGAGGTGTAGAAAGAGAGGGCCACACACAGATGGTCTGAGAGATTAAAAGTGCAGGGCCGCATATGCAAAATCAAGGCCCCATGAAAAATGTCAACTCAGACACTTTGTTTCCCCCTGGCTCAAATAGCGCCCTCTTGTCTGCAGCAATATAGATCAATTAAATTATTGTCATAGCACCCCCACCCCCCCCACCCCCAAATATAAAAGCTTGGAATGCCGTGTGTGGTGTTTGGGTTGTCGGGTACCGGGGTATTGTATACAGACACAAACAAACAAACAAATTACAAATCAGAAATTTCATCTCCATGTTCGCAATGAAATCCTCTCCCATTCCATATATACCCCCCCTCCCCCCATTAACTTTTTATTTTGTGCTTGTTAAATATTTGTGTGTGTGTGTGTGTAATTTAACGACTTGTGGACGGGGGTTAGTTAGATGTTAACGTCACGACACACACGTGCAGGTGACATGAGGCTAGGAGACATTGTTCGCTCCTCCACTCCGGCTGCAGCTCCGGTCTTTCCCACGTGATCCACGGACCAGGCCAGCAGCAGCCTGCTTTAATATTATATTATGGTTGTTTGGAGGGGGGGCGGCAAGGGGGGCTGGGGCGTCCAAGGGCGGCTCCTAGCTGCCGTACATTATCAGAGACATACTATTCACTTGAATCGTCCCTGTATAATATCAAAACACATATTCTTTAGCTGTAAAAATGTCTGCCTTGAAAATAAAAATTAACACAGAAATAATCAATGTAATACATTTACATTCATGCAGACGTGGTTCAAAAGGTTACTTCCGCACAGTTTTAAGTGCATTTGTTGGTATAGTTGGTATAGTTGGTATAGTTGGTACAGTTGGTACAGTTGGTACAGTTGGTATGGTTGGTATAGTTGGTACAGTTGGTACAGTTGGTATGGTTGGTATAGTTGGTATAGTTGGTATGATAGGTATAGTTGGTACAGTTGGTATAGTTAGTATAGTTGGTACAGTTGGTATAGTTGGTATAGTTGGTATGATTGGTATAGTTGGTATATTTGGTACAGTTAGTATAGTTGGTACAGTTGGTATAGTTGGTATAGTTGGTATGATTGGTATAGTTGGTATATTTGGTACAGTTGGTATAGTTGGTATAGTTGGTATAGTTGGTACAGTTGGAATAATTGGTACAGTTGTTACAGTTGGTATAGTTGTTACAGTTGGTATAGTTGTTACAGTTGGTATAGTTGGTATAGTTGGTATAGTTGGTACAGTTGGTACAGCTGATATAGTTGGTACAGTTGGTATAGTTGTTACAGTTGGTACAGTTGGTACAGTTGGTATAGTTGGTACTATTTATAGGTTTCACTAAAAAAAATGTACAAATTGAATCGAACAGCTGCTTGATAACTATAACGAATATTTAGTTTTTGATACATTTTAAGACAATCTACGGTTGCATTATTTAGGCTAATTTAATTTCACCCTCTACCTATTGCTTGTCATTCAAGTCTCGGACTTTTTGGCTCAAGGTAGAAAACTTATCAAGAATTAAATAGTAACTTTATATATATATAAAGGTTACATAACAGATAAACATTCAATGGTCGGGTTTGTGCTGGGCCGTGTCCGGGGTTGATGCAAGTCTAGAACCATCGGTTAAATCCCATGAGTTGAACACAATTCGACATGACGTCTAATTTAACAGGTCAAAGGTTGCTATGAAATAACTACTCAGATGCATTACACAAAATATCAAACCTATTATGTTTGACAGAGGTAGGGGGGGGGGTGGGGAGGACATGGCTAGGCGGTGGATGCAGGGAGGAGGAGGAGGGGGGGCATAAACGTCTGATTTAAACATCACCGCAATCAAGGGAGGGGTGAGGGGCCGCGGGGGGGGGGGCGTCAAGACAGGGGCAGCTATTCTAAATCAACAAACTCAATTAAGACTACGACGCGACCTGTATCCGGCACATCACCCCCCCCCCTTTTTTTTTCTGTAGGAGCTCGTACCTGGAAGTGTACAACCACGCCCTCACATGCGCAACGACACACACACACACACACACACACAGACACACACACTCATAGACAGACACACAGACACATGCACGTGCAGAGGGATACTGAGTCCAGAGGTAAAGGGGTAGGGGGGGTGTTCGTTTCTGTCATTATTACATTTTGTTTAAGTGCCCTTTTTTAATATCAGTGTGTGTGTGTGTGTGTGTGAGCGTGTGTATGTGTGTGTGTTTGTGTGTGTGTGTGACGTGTGAAGCACCAAGGCCGGACGTGAAATAAGATAGTCTCAGAAAAATAACCTGATTATCGGCTCCTGTCACCCTCTTCAAGAGTTACGACTCTTGCCACCACAAGGGGGGGAGGAGAGGGGAGTGAGCTCTTCTGAAGTTTTTACAATAAATAAAAACAACGAAAACACAAACAATGACGTTAAAGTGTTACATTAAATAGGAATGGTCATAATGTAACACTGACATTTCAGAGTGTTACATTCATTCAATAGGAATTGACATAATGTAACATTGACATTTCAGAGTTACATTTTACATTAATTGATGACTGAAAATATAATTCTGTATTTCTAATATTTGAAACAGTGTGACAATATTTGTAACAATATCTGAATGCGGCCCTTTTGATTGCTGACTCTATGGCCATGCTGAAATTGACAACCCCATTTTAATAGTACTTGTAGAAAAACAACTGAACAGCGCCTCTGATGACGTCACCCCTGCAGGCTCCCACCCCCAACCTCGTCGATCAGCAAATTACGTCATACCTTCTGCCGGTACTGGAGGCAGAGTGCAACTGTATGACTGGAGGCAGAGTGCAACTGTATGACTTGAGGCAGAATGAAACTGTATGACTGGAGGCAGAATGAAACTGTACGACTTGAGGTTGAATGAAACTGTACGACTGGAGGCAGAATGCAACTGTATGACTGGAGGCTGAATGCAACTGTATGACTGGAGGCTGAATGCAACTGTATGACTGAAGGCAGAATGCAACTGTATGACTGGAGGCAGAATGCAACTGTATGACTGGAGGCTGAATGCAACTGTATGACTTGAGGCAGAATGAAACTGTATGACTGGAGGCAGAATGAAACTGTACGACTTGAGGTTGAATGAAACTGTACGACTGGAGGCAGAATGCAACTGTATGACTGGAGGCTGAATGCTACTGTATGACTGGAGGCAGAATGCTACTGTAAGACTTGCAGACCAGGAGTATTGACATTCACATGGGCCAGGTAAAGATGGCATGTTCGAATCCAACCCTTGAATTGATGAACCCCGCACCCACCCCCTTACCATTCAATCCCCTCTCCCCCTTAGGTAGTTGATCGATCGTGGAGTTTTCTCGCCAAGTTCATTCCCACCACAAATCAATTCATTACTCCGGGTTCGAATTTCGACGTTAGAACGAGGCGATGTAATTTAGCAGCAATTGCAAAAATATTTCTGTTGTCATTAAGACACGAATAATTTACAATTTACTGCTCAACTGGTCATGGTTCAGTCAGGTCTCAAGTGTGGGAATTTCCGATTCTTTAGAATTACCTTGACCTTCTGTGTGACAGGTTGCCCCGTTAGGTGTTAAGTGTTGAACGATTTACAACGGAACATTCTCTCGAGGCAAATTGTTGTTGTTGAATTTATGTAATTAAAATTTTATCAGCTCCTTACAAACTCATTTCCCCCTTCCCGGATTGAGTTTTGAAGCCAATTATTGCTTATTTCAGGGATTTATTCCAAAAATATCTATTGATTTAGTTTAAATCTAATTTAGAACTTGTTTCACATAGTTAACATATTCAGATATATTCACTCACACATACACCCGCTTACATTCGCTTACGTTCATATGACATATGAAGACAGACATACGGTTAGATAGATAGATAGATAGATAAACGTTTAGATAGATATATAGATGGATAGATAGATAGATAGATAGATAGACAGATAGAGATAGATAGAGATAGATAGAGATAGGTAGATATAGATAGATAGATAGATAGATAGATAGAGATAGATAGATAGAGAGAGATAGAGAGATAGATAGATAGATAGATAGATAGATAGATAGATAGATAGATAGATAGATAGATAGATAGATAGATAGATAGATAGATAGATAGATAGATAGATAGATAGATAGATAGATAGATAGATAGATAGATAGATAGATAGATAGATAGATAGATAGATAGATAGATAGATAGATAGATAGATAGATACCATGTTCAGTATTGCTTGTTTTAAAATGTAATTTAGTAAAATAACTTTGTATCTATATCTATTTTGTGTATCTATATCTATTCTTCTTTTCTATATCAATTTTTTTGTTATCCTATTTCTATTTATCTTTATGCTCTTCAAACAATGTTAGCTAACGTAAACTAGATACCCACTGGCTAACTATCATTTTATCGCCAGTGTTTGCAACATTGCGAGGGCTGCACAGATAAATCAAGCTCATTTAAACAGTGACTTTTCAACGAAAGCTGACACAGCTGTATGAGTGATCTAATGAATCTCTGGATAATTAAACCTTGTTAAAAGCTTAGCCATGATATTACAGTCAGGACAAAACACAACATCCACTAGAAACAAAAAAAAAAAATAGCCCAAATCCGCCAGCTGGAGGTAACTATGATGAACGATCGACCCGTGAAGCCAGGAACCACAACCGAGGATATATTTTTTTTTGGTCGTGTATGTAATAAAGGGGAGTAATTGTTAGATCTTGTCAAATTGATTACTTCCCATGCGTGTAATATTTATAACTGTGCACTGGATATGCAGATATTGAAACATCTGCTTTATTTAGGATTTCCGCCGGCTAATCGTGAGGCAACGACGTCTCTTCTCAACCTGCGGCCCTTTTAATCACAGCAATACACAGTTAGGGCTAAGTCATTTGACAGCGTATAATTGATTCCGACATGGCCCCTAACGGTGTGAGTGTGTGTGTGTGGGTGGGTGGTGAGTAGATCATTTCTTCGGGTTGCACGCCCTATTTATTGAAGGGTTGTGTTAATTTATGAGTTAAAAAAATAATGATTTTTTTTATAGGATTAGGTGAAATGACTAGATTAACCAGACAATCGGACTTGGCTAATAGACATTTAGAAAGACAAACAGACAGACAGAGAGATAGATAGTATGATTGACAGATGAACATTCCGTCAAAGAACAATGGACAGAAGTATATATAAGTGGCCTGATTGACAGATGAACTGTCCGACAAAATGATGGATGGACAGATGTAAAAATGGACGGCTAGAGTGAAGGAAAGACATAGAAGAGTCTGTGTATTACTTTGTGCAGGTAGAAACTTGCATACTGACTGACTGACAGACAGACAGACAGATAGACACACAGACTGATAGATAGATAGATAGATAGATGGATGGATAGATGGATAGATAGATAGATAGATAGATAGATAGGTAGATAGATAGATAGATAGATAGATAGATAGATAGATAGATAGATAGATAGATAGATAGATAGATAGATAGATAGATAGATAGATAGATAGATAGATAGATAGATAGATAGATAGATAGATAGATAGATAGATAGATAGATAGATAGATAGATAGATAGATAGATAGATAGATATGGGTGTATCTGGGGATTTGTTTTAATTAAGAGACGCACATCTTCTTCACTCGCGTCATCAGTTTTGGACTATCAGGCAGCCAGAGCCAGACTCTACCGGACAACATGAACTGGACGGACCGTGACGACCAGCGCTTATCGTTATCTGACCAACGGTCAACTGCCGGACATTGTAGATTGTTTTGACATGGGCAATGTGGAGGTGGAAAGGACGGGCTACTGTACTAGTCGTCTTAGTTAGTCAATATACTATCAAAGTGAATGGTCACACAACTTGCTGTGTCTCGTAGTTCTAAGCATGGCAACTTTGGCAGATGAATGGATTAACAAAAAACAAAACCAACTATCAGGCTAGTTAAAAAAATCGATCTCCCGACGATGAATATAAATCAGCCCCGTAGCGTGAAAATTCTACAGCAGGGGCCAGGCATTCTACAGCAGGGGCCAGGCATTCTACAGCAGGGGCCAGGCATTCTACAGCAGGGGCCAGGCATTCTACAGCAGGAGCCAGGCATTCTACAGGGCGGGCCAGGCATTCTACAGGAGGGGCCAGGCATTCTACAGCAGGGGCCATGCATTCTACAGCAGGAGCCAGGCATTCTACAGCAGGGGCCAGGCATTCTACAGCAGTGGCCGGGCCAATAGCGGGGGAGGTGGCGGGGGAGGTGGCAGGAAATAAATGTTACTAAGTAGAGCAAACAAGCAGAGGGGGCCAGACAGCCCCCCCCCACGCAAGCTACGGGCCTGATATAAGATATTGTTATCCAATGTCCACTATATATAGATATATATTCTGTGCTATTGGGTATCTTATGGAATAAAAAATCACAAAAAAAAAAAAGGATTCAAAAGATTATAATTATGAGAATTATTCTGATCGATTAATTTAGTAAGGACACTTGAATTGTATCATTAAAAAAAATTCTTACGAGTGATACAATATTTTAATTATCTGACAATCTAAGAAATTTATCATAAAAGCTTTTTACTCCTAATGTTTATAAGTAGCAAGGTTATATTTGTTCAATAAACGATTTATTATTCTAATGGATATCACAATAACCCCCAAAAGCAGCCAGCCCCTTATAAACAGTTTATCGGGCGATAAGGATCACTGGACAGTGGACAGTGGTCAGTGAATGTTTGGCCAGAGCTGGCAGAGACGAGTGATTTCAATGACCTAAACGTCTCGTTAACGGTGTCCAACGTGTCCACTGGTCAACAATATAACATCCGCTCTACCCCCTCCCCCACCCCCACAACTTCCCCCCACTATCCAAATGCCTGTCGGGCAGGTCGTGTTGTGGGTAACTGTCAGTTATCATTGGCGCGTCAGGGGCAGTCACCCCAACTGCTTTATTTCTCCCATCCAGGCGAAAATTTGTGTGGCCAAGTTATCTCCCTTAGAATCATTCCCATCAGAAAAGGTAGAGTAGTACCCTCAAGGGAACATTTGAGGCTGCGCTCTTCCCGAGGAGTAAGGGTGAGGGGTGGTGGGTGGGTGGGGGGGATGATCTCTAAGCATGGAAAACCACTTGACCCCTACTTGTGCCCCTCTTCTTGCTGGGGCTGAAGTCAAAAAAAAAATGTCAATAACAGTTGACAAGAATCTTTTACGTCATATCACTGCCAGTTAAAAAAAAAAATTTAAGAAATTACAATTCAAACATCGTCATACCCGGCTCATCGCGTTATTTGTATTAATTAGTGCTTACAAGAATGATTTATATATATATATTACAAGATTGACTATATATATATATATAGTCATATAAATTCATTTAAACCCTTTATATTAAGTCAACCACATAGCATGAACTGTTGTCTTGAATAGGCTACCTAGAGCTCTCACTGTTAATGGACCGATACTTTTAATGACTTATACTACTTAACGATTGTGGAAGGGGCGGGGAGGGGGGTGCCAAAATTTTTCAGAGGCCACAAGATTTGCTAGTGGTAGCCTTTTCCCGACAAGGGTTGATAGATGGGTGGATGGATGGAGGGATAGATGGGTGGATGGATGAATGGATGGGTGGATGGATGGATGGATGGATAGATGGGTGGATGGATGGATAGATGGGTGGATGGATGGATGGATAGATGGGTGGATGGATGGATGGATGGGTGGATGGATGGATGGATAGATGGGTGGATGGATGGATGGATAGATGGGTGGATGGATGGATGGATGGATGGGTGGATGGATGGATAGATGGGTGGATGGATGGATGGATGGATGGGTGGATGGATGGATAGATGGGTGGATGGATGGATGGATAGATGGGTGGATGGATGGATGGATGGATAGATGGGTGGATGGATGGATGGATAGATGGATGGATAGATGGGTGGATGGATGGATAGATGGGTGGATGGATGGATGGATAGATGGGTGGATGGATGGATGGATAGATGGGTGGATGGATGGATGGATAGATGGGTGGATGGATGGATGGATAGATGGGTGGATGGATGGATGGATAGATGGGTGGATGGATGGATGGATGGATAGATGGGTGGATGGATGGATGGATAGATGGGTGGATGGATGGATGGATAGATGGGTGGATGGATGGATGGATGGATGGATAGATGGGTGGATGGATGGATGGATAGATGGGTGGATGGATGGATGGATAGATGGGTGGATAGATGGGTGGATGGATGGATGGATAGATGGGTGGATGGATGGATGGATGGGTGGATGGATGGATGGATGGATGGGTGGATGGATGGATGGATAGATGGGTGGATGGATGGATGGATAGATAGGTGGATGGATGGATGGATGGGTGGATGGATGGATGGATGGATGGATGGATAGATGGGTGGATGGATGGATGGATGGATAGATGGGTGGATGGATGGATGGATAGATGGGTGGATGGATGGATGGATAGATGGGTGGATGGATGGATGGATGGATGGATGGGTGGATGGATGGATGGATAGATGGGTGGATGGTTGGATGGATAGATGGGTGGATGGATGGATGGATAGATGGGTGGATGGATGGCTGGATAGATGGGTGGATGGATGGATGGATGGATAGATAGGTGGATGGATGGATGGATAGATGGGTGGATGGATGGATGGATAGATGGATAGATGGGTGGATGGATGGATGGATAGATGGGTGGATGGATGGATGGATAGATGGGTGGATGGATGGATGGATAGATGGGTGGATGGATGGATGGATAGATGGGTGGATGGATGGATGGATAGATGGGTGGATGGATGGATGGATAGATGGATGGATGGATAGATGGATGGATGGATGGATGGATAGATGGGTGGATGGATGGATGGATAGATGGGTGGATGGATGGATGGATAGATGGGTGGATGGATGGATGGATAGATGGATAGATGGGTGGATGGGTGGATGGATAGATGGGTGGATGGATAGATGGGTGGATGGGTGGATGGGTAGATGGTTGGATGGGTGGATGGATGGATGGATAGATGGGTGGATGGGTGGATGGATAGATGGATAGATGGGTGGATGGGTGGATGGGTGGATGGGTGGATGGGTGGATGGGTGGATGGATAGATGGGTGGATGGGTGGATGGACAGATGGGTGGATGGGTGGATGGGTGGATGGATAGATGGATAGATGGGTGGATGGGTGGATGGGTGGATGGGTGGATGGATGGATGGATGGGTGGATGGGTGGATGGATAATTTTTTCTAGGATTTTACCTAGCGCCCCCAAATGTACTTTCGCCCCCCAGAAATGTAAGACCGTCCCTGCAAGTAATAATGCCCTTGATTTTATTCGCCGTCCTTGTGTAAAAAAAAAACAGTTATTTTTATTTTAATTATGAGCAATCTGTATCCAGTAATACCGACAAGAGACCATGTGATAACAATTTTGATTTTATATACTTCGTTAGTATATCTTTGGACGTGATCTGCTACTCTCATGTTTGATGGTTATACCAGTTCGCCTTCTTTGCAGGGACGTAGTTAGAGTTGATGGCGGACTCTTAAAATGACGCGCCGTTCACATTAGATTGATGACGAAAGTAAATAAAACATGGGGGTGAGCAGCCCCCCCCCTCCCCAGTGTTGTTACGCCCCCCCCACTGCAGCATTGAACGCTGAAATTCCGAGATCTTCAAAATTTTAATTGCAGAATCGTTTAATTAAGGGTCATGTTGTGACGTAAAAAGTAATGCGACAGATATTTACTAGGCATACTGTTGTTATTTAATGAAGGAATTATTACCGTAAATATTGATTTACTTAGATCTATTAATTAAATCTGTACACTTACAGAACTTTTACAATAAAGTTTATCTTAATACATAGTCAAAGTAAGTTATCTTTTAAAGAAATAATTCTTAAATTATTCTTAAACTTTCAGCTCCGAGCTAATCTAACGTGCTAATTTAAGAATTATTAGCGTGTCGTTACAGTTAGGGGATGGGGGGAGGTGTGTGTGTGGGGGGGTGGTGTCGGGGGGTGGTGCAAAGACCGGTCACTCTGGTTGTGTTGTGCAGTTTCTCAACGGGAGATAAACCTGTGCTCTGAACAGTAAGGAAGTGACGTAAACAGAAGGCGACTCGTGCATCCGTCGCGATCGTTCCGATAGTGTCACTGCCAAAAATAAGGGGCAGATAACTGGCTCTGCCTTATTATAATTATTCACCTGGTTAAGGGTCCGGCCATCGAGATGGCTAGTTTGGTGGATGACCGGGCCAGAAGCTTGATTGATTCAACCGTTTGAGCTGAAGTATTTTGATGGATAAACTGCTTCTGATAACATCTAGTGAAAGACCGGCGATTGGACATTAGTGGAATGTAACAGCTTTCTTTCCTACATGTTACATAAACAAAATGGAACAATGGCCTTCTCGTGTCACAAATTATACGTACTATAACATTATATTACTGGTCTTTTGACGGTGCACAGCTTATTGACGGTGCACAGATTATTGATGGTGCACAGATTATTGATGGTGCACAGATTATTGTCGGTGCACAGGTTATTGACGGTGCACAGATTATTGTCGGTGCACAGATTATTGACGGTGCACAGATTATTGACGGTGCACAGATTGTTGACGGTGCACAGATTGTTGCCGGTGCACAGATTATTGTCGGTGCACAGATTATTGATGGTGCACAGATTATTGACGGTGCACAGATAATTGACGGTGCACAGATTATTGATGGTGTACAGATTATTGATGGTGCACAGATTATTGATGGTGCACACCTTACATTCTAAAGTTTGACTTAATTCCTTTACGTGACCATTGCACAGGGGCGCCGTTTAATGATTTTGCACTTTTCAGATTGGAAGGAGGGCGCCGAAATATGTTGTGTGCACAGGGCGCCAAAATAGCTCATTATGGCTCTGGTAAACTAAGTTCATTATGGCTCTGGCAAACTAAGTTACATTTCTTATTGAATAACATTACAGACAGGTTAATCAGGTTAACATTACAGACAGGTTAAGCAGGTTAACATTACAGACAGGTTTAGCAGGTTAACATTACAGACAGGTTAATCAGGTTAACATTACAGACAGGTTAAGCAGGTTAACATTACAGACAGGTTAAGCAGGTTAACATTACAGACAGGTTAATCAGGTTAACATTACAGACAGGTTAAGCAGGTTAACATTACAGACAGGTTAAGCAGGTTAACATCCATATATGAAGAGTCTGTTATGGTACATCTATTTCAAAGATGTTCCCAAACATACACATACACACATTCAAACAAACCTATTGGCAGGCCAGCAGACGGACTGACAGAGAGAATAGCTTAAATGCGTTTCACCCGATAAACAGACAGACAGCAGACAAAACATCAGACAAACAGAGAGAAAATAAACAGATAGGTTGCAAACAGTAAAATTAATAAATAGATTAATGGATGGATTGATAGATAGATAGATTATGGATAGATGGAAAGAAGGATAGATAAGTGGATGGATGGATGAATGTATGTAGAGATAGAGGGAGGGATAAATAGATAGATATATAGATGGATAGATAGATAGATGCTATCTATCTATCCATGCTAGATAGAGGTTTGGATAGATGTATAACCAGATAGACATCTAGTTAGATGGATAGATTAGATATATAGATAGATCAACACAACGAATATGTGGGGTCAACATGATGACACCCAGTAGTGTGTCTCCCCCCCCCCTAACATATTGATCTAGTCAAGCTTTGAGCAGCCATGTTTAATCTCGATCTAATCAATTTTATTGGGTGGGGTGGGGGGGCGGTAAAACGATTAATGATCACGCGCGAGATGTCACGAGATTTAATAAGGAATTCACCCCCCCTTACCCATCCTTCCCCCCCTCTCTCTCTCTCCACTCAGTCTCATCTCATGATGGATAGACGAATGGAATCTAGCACAATATTAACTTTCACTTCCTCTGTGACGTGCTCGCCAGCAGTCGTCCGTCCGGTTTTAGTCGGTTGAACCTCTCTTCCCTGGAACTAATTTTTTTTTTACTAGTATCGGTCTTTGCTCTCACTTTCGTGTAAGCTGATTCTCTCTCCCCGACCCCCCCCCCCCAACCCCAATCCAAGCTGCTTCTTGTTTATTTCCTATACCTCTTTGACACCCCCTGCCCCGCACCCAATCCTTTCGTTTATATAAAATACTTTCTCGCCAAAATCTCATTTCATGCTTGGATGAACGCTCCAGTGAAGGTGTGTGGTGTGTGATTACATTGTTTAATACATGTATTTCAATACAAATACAACAAAAAAAAAGTATTTTCCCAAAATATTTTGCCTGGAAACAGACACTTCCTGACACGCTTGCGCGCTGCAGCGATTCCGACGTCAAACGAGACTTTTGGTCGAAAGACAGACATCATGCTTGGTCACGTGCGTTTAAAAGTTGTTCACTCATTGGGCGTCTTTATATACATAGTATTATTTTGTAAAAACATATTATTATTTTTTATGTAGGCTACGTCTTACTCTATTTTCAACTGCTGTGTCAAAGTGTAATGCGCACTTAGCGACATCTGTAGAAGAAGGGATTGGGGGGGGGGGGCACACTGTATGGTCTGGGGATGGAGGACGTGAAGTCTAGGACCGTAGGGGGGGGGAGAGGGAAGAATGACAGAACTAATGGGCAGTGGTTGAGAAATCAGTGGCCTGCATTAAAAAATGGACGGATTCAGCTGGTGTTTAACTAGACTGTTCGAAGGGAACTATTACTAGATTCAGCTGGTGTTTAACTAGACTGTTCGAAGGGAACTATTACTAGATTCAGCTGGTGTTTAACAAGACTGTTTTAATTCAGATTTCTGGAATGTTCTTGCAGGTGATTAGCTACACGTGAACTAGAGAAAACAAAAGTGACCGGATGTAGTTTGCTGTGTTGTGGTACGTCATCGAACGCCCTTTGATGCATTGGTTTTTTAATTCGTTATACGCTACAATGTATCCGTGTTTCGTTTTGCGTCTTTTATTGTCTGTTTTATTTTTTTTTATTCTTCCATTTAAATTAGTTTATTCTATCTCATTCTTTCTATCTTCATTTCTTTACACTCAATTTCTCTTTCTATTATTGACTCCCCCCCCCCCCCAACTTTCTGTGTATTTCTTTCTATTATGTTTCCATCTTCATCTTAAACTCTTTTCTTCTATTCTATAACTAAAATGTGCTAGGGGCTCTCAGGGTGTTCAGATTCTCTGCTACACAACTTTTACAGCTTCTACAATGTGTAGGCTTCATCAGAGGTCACCAAATATTTCAACTCATGTCCCCTATTATAAAAATCATTTTTTTTATTAAAACGGAATCTATGAACCACATCCATGTTTTATGAACAAATTTTGTTCATTTTCATGGAGTGATTTCTGAATCCCAGCCTTGCGCATTGACCTTGGTGTTCTACTGAGTTATATTTTAAACCACTGTTCTACCAAATACTCTAACATAATGAGGACCTTTGATTGTAACAACTTACTGAGAAATGTAACTTGAGATAAATAAATAAATATCACTCAAGAATTCCATTCATTTATATACAAAATATCATATATTTATACAATCTTTATTGAAATCATAAATTTATACAATCTTTATTGCAATCATAAATTTATACAATCTTATTGCAATCATACATATCTTTGTAAAATAAAAATAATCTAAAATCTTGAATACAATGACGTAAACATGTATGGATTTTCATTAGTCTATAACTTTGCGTTCGTGTACTCAGTTCAAAGGTCAATAGCGGATCAGTTTGAGGTCATGTGACATCGAATCCTAAAGTCATTGGTCCGTTATACAAGTCGCTCTCTTCAAAGCACAAAGTGGGCTGTAAACACAATTGATCTATGTTGATTCTCAGTTGATCATGAGGTTACAGCCATTTCTTCTGTGCACAGGCCAATCATTGTCAACGGTACAAGACTTAGTGTCTGATAGTCATTGTAGCCGTGTAATACACTGATACACATGAATTTGTTATGTTAATGATTGTCTGTGGACATTAGCGAGTCTTGGTCAGTGGTGTCCTCTGCCACGATGGTACTGTGGTTGTACAGACCTTCCTCCATTAGTCTCAGGGCTAAAGAATTTTTTCTTCCAGTTCGTTTCTTGAGTTTAGCTCGTTTGTTCTGGAACCAGATTTTTACCTGACAAGTTGAAAAAATCACCATCAATTATACTTTAAAATTTATTGAAAACTGTCTCTAAACTGTACCAGTCTCTAAACTGTACCAGTCTCTAAACTGTACCAGTCTCTAAACTGTACCAGTCTCTAAACTGTACCAGTCTCTAAACTGTACCAGTCTCTAAACTGTACGAGTATCTAAAGTTAATTGATGATTAATTCTTGAACTGAGGCAGATTTTATCGTCGGCGTCACTAAATAAATATCACAGCCATTGTAACATTCAGAACAGATAAACACACAGCCATTGTAACATTCAGAACAGATAAACACACAGCCATTGTAACATTCAGAACAGATAAACACACAGCCATTGTAACATTCAGAACAGATAGAAACACAGCCATTGTAACATTCAGAACAGATAAACACACAGCCATTGTAACATTCAGAACAGATAAACACACAGCCATTGTAACATTCAGAACAGATAAACACACAGCCATTGTAACATTCAGAACAGATAAACACACAGCCATTGTAACATTCAGAACAGATAAACACACAGCCATTGTAATATTCAGAACAGATAAACTCACAGCCATTGTAACATTCAGAACAGATAGAAACACAGCCATTGTAACATTCAGAACAGATAAACACACAGCCATTGTAACATTCAGAACAGATAAACACACAGCCATTGTAACATTCAGAGCAGATAAACACACAGCCATTGTAACATTCAGAACAGATAAACTCACAGCCATTGTAACATTCAGAACAGATAGTAACACAGCCAGATAAATTAAAGTCAGATTTATGATTCGTTTATTTATGACAGACAGATAGACAGACAGACATACAGACAGATGGACGGACGGATGGATGGGTGGATGGATGGATGGATGGATGGACAGATTGTGGATAAGAGGAAAACAACTGACATTTGAACTACGATATGCTGATAGACAGGTAGATAGATACATGGATAAATCAATCAGATTTATAGTCACATCTGAGACTCGCTAAGTTATAGCTCAACTGACAGACAGACAGATAGACAGACAGACAGACAGACAGATACATTGATGAATCAATCAGACTTATAGTCCCACCTGTGACTCGCTAAGTTGTAACTCAACTGACAGATGCTTTCTTCTCTTCTCACACAGGTAAGGGCAGGATTCGAACTCCAGCCGTAGACGCTGCAGCTGTTGTGTGGTGAACGCTGTGCGAGGACGTTTGTCAATCTCTGACTTGGTCCGTTGTCTGGGCTTTCTGTACCTCGGTCCTAGAATGGGATATGTTTCAAACATGGCTATCAGCATACATGGAATCTATTGATACGAAATCTATATATAGGCTATTTATATATAATCTATATATTCGCAAGTGATACTAAGGATCAGCTCTTTAATATTAACAAATAATAAATTTGATTTTTTAGTCATTTTTATTACATTTGTTATCAAACATGGATGTTTTGGAAGGGGCGGGGGAACAGGAGGTGATTGAGTCTTTGAATTTTCCAAACCTTAGAATAATATATATATATAAAAGCGATTTGGGATCTGCGTTAAATCGAAAGTAAAGAATTAATACAACAGTATTCCAGTTTAAAAATACAATCATGAAAAAAAATCTGATCTGCCCGAAACCAAAAAATAACCTAGCCTTCCGATCAAGCCTAGGGGGATATAACTCTATGCAAAGGTTTTTGCAGGGTTACAGCTAGTGACTTCAATAAGTAAGATTTAACTCGGTGATGTGGGGTGGGCGGGATGGGAGATGGAATCCGATAGAGATGACCTTGACTATGCCTTTGTCTAGGGGCCCTAACTATAACTCTTCATAGGGCCTCCAAATGTTGCCCCTCCCCCCCCCACCTAAATAAATATATTAGAACAGCTCTGACTGTAAGTGTTTGTATGTTAGTTTGTCCGTGTGTGTGTGTGTTTGTGGTTTTTGTTTGTATGTTAGTGTTTGTGTAGATGTGTTTGTGTGTGTGTGTGCCTGTGTGTGTGAGAGAGGTCAACAGCAGATGTACTTAACATAACGGAGTCAAGACACCTAGCATTGAACAGGAAGACCGCCACTCACCTGACGATGGCCGGTCCGAGTACCTGGTACAGAAGACCCAGGCAGGTAACTGACCCAGATTCTTGTCCGTCACGGGCTGTACTTTACTCTTTATTCCAGGGGAGTCGACCTTCACGTCTGCAGAGTCAGAACTTACCGCGGGTTTACCGCGACTCATATCTGATTTACGACCTGATGCTCCGCGACTTATATCAGATGTTTGACATCTGACGTCAGGTGTGCCCCGCCTTGCGTCATCAGTGTGTCTGTCCTTGTTGAGTCTGTCACTCCGTGGGTCGGAGTGCTTATCTCTCTGGTGTAAAGATCTTGATGCAGGCACTGATACAAGTTCTGTATCTGCAGGCTTCACCTGTGTGTAGTCAACGTCTTTGACGTCACTCAACGGTTGCCACCTACTTTTCAAAGCCTCGTTGTAAAGTTGGGCTGTATTACTTTCATTTATTTGATTAAAACATTTGGCTTGCTGTGCTGGTTTGGAATTTTCAAAGTCTATACGATTCGGCGGTGTTTGTGCGTTTTCCTTGGCTGGTTTTGGGCTGTAAAAGGAACAGTTTTGGGCTAGTTGTAGCTCAGTATTTATAAAGTTTTCGTAGCATCTGGCATACAGTCCGGTTAAATAATGACCGAACGGGTTCAGGAAGTGCAGTCCGTTTTCTATATTAAAGCCGAATGGTAAGTGATAGTCACTTTCCTTCAGTGTCGTTCCCCGCATCTGATAGTTCGCTGCTAGCTGGTAATTCAGCAGGTAAGGGACGTAAGCGCTCTGGGCCATTAAACTCACAGGGGTGGCAGCTCTGTCCTTCTGTTCTGGGCTGTAACTGCCCTGCTTGCTGACCAGCTCGTCGACATTATCCGTCACACTGTCCGTGCTGCATCTGCTAGATTCGTCGACGGGTTGTTGCTGCGATTCATCGTCATTGGCGCCTAAGTTGTTGGAGATGCCTTCCTCGTCGTGTTTCATTCTGCTCTCCAGGCTTTTGTCGGCATCATTCGGACCGCTTTCTGACTGCGCAGAGCGGGATGGTCCGAATGAAGGCTTCAGGATTTCTTCGATGGAGAATTTAGATCTGGCATCCGGCGACCGAACTCCAACAGGTGAAATTGTGACGTTGATGTTGACATCATCGCAAATTCGTGTTGAACAGTTTGACGTCATCGGTGGTTGAACAGAAGGTGTGATACAGGATGACATTGTGCTCCCTTTTACAAATTTAGCATAGTCAAATTATTTAAGCCAAGTAAGCCAATAGTACTGTATAGTGATGTGCCTTGATAGTATCTGTGTAGTGATGTGCCTTGATAGTTTCTGTCTATTGATGTGCCTTGATAGTATCTGTATTGATGTTCCTTGATAGTATCTGTCTATTGATGTGCCTTGATAGTATCTGTGTAGTGATGTCCCTTGATAGTATTTGTCTATTGATGTGCCTTGATAGTATCTGTCTATTGATGTTCCTTGATAGTATCTGTCTATTGATGTGCCTTGATAGTATCTGTGTAGTGATGTGCCTTGATAGTTTCTGTGTTTGATGTCTCTATATACATTGAAGACAAAAACAAACTTCCATAAGTGAACTTAAGACCCACACAATGAAGATTGCATGCTTAGACAATCAATGTATGTATGTATGTATGTACATATGTATGTATGTATGTATGTATGTATGTATGTATGTATGTATGTATGTATGTATGTATGTATGTATGTATGCATGTATGTATGTATGTTTGTATGTATGTATCTATCCTTCCACCCATTTTACTATCTATCTATCTATCTATCTATCTATCTATCTATCTATCTATCTATCTATCTATCTATCTATCTATCTATCTATCTATCTATCTATCTATCTATCTATCTATCTATCTATCTATCTATCTATCTATCTATCATATATCTATCTATCATATATCTATCTATCTATTCATCCAGAATTTTCCAAAGTCTGTTAAAAAAAGATTTACCTATTGGTAAAAACACATTATTAAAAAATATCGATTTATGCAGAAGGGTGATTGAAAATGTTGGACCAAGAATGGGGACATTATGAAATATTTATACCGGTCAGTGAGGAAATATAAAATAACATGTATCTATTTTAATAAATTGTCAAAAGACAAAAATAATGTACTCTCCCATGTTAACTACTAACAGGATTTAGAAAGAAATATTGTGTGAGAATTTCGGTCAGCTAAATTGTCAAAAGTACCAACTTAAGTTGTGACACTAATACATGTACGACTGTAGGCCGACTAATATTTGATATATTTATTTGATTTAAAAAAAAAATTAAAGTTATTTTGATACTGAAGAACGTAGAACTGTTAGTATAAAGACAAATTTTATAGTGAATAGTGGAAACAACAAAGTACTGAAGCTAAAACTAATGGGGGGGGGGGGTGTGGAGCTTTGACATCTGCAGAGATTGGAATGAAATGTATTATGTGCAGTACAGATTGGACCCAGCTATAGGCCTATGCGTTTTACTGCCTGGCTTCACTGATAACCCATACAGTATTTCATTGATAAGTGCAGATGACCATAAATTAAAAAAAAAAAATCTATGATCATGTAATAATTACAACAGCAATGATTGTGATGAACTGACTGGTAGAAGATGTTTTGAGTTAATGTCAATAGTAACTACACCATTAGTCAATGTTATCAGTAACTAAACAATTAGTCAATAGTATCATTGAGGACGGGTGGTCGAGTGTTGTGGAGTGCTGGAGTCTATCGCGGGGTCCCGGGTTCGAACCTCAGTGAAAACCTTGTGATTTTTCTCAGGTCCTGGTGAAAGTCCCCAAGTTCACCTGACTTAAAGTTGGGGGAGTAAAGGCGGCTACAGAAACAGGTAAATTCTACACTTCCTTGGCCCCGATGAGCCCATAGGGGCTTCCACAAATATTATCATTGCGTTACTAAACCAAATTATACATACACACACACACACACATATATATATATATATATATATATATATATATATATATATATATATATAACTTAAATAAAAGTAATAATGCAGTCGTTAAATGCTTACATTCGACTTCAATGTGTTAGTGTCAGAGGTTTAGGTTTGACTATTACACGTTCAATAAAAAACTAAATAGGTCAACATTGAATCTTGTTACGCTCGATTGTTTTCTATAAAATGTTCAGACTGTACCAATATTACTGAACTAAAAAGCATTACAAAACAAACAGATGAAGGTCTATACATAAAGGTTATTACTTACATTTTGTTGTTTTAGGTTTATTCATCCATGTTCCTAATCAGTCTATCGACCGAAACAGCTTCAAACATCTTCATTATAAGTAATACTCTACCGTTCTTTGAGAAGGAACTTTCAGAATTGTTAGAAAGCAATGCTGTTAATACTGTAAGCTGTAATATTGCAATGTAATTTAACGACTTTACTAGACTTAAGTAATACTATCCTCTGTATATCTGTTTACATTGTGGTCACAAGTTTTTAGTATTTAGACAGTAGTAGTCTAGTAGTTTTAGACCTTTTAACTTAACTCCGTTACGCGCTCAGAGTCAATGAAACAGTTATCCATAGTGTGGATATCTGGATATACCCAGTTGGATACACAATTTTATATGTCACTTATCCTGTTAATTATTGCTATTTTTGGCATACATAAGGTGCAATTAATTAAAGCGTTCAAGATGTCAACTTAACGGGGGCCGATGCGTGGAATTGAGTTTAAAGCTAAGTAGGCGGGGACTTCAGTCAAAGCCCGCCCACTTTGACGCCGGATGCAACCAATACGAGAGCAGAGCAGGGGGGAAAGGGTAATGAAAGAATAGAACCTCAGAATGGTCTAAACATTCCAATTTTCTGTACATGCGTTTGATTGCTGTAAAAAAAATAAAAAAATACTCTCAAAGCAACAGCCAAATAACTGATTCAGGCAAATGCAAATTTTTATGTATACAATAACAAAAGATATATGCGAGATTAACAAATAGAAGATTGAAGTAAGGTCTTTTATATAGGTTAGTTTTTTGTGTGTTGAAAATATGGCTTACAGAGAAAGATAAACAATCATGATAGTCACAAATAATAGAAAATACTTTTTAAAAATATCTGTTACTGTTTGGACAAGTGATTTCTTTTCAATTGATAAGATTGAAAGTAAAATGGAGTTTCCCAGTTCTAATGCCTTCAGGCTTGTGTTTAAAGAAGTCCACGTCACTGTTATGTTCGCGGGGCTAAATGAAACAACAGCATGGGGGTCGGGGGAAGTGTGGTGGGATCAAGTGAGGAGAGGGCATGGGGCAGCAGTTGGTGGAATGAATGATGATGGGGGGG
The DNA here is from genome assembly GCA_021962125.1 of Bulinus truncatus. Lineage (NCBI taxonomy): Eukaryota > Metazoa > Mollusca > Gastropoda > Planorbidae > Bulinus > Bulinus truncatus. The sequence goes on from JAGDYQ010000055.1 coordinate 617,598, forward strand.
AGAACTCGGATGGTTTGCACAGGGGTAGATAATTCATTAAATAGTTTGTGTTTATAAAGTGGGCATGTTAAAGTCATCCAGGGGTTACGTTTCCTTGCCCGAAATGACGAAAAATTTGCGCGCGTGTTTGTGTGTGTGTGTGTGTGTGCGCGCGCGCGCATTTGTTTGTTGTAACAAAGGAGAAGATACAACAAGGGCTAGAATTGGTTTATATTTTATTTTTAGTCTTGTGTTGTGTTCAATTCACTGAAGTTTATTTTGATGTTTACAGAAAGCTGGTGTAATCTGTTCACGCCCTGTTGTCGTTGATAAATGAGTTGAAGTCTTTCGTTATGTTCATCGGTTGCTCTGCGCTTGTGTGTAGATGGGATGGGGGGGGGAAGGATTAGGTCGAGTGGACGCCTGGAGAGTGAGTCGGAAAAAAGGGCTTAAAAGGGGAGGGAATACTGCTGGTAATTACATTCTGCGAAATGTATGTGTCTGTGTGTGTGCGTGTGTGTGTGTGTGCGTGTGTGCTGAGTATCGTTTGTAATAATAAAAGACAAATTGATATCAGCCAACAGATTGAAGTGCTTCTTGTAAGAGAGAAAGCCAATAGAAATAGTAACGAGAGAGATAGATAGATGTATAGATATATAGATGTATTGATAGATGTTTAAATGCATTGATAGATAGATAGATAGATAGATAGATAGAAAGATGATAGATAGATAGATAGATAGATAGATAGATAGATAGATAGATAGATAGATAGATAGATAGATAGATAGATAGATAGATAGATAGATAGATAGATAGATAGATAGATAGATAGATAGATAGATAGATAGATAGATAGATAGATAGATAGATAGATAGATAGATGGGAAAAAATTACTTTTACTGCATTGAACAACATGAAACATTAAACTATCTATCTATCTATCTATCTATCTATCTATCTATCTATCTATCTATCTATCTATCTATCTATCTATCTATCTATCTATCTATCTATCTATCTATCTATCTATCTATCTATCTATCTATCTATCTATCTATCTATCTATCTATCTAATCTATCTATCTAATCTATCTATATATATATATGTTTGTCTGTCAGTCTATCTGTCTGTCTGTCTGTCTGTCCATATTTCTCTTTCTGTTTAAACTTCTGCCACTTTGTTACTAAATTTTTGGTCTTTTAATTATATTTTGCAATAGAATTCAAATAAATTTCTTGACTAAAATATATGTCATGAATGTTATTTCTTATATTTATGCGTGTTTGTTTAGTCTCGTAGTATATTCACGCTTTTCGCTAGTTCACCATGTCATTAACATTCACATTAAATCGCTTTGGAAAAGTTCTAAATTCCCCACCTCCCCCATTACTTTGTAAACCCCTTTGAAGTAACCTCCCCCCCCCATCTTACCGCGGATTACCTCAGCAGATCACCGCCCCTGGATTAATTTTATAACAGACCCCGAAAAACATTTTTCTGTTTAGAAGAGAATATTTTTGTGTAGGTTAGTGTCGGCTAGGCCGTGGGGCGTTGAAACGGTTGTTTGGTGTAGGGAAGTAGGTGGCGCTGAATGAAGGTCACTTTGTGTGTGTGTGGGGGGGGGGGGAGAAATCGGAAACTATCGACATTAGTTTGACAGCTCGCAGGACATCAATAACTCCACTTGCTTTGACCAACACGGACTTTCTGACATGTTGCTGTAATGTCGGTCAAGATGAAACGCGAATTTCGTATTTAAAAAAAATATATATATAAAAAGTTAGTGTAGCAGGAGCAGGCATCGAGTCTAGATCATGTGGGGTGGTGGGGGGTGGGGGAATGAGGTGACCCCCAGGGGCCGTAGATAATCGCTTTAACTAAAATATGGATAAACTTTCTCAGCGGCTGTCCATTATAAGGTCATCAGTTCAACTGTGAACTTGTATTGTCCGCATTCATACATTCAATTGAAGTGACAGATGGATAGACAGAAGGATTCAGTTTCATTTCTTTTGAGTTGATTTATTATTGTTTGTTTCAATCATTTTTAGTTGTGTTTTCAACATTTATTTGTTTCAGCGACCAGATTGCAGACATTAAAAACAAACATACCGCAAACTTGTCCAGAGGCAATCCAACAAAAATAATGTAATACAACAATAAATACAATAATCAAACATAGAGTTAAAAGAAATATGGAAACTATTTTGCGAAAAATAATGTAGAAAAAACAAGCATGACTACGTCAATGTTTGTTACTGTATGCAGTAATCTGTGTCTTTGTTTGTTACTGCATGCAATGGCTACAATAGTCTGTGTCTTTGTTTGTTTCTGTATGCAATGGTTACAATAGTCTGTGTCTTTGTTTGTTACTGCATGCAATGGCTACAATAGTCTGTGTCTTGTTTGTTTCTGTATGCATTGGTTACAATAGTCTGTGTCTTGTTTGTTACTGCATGCATTGGCTACAATAGTCTGTGTCTTGTTTGTTTCTGTATGCATTGGTTACAATAGTCTGTATCTTTGTTTGTTACTGCATGCATTGGCTACAATAGTCTGTGTCTTTGTTTGTTACTGCATGCATTGGCTACAATAGTCTGTGTCTTTGTTTGTTACTGCATGCAATGGCTACAATAGTCTGTGTCTTTGTTTGTTACTGCATGCATTGGCTACAATAGTCTGTGTCTTTGTTTGTTACTGCATGCAATGGCTACAATAGTCTGTGTATTTGTTTGTTACTGCATGCAATGGCTACAATAGTCTGTGTCTTTGTTTGTTATTGCATGCAATGGCTACAATAGTCTGTGTCTTTGTTTGTTACTGCATGCAATGGCTACAATAGTCTGTGTCTTTGTTTGTTACTGCATGCATTGGCTACAATAGTCTGTGTCTTTGTTTGTTACTGCATGCAATGGCTACAATAGTCTGTGTCTTTGTTTGTTACTGTATGCAATGGCTACAATAGTCTGTGTATTTGTTTGTTACTGCATGCAATGGCTACAATAGTCTGTGTCTTAATATAATTAAACCATTTAAAATAGAATATTATCTTAAAGTGTTTGAGTTCAACATATATTTTTATCAAGACTCGTATCTCTCCATGCTATCTTTTACATGAAATTTCAATGGGGGCGGGGGACAGGAGAGTATGACATTGAAGTGAGTGAATCGAGAATCAAATCAAGTTCATCTGAATCAGGGTGGTTCTAATGTGCTATAAGAAAACAACAATAACAACAAAAACTGTTTTATTGGTGATTTAAAGAATCAGATCAGAAAGATAAATCACTCACCCTTACAGAGATTTAACTAAAACCTTGAAGAACTTTAGGTAGTTCCACATATTCTATATATATATAGACCTATACTTCAGTTTTAGGAAAAAACAATGTTCAGTTGTTTCATAGTCATTGTCCGATTCCCTACTCGGAGGATTGATTTTTGTTTTGTTGAAAATGATATTTTTTTCTAATTTTTATTTTCCGACTGCACTAGTTTTGACCACATTGTGTAGGTTGAGTTATTCGTCAGTCCAAATAGTTTCATACAAGTTATGTACAAAGTAGGGAGTTCCTTGGCCCTAGGAAAATTCATAAAAATTTGCGCGTTTTATTGTTTTAAAAATGCTCTTTATTACCTGATGTAGAAATGAACAAAGTTTATCAAAATTTCAAATTTGTATCATAAATTACAAATAAATTGTTGAATCGATCCGTTCCTAAACAACTCTTTGAAATGATGTAATGTTTATCTCTTGGATCCTATACAGCACTCGTGGGACGGTCACATGGAAGACCTACTTTCATCCCTAGCATAGCCGATAGTGCATTGGCCATAGAGGCACCACGGGTTACTGGCCGCTGTCAAACCAGTAACACACACAACATGCAGGTCGTGCTGCAGAATTCTACCTAGCTCGCTAACAAAGCAACACTCAGCTTGTCATAACTTATACAAGAAGAAACTAACACACCCAAACTGTCTGACATCAACATACACAAAGTTAAATATTTCAATATGAACTTAGAATACTATGACGTCTGAAGGGTCCCGTGCATAGATTTATAAGATATACATCTATGGCTCCATCTATAATTATAAATCATTCTGTAAGTAAATCGGCACCAGCCTACACACTTTGGTCAGAACCAATTAGTGAAGTCAATCTATCAATCTATCAATCTATCAATCTATCAATCTATCGATCCATCAATCTATCAATCTATCAATCTATCAATCTATCAATCTATCAATCTATCAATCTATCAATCTATCAATCTATCAATCTATCAATCTATCAATCTATCAATCTATCAATCTATCAATATATCAATCTGTCAATCTGTTCATATTACTTGAATATCTATAAATGACTGTCAGTTTTTCTTTGTATTCACACGTGTATGTCCGACCGTCCGTCAGTCTATCATATCCATCCATCCAACTGTCCAAATTTCTATTCTCTATCAACCCAGCCACCTCACCCTTCCATCCCCCCCTCTCTCTCCCGCTTTATGTATCTGCACTTTTGTCTTCAACCCTGCATTGACTGCATCAGTACATCTGTATCTATAGTCCCCCCGCCTGTCTGTCTGTGTCATTAACGTTTCACTGCAACCAATAAGTTATTTGAAACATTCATTTATCAACATTTAAATCCAACTAACAGAATCAATCGACTACAAAAGACAACTAACAGAATCTATCGACTACGAAAGCCAACTAACAGAATCTATCGACTACAAAAACCAACAGAATCTATCGACTACAAAAGCCAACAGAATCTATCGACTACAAAAGCCAACTAACAGAATCTATCGACTACAAAAACCAACAGAATCTATCGACTACAAAAGCCAACTAACAGAATCTATCGACTACAAAAGCCAAGTAACAGAATCTATCGACTACAAAAGCCAACTAACAGAATCTATCGACTACAAAAGCCAACAGAATCTATCGACTACAATAACCAACAGAATCTATCGACTACAAAAGCCAACTAACAGAATGTATTGACTACAAAAGCCAACTAACAGAATCTATCGACTACAAAAGCCAACTAACAGAATCTATCGACTACAAAAGCCAACTAACAGAATCTATCGACCACAAAAACCAATTAACAGAATCTATCGACTACAAAAGCCAACTAACAGAATCTATCGACTACAAAAGCCAACTAACAGAATCTATCGACTACAAAAACCAATTAACAGAATCTATCGACTACAAAAGCCAACTAACAGAATCTATCGACTACAAAAACCAATTAACAGAATCTATCGACTACAAAAGCCAACTAACAGAATCTATCTACTACAAAAGCCAACTAACAGAATCTATCGACTACAAAAACCAACTAACAGAATCTGTCGACTACAAAAGCCAACTAACAGAATCTATCGACTACAAAAGCCAATTAACAGAATCTATCGACTACAAAAACCAACTAACAGAATCTATCGACTACAAAAGCCAACTAACAGAATCTATCGACTACAAAAGCCAACTAACAGAATCTATCGACTACAAAAACCAATTAACAGAATCTATCGACTACAAAAGCCAACTAACAGAATCTATCGACTACAAAAACCAATTAACAGAATCTATCGACTACAAAAACCAACTAACAGAATCTATCGACTACAAAAGCTCTCATTCAACAATGTGTCAGTGAAGGGCTGGGTCAAGGTGTGCCAGGTAACCTAGATTGCCGCCGCATGGTTAACATGCTCGCGCCTACTCCCTGTCACTGGGTGATTGATGGCGGTTCAGATCTTTATCAGAAATTGAAAGCTAGTGGAGTCTAGGGCTTTTCCCACTGCACCTCATACGGCCCTGGAGTCAATTAGCTTCATAAGAGATCCGAACTAGATAAATAACTGCGATAAAAACAAATGTATGTCTTTTTTTTTAAAGTTTAAAACTTTTTTTATATTGATATGTTGAAGTTGTGTATGAATGTAATTGACTCTATATAATGAATCAAGTCTAAATGAATGATTGGGAATTTCCGATTCGGATTTCGAGACATGCAGGAAATTCCATTTAATCCCTTTTTTTTAAACTTAATAAAACGCACAAACTTATCCCCTCAATACAATATTATATATGTTACGGACAATATTTGCTAGCCGGTCAATGTCACAATGGCCGGTCAATGTCACAATGGCCGGTCAATGTCACAATGGCCGGTCAATGTCACAATAGCCGGTCAATGTCACAATGGCCGGCCAATGTAAACTGGATAATGTCTGACGTCGGTCGGCTAGCACACACTGTCCGTAACAAATACACAAGTGTTATATCACACAAAATGAATGACTGATTCTTATTAACTATCCAAATCTATCTATCTATCTATCTATCTATCTATCTATCTATCTATCTATCTATCTATCTATCTATCTATCTATCTATCTATCTATCTATCTATCTATCTATCTATCTATCTATCTATCTATCTATCTATCTATCTATCTATCTATCTATCTATCTATCTATCTATCTATCTATCTATCTATCTATCTATCTACCTATCTATCTATCTATCTATCTATCTATCTATCTATCTATATTATCTAATTGTCTGTCTATCTGTTTGACCGTCTTTCTGTCTGTCTAACTAGATATCCCTCTTTCCTTTTGTTAGTCTGTCTAACTATCTGACTGTCACCATCAGTTTGTTTGACTTTCTGATTGGCCTGTCTGTGTGTATTTGGCCCAGTTAGACCCCCCCCCCCACACACACACCCTATCGCTACTGTTTTAACCCACCAGTCCCTTGTTATGAATCCCTGCCAATATCACCAGCCGTGCCTTGTGTAAAGATCTACTCACAGTTGTCTTGTTAATCCGATAATACCAAAGAGACGTGGCTTAGCTCTGGTTTTAATAACTAGTTCCACAACCAATTTTAAAGGCCGCAGTGGCCTCTCTTTCATGTGCATGTAGAGGAGGTTGTCATTGACCCCTGTAATGGGGGTGGGGAGAGGGGGGAGGGGTAGAAATGATCCCTCAACAAAGATTATCTTTCATTTCAACTCGACTCTCATATTAAGTTCTTTCCAGATTATCTAAATCCTGTTGTAGCTAATCCCTAAACATGGATCTTTGGTTTCAATTTAGTGATTCACTTACAATCTCGAAAACAGATCAACTATTGAAGCATATATTGTTCTCTATGTGTTCATCCTGTATACTGAAGTATATCTTGTTCCCTATGTGTTCCTCCTGTATACTGAAGTATATCTTGTTCTTGAAAAAAGCTGTTAACATTTGCCTATAATTGTCCAAGTTCTGCGTACAGCAAATAAACTTGCCTGTATACGACCTAAGGATATATAGACCTGCTAAAAAAACCTAAAAGTGTAGAGACCTACTAAATGAAACATTTTGTTGTGTTTTACATATTGTAGGTGCGCACGCTAGGTGATTCGTGTATGTGCTCACAGTTTAGATGGAACACTAGTTCTATCACTTCATAAACT